>CM067312.1:26108736-26666216 GCA_034231615.1 Meghimatium bilineatum
CAAAAAAAGATGCGATTTCATCAAGCCATTCAAACCATGCACAGAAAGTCACCAGAACGGACCGATCGAGACAAGGACTATTACAACAACAACAAACATCCCGTACAAGTTTTTGAAATATCCTCAGTAACAACAAACATATAACATAATATCCGTATCCGTATTGTCTATATATGTTATCCATGTTTACAAGAAGACATATCGGCCCTTGTATAACTAATACGGATATTATGTTACATGTTTGTTGTTACTGAGGATATTTCAAACCTGTACGGGATGTTTGTTGTTGTTGTAATAGTCCTTGTCTCGATCGGTCCGTTCTAGTGACTTTCTGTGTGCTGTTTGAATGGTTTGATGAAATCGCATCTTTTTTTTGGAGATGCGGTTCGTCAAATACGGAAGAACGCGTGTTCAATAATTGCTAGGCGACTTGGTGCCGTTGAACGGACTGGTTCAATTCCCGTTAATCTCAATAATTTTTTAAAATTGTCCTCTGGCTTCCTACTTATATTTACTTGTATAAACAATTATTCGAAGCACAATTGTTTTGTCTATATATGTTATCCATGTTTACAAGAAGACCTATCGGCCCTTGTATAACTAATTCGGATATTATGTTATATGTTTGTTGTTACTGAGGATATTTCAATACCTGTACGGGATGTTTGTTGAACGGACTTGTTCAATTCCCGTTAATCTCAAGAATGACAACACAATCACAACACAACCGCAATCTCCACCCATATAGCATGCGCTCCGCGGCAAGTGGTATGTTCTAAATATTGTTGACAGCATAAACTTGCGATCCGCCATTTTGAATACATACAGACGTTGTCGCAGTTGTATTGTTGACAAATTTCGTCTTTCGTTTGTCAATAATCGCCTTCCTTGTTAAGCTCTTTAGTTTAAGCACAATGTCGGCCTCATGGAACAACATGTTACCTGTTATTGAAGGTTAATGACTACGGGATCCTCAGGAAAAAACTAAATCATAAGCACATCATGTGTGAGCAATCATGACGCCATCTTTAACCGGAAATCGGCACTGGCTTACCATGGTAGTGACCACCTACAATACGCGGGTAACAATTACAAAAGGACAGAACTGTAGAAATAACAAGAGAAAACATGCCTTTAAATATAGGCGCAACAAAGAGTCAATCTTGAGCAAGTTGCTACAACTGACATGGCAAAGAAATACATTGAGGCAAAATATACGACAACCCAATGGTGGACTGAAGAGATAGAGTCTGCATGAATAAAGAAGAAGCAAAGTGTCAGGGAGTGGCAACATAAGAAACAACAGACACAAGTCACTGTGGAAAGCAAAAAAGAGTCAGAGATTACTATGAAGCAGACAACTGAAGTCTTTAAATAAATAGTAAAGGAAGGCAAGAAAGAACGCTGGGATAATTGTGCACAAGATGTTGCAGCCGACAATCTCCTATGCAAATTTTGGAATTTACTCAAGGCAATGAATCGCAAAACGGACACAAAATCAAACTTGTGCTTGAAGGACATGTCGGGGCTTATACTAAACACGGATGTACAGAAGGGCAGCACATTCTTCAGCGGATACCTCCAACAATCAGATCAGAATAATATTGATGAACGTAAGACTATAGTGGCCACTTTAATAGCATCGCTGGTAACAAACGATATTGCTGATGAGGAACTGGTCTCGTTGGAGGATGTAAAAGATACCATAAACATCAGATGGTGCACCAAGACCCGACAGAATACATTTGTCAACGCTAAAGACTCCTAAAAGATATTGCAGATGACCGGCTTAAAACAATTGTTGATGATTTCAACACAAGTTTGAAAACATGACTCATACCAGAAGAGTGGCTACATAGCTACCTTCTTCCCCTGGCACAGCCAAGCAAACCCACTTCCAACATCACGAGTTATCGTATCAGTACCTATGTTGATATTATGACTTGTATGGACTTGTGGTGACTTGTAGGTTGTTTGACCAGTAGTCACTTGTAATGGCTTGTGTTGACTTCTAGTGACTTGTTTTATCGTATATTGAAATGTGCTGACTCTAGTAACTTTTGTGTACTTGTAGTGATGTGTTGCCTTAAATTGTTGTATTAACTTGTGAATATTAACGTGTGTTGACTTCTATTGGCCTGTGGTGGGTTTACGTAACTAGTGGTGACATATCGTATCGTGCGATGAGTTTACTTTATGTGCAGTGACTTTTGTTGATATGTATTGACTTGTGGTGACGTCTGTTCTTAATTTCATTTGAATATACGATGTGTTTCCTTATGCAATGTGTTATATTGTCATTATTCAATGTATAACTGTATTTGTTGTCTAACGTGGTTAATATACAGTCATTGAAATGTCCATATTTGTATGATACGTTTTGATATGAGGTTGATTAAGGAAATGTAAACATCACTGATTCAACGAAAACCCATGCATTGGGTCACACAATAATATCATATTTGTTATTAGTATTGTTTGTAACTGTGTATTCTGAATTTTATTTTAAAGGCTGTCATTAACCCTTAGCTGCAGGATGCTGCTTCAGAAATACCCACTTGATACACAGAAATGTCCCATGTTGATACAGAGCTGTGAGTATGTTTATTAACATCATAACCTCATTATAAGGTAATATTAATAGTACTGAACCAGCAACAACGGAACAGCTTCAACGATGAGTCACACTGTCTGCACGCAAGTGTCAGGACTATCGAGCCGACATTCGATTCCCTATATGTTTTATTTAGCAGACTCAACTACAACTCCTGGTTCAGCCAGTCAATGATGATGCAATTAAATCTGTGGCGTGCTTGCCTTAATCGCAGTTTTAAAAGATTCTTTGAAGATAGATGTACCACATGTATGTGTACATTGGAATGTGAAAGATATACCACACTTATTGCACATGTGTACATAGGAATGTGATAGATTTGTCACACTTATTGCACATGTGTACATAGGAATGTGATAGATTTGTCACACTTATTGCACATGTGCACATAGGAATGTGATAGATTTGTCACACTTATTGCACATGTGTACATATGAATGTGATAGATTTGTCACACTTATTTCACATGTGTACATAGGAATGTGATAGATTTGTCACACTTATTGCACATGTGTACATATGAATGTGATAGATTTGTCACACTTATTTCACATGTGTACATAGGAATGTGATAGATTTGTCACACTTATTTCACATGTGTACATAGGAATGTGATAGATTTGTCACACTTATTGCACATGTGTACATAGGAATGTGATAGATTTGTCACATTTATTTCACGTGTGTACATAGGAATGTGATAGATGTGTCACACTTATTGCACATGTGTACATAGGAATGTGATAGATTTGTCACACTTATTTAACATCTGTACATTGGTATGTGAAAGATATACCACACTTATTTCACATCTGTACATTGGTATGTGAAAGATATACCACACTTATTTCACATCTGTACATTGGTATGTGAAAGATATACCACACTTATTTCACATCTGTACATTGGTATGTGAAAGATATACCACACTTATTTCACATCTGTACATTGGTATGTGAAAGATATACCACACTTATTTCACATCTGTGCATTGGTATGTGAAAGTGGCAGCTTTTGGCTGTTCATCTGCTACTTCAACAATTTTTACTCCGCCTCTTTTCCCAACCCGTCCTTTCTTTGTTAATAATTGTCAAGAATTCGGGTTCATATATGTATTCTCCCTCCCTCCCCCAATAAATGTTTCAGCTGAAAGAGTACGGAAAAAACTTCATTTTCTGGGGGGGGGAGGGGGTCAAATCTTACGAAAACTGTTTCACGTTCAAAAATTGCATTGGTTTAGAAAGAAAGTATTGTTGATGTCAATTTTTTTTTTTGGTCCATAAATGCAGATTTCTAAATTTACTTGTTTTGTCTATTTTAAATTCAGTACACAAATTGCTACACGTATAACACAGTGGTGCGATGTTCATGATTTCTGGTATATTATTTACTGCATTATTTGCCAATATGTTTTGACAGAGTGCACTTCTTTACCTACAGACACCTACACAACTGACAACGTCATGTTCAAGTGGAGAAAGGTGTCCCAATCACACATGACAAAGATTTAGCTCTAAACACTGAACTTCCTCAATTTTCCATTGTGGAGAATAAAACAGATCCTTGTAATGGCACAATGGATGTGGAGACACGTACGCATATTTCTTTATTCTTTTTGTATAAACTTATTTGAATTTCTTCCACCGCAGGCAATTGTGCACACATGCCTTTCAGAAAGCAATGACAAAATATATGACGTATTTATACCCTTAACAAATCAATGCAGTAAAAACAAAAGCTGTGTTGGTGACAACGTCGTCAGTAGGATATACTACCAATATTTACTTCACCAACTAGAATCAATAGAGAATTACCTATATACCAACATTTACTTCACCAACTAGAATCAATAGAGAATTACCTATATACCAATATTTACTTCACCAACTAGAATCAATAGAGAATTACCTATATACCAACATTTACTTCACCAACTAGAATCAATGGAGAATTACCTATATACCAATATTTACTTCACCAACTAAAATCAATAAAGAATTACCTATATACCGACATACATTTCTACTGCGATGTTTGTAATGAGGTGGTATTCATTCATGTGACACTAATTTCCAGAACGTAGTCTTTCTGTTAGATGTTCTCAACTACTCATGACTATGGACGAGTTAACCTGCCGCAGCATCGAGTATGTATAAACAATGAGAGATAGCCCTGGAAATAAATGTCAAAGTTCTGTCAATCTTAAGACCATCGTTGTCCCTAACTTAAAACTTGTATTATTAGTGTGTACATGCTGTTATGTCTCTTAATGTGATCAAATAGCTCAGACTTCATGTTTAGGCGCCATTCATAGACGTTCAATGTTCTTATGACTTCGTGAATCGTCTATTCACTGTTCAAGATGTTCTCAAAATCCTTCTGTAAAATCACATTTCGATAACAGCAATTCTCTTTGCCACTTATTTCAGTGGAAAATTCAGTATATATGTTCATTCATTTCATTCATTCATTTTCCTTTTGCGCTAAAGTTAGCGCATAGGGCAGAGATCAGATCTCTCCAATTATGTCTGTTAAAAGTTATTCTGTGCAGTTCTTGAATAGTATGAATATTGGTTGTTTTACTTTCTCTAAGTATTGTTCTTCTGCGTGTTTCTTTTGGTCTACCTCTGGCTCTTTTGCCTGTAGGTACCCATTCAAGAGATTGGTGGTGTATTCTGTTGATGTCTGCGCGTAGGACATGCCTGATGACATTTTCTGAGCGGAAATGAGCACAGTGAACCCTATCTTGGCTACAGTGGCTAGGAGCAGTGCATAGGTTGAAACCTACCTTCCTGGAGGTGTGATAGTTCTCTCTCGCTCTGTCCCGGGGTGGAACGAAAATTCACAAACTTCCCAGCAATATAATGCCATATAATGGCATTGGGTCAAAAGGCATGAGCCCTTGGACCGCTGGATCAGCACCCAACCAACTAACCATCTATATCTATGATCCACATATATGAGACACTAATATGGGTGATATTTCTATATCTATGATACACATATGAAACACTAATATGATGATATATTTATATGAGACACTAGCCTAATACGGGTGATATATCTATATCTATGAGACACATGTATGAGACACATGTATAGAAGGATTGACACTAATATAGGTGATCCCGCTACTCATACACATTGAGAAGCACAGCTCTATGTTATACCATCATTTATGCTCAACAGCGTCTGATGAAGTAAGCAATCATAGGTTACAAAACACTATGTCTTTTGTGTTCATATACGTGTCCAAAATTTTAATTTTTATCGCATACATGTTGATCATGTCAGCCATCAACACTATTTATGTTATTTTACCATATAGCCCATATATATATATATATATATATATATATATATATATATATATATATATATATATATAGTCGATGTTTATATTTTATATTATATATACAATATTATATATTTTGTCAATATTATTTGACTCAATTGACAAAAATATATCGTATAAATGCTCTGATCTTCTGGGATGTATTTTACCTCATTAGTTATGTATGTAGATGAGGTTCTTCAAACTCATATAAACATTTGAGAAGCGCTGGATTGCTAGATCTTAAACTGTTTGTATTTGGTTGTAAATGAATCATTTTTCTTTATCTTCAGCCAAGTTTGCCTGCATTAAAGCTTACTTCACCTTGAAACGTGATATCGGCTATTACATTATCCAAGTGTATGTGCCCAGTATACTAATAGTGACCTTATCATGGGTGTCATTCTGGCTAGACTTGGAGGCCATCCCAGCACGAGTGTCGCTCGGTGTTCTGACAGTGCTCACTCTCAATACGCATGGCTCACATATACAGTCACAGTTACCAAAGGTATCACATATTTTTGTCCATTAACAAAATTGTGAGATACAGGTCTGACAGTTTAACAGTTTTAGCCAAGAGGGATGGGGGGAAGTTGTAATTGTTCTTTCAAATACTGCATGTTTCCCTTAGGGAGTAGCAGGACGGGATTTAGGATTTGGGATGTATTCTGTTGATGTCTGCGTAGGACATGCCCAATGTAGGACCAACGGCGTTTTCTGATAACATCTGTGATAACATTGTGATGTGTCTCTTCTCTGATTTTATCATTCCATTTGAATTCGCTCCAATGGGTGTTAGTTATCCTACAAAGACATTTGTTCTCGAAACACAGTAATTTCTTTGCTGAAGATAAAGAGCTTTTCCAGCTCTCACATCCATATGCTAGCACCGGAATAACGCATTATAGTTGTATAGTTCTTACATATTGTCATTATAGACTTTTGGAATACATTCGAACGAAAATTTATGACACACCTATGTCACATAAAATGACACCCAATAGTAAAATTACTTTAAAGTATATTCTTCGGGGAGAAAATAATTATAACTGGAATAAACATAAAAGAAATTTGCCGCTTAAGGACAATCTCTTGAATCTGCATAACTTTATATGATAAAATCGTAGGGTCTTGTAATATGTCAAATTGCAAGTAAAAATCCATGTTAATTCTTATATTGGTTATTGAGATGTTAAATGCAGTTTGATGACAAGAATTTTTAAACGTGCTATAACTAACTGTATCCCTTGGATACTATGTGATACAGCCATACTAATAATGATAAACATAATGTGGATAGCATCTTCGTCGGATGTCATGTTTGCAAATTTACATATACCATGACCGTTCGTATTTCTTATGGCATAAATCTCTGATATAATCAAATTGGACTTAAGAAAGTACCTCACCATAATATACACATTTGTGTTTTAATCATAATAAGCAGGAATTAGTCCAGTGTTTCCCAACCCTTTTTTCACCATTTCCCACCTAGGTCTTTCTAAATTTATTATGGTCTCTTGTGTAACATATACATATTGTTTTCATATTCAACAATTGTATTATTCCCCCATGTATATAACTCCGTCGGCATACTACCTGCTTCAACCCATCAGGCTAAATCGTTCAACGGGTCTTTGATATCTTGTTTCCATCTTTTTTTCCACCTTGGTGGATTTTGTGAGATTTACTAAAAAAATAGTATCTTGTTCTCTTTCCTGGAACTTGTCCATCAATTATTAATTGCTCTAACTCGTTGTCTTTTTATATGTCAAAAATGTTTTTTTATATTGTTTTGATGAGTAAATCTAGATCTAAGTTCAAGGTCTTAACCAATACCTACATTGGATTGTCATTCTGTCCATGATATCCGTATGATATATCTACAGCATTTCATTGCAAATGTTATTTCCAATGCTTCGTACGTCGCCACTGGAGAAATATAGTTCTTAAGTGAAATAAATTGTTGACATTTCCTAGTTTTTCGTTTTCAATATAAATTGCAGGCATGTGTCTATTTTTGTTGATATGCATTATTTTGCCATTCAGGGAAGGATGTTTAGCTACGTTATGATATTTAACTGACGTAATCGTGTATTCTAGACAATTTGGGCTTTTTGATATTAGGATGGTGTCGCCTGTATACTTAATTTCTAGAATCTAATGACTTCGATTTTAAGAGGCTGAAACTGTTGGGTCTTTTCGTAGATTTCGCACGATGTTTTCTGTTTATATAAAAAGTTGTGGTCAGAGGATGCAGCTTTTGATCCATCTGTTTATGCAAGGCTCACGATATATTGTATCAGGTTTATCAGGAAATCGAAAGAGTAGAAATGAAGGTTGGTACACAGTGATAATGATACAGGCATGCAAACACAAGCGTATACATAATGTCCATTGATTAGGTGACATTTTAGTCTTGTTTCGATGTTTAAGTCTGTGTCTAAGTTATTTATCGTAATGTACAATGTTATAATTCTTGGTTAAGCAACCATTGTTAATGACTGAACTCTGTTATAATTCTTGGTTAAGTAACCATTGTTAATGACTGAACTCTGTTATAATTCTTGGTTAAGCAACCATTGTTAATGACTGAACTCTGTTATAATTCTTGGTTAAGCAACCATTGTTAATGACTGAACTCTGTTATAATTCTTGGTTAAGTAACCATTGTTAATGACTGAACTCTGTTATAATTCTTGGTTAAGTAACCATTGTTAATGACTGAACTCTGTTATAATTCTTGGTTAAGCAACCATTGTTAATGACTGAACTCTGTTATAATTCTTGGTTAAGCAACCATTGTTAATGACTGAACTCTGTTATAATTCTTGGTTAAGCAACCATTGTTAATGACTGAACTCTGTTATAATTCTTGGTTAAGTAACCATTGTTAATGACTAGACTGTTATAGCAATCATTGTTAATGATTGTACTCTGTTATAATTCTTGGTTAAGCAACCATTGTTAATGATTGAGCTCTGTTGACTAATTTCAGGTATCCTATATAAAAGCTATAGACGTGTGGATAGTCAGTAGCTTAATATTCGTGTTTGCCGCTCTGTTGGAGTTTGCATATGTCAACGTGCTAGCCAGACGAGGCGACAAGGAGATTGTATCCACGCAAATTTTTAAAATACCAGTTGAAGGCAAGGAAGTTTCACAGGTAAATATTGTGCACAAATTACTGACATTATTTTATGAACGAATGCACAGTATTGCAAGCTTGTAGATACGAGGGAGTGGAAGTGTTTGTCGGTCTCAAACTATAAACCACTCTTATGAAAGTATCACATAACAATTCATATTTTAAAAAACCAAGTAAAACAAATGCTTAACATTTGGCGTTTGAGGTTATGGATGCAAGTTTAGTCCGAAAATGGGGGGGGGGGGGGAGAGCATTCTAGTGCGCCATATTCCAGGACTACCTTCTGCAAGAAACACAGATCCCTCTTCTGGGCCAACTAACGCATGATTGGTTGGTTGGTTGGTTGGTTGCTGATCCAGCGGTCCATGGGCTCATGCCCTTTGACCCAATGCCATTAAATGGCATTATCTTGCTGGGAAGTCTGTGGATTTTCGGCCCACCCCGGGCTAAAGCCAGAAAATAACTATCACATCTTATAGACCAATAAATCTAACGAGTTGTGTCTGCAAGACAATGGAAAAGATGGTTAACAGAAGACTAAAGTGGTACCTGGAATCAGAGAAGCTATTGGTGCCAGAACAAGCTGGGTTTAGAGAGTGTAACAGCACATAAGACCAAATAACATTCCTGTCCAAGATCATAGAAGATGCAATTCAAGAAAAGTAAAAGGTTTTCACCCTATGGATAGATCTTCAAAAATATTTCGACAGGGTCTGGAAAGATGGACTGACAATAAAGCTGCAAAGAAACGGAATTGCGGGAAACATGAGCAATTGGATCCGTTCCTTCCTACACAATAGGAAAGCAAAAGTCACCATGGAAGGATACAACAGCAAAAAAGTTCTCCTAAAACATGGAGTTCCTCAAGGATCAGTATTGTCTCCAACTCTGTTTCTTGTCTTCATAAATGATATAATTTGTGGATTTCCACAAGGTGTAAGAGCTGCAATGTACGCTGATGACTTGGTGGTGTGGTGTGTAGAAGAACATCTAAAGATCGCCAACAAAAAAATACAAAAGGCAGCAGACAACATAGCAGCATGGGCAGATAAATGGATGGTAAAGATAAATGCTGAAGTCTTCAACAAAACTCTTCACACTCTCAAATAAGGACAAAGCAGGAGAGATAAAACTCGGAAATGTACATATCCAAACAGAAGACGAGCCGGTGTACTTGGGCAGTACACTAGATAAGAGATAGACATGGAGGCCTCACATTGAGAAAATAGAAGCAAAGGCAAGAAAGAAACTTGCATTCCTGAGGAAATTGGCAGGAACAAACTGGGGAGCCAATGAGGCAACTTTAAAGAAGGTATATACTGGTGCAATTAGACCAGTAAGAGAATATGGATCAACAGCATGGACTTCAGCAGCCAACTTCCATCTACAAGCCCTGAACAAAGTACAAAATCAAGCTTTTCGCCTTATCACAGGTGCCATGAAGACCTCTCCCAAAAATGAAATGGAAAAATTTTAAAGCATCACCCCCTTATCATACAGGCGAGACACTAAGACCATGGTACATGCAGAAAAGTACAAGAGCATGCCAGCACATCCAATTAGGGCCAGATACAGTGACCTAGCGAGTGGAAGACTGAAGAGGAGCAGTTTTATACACCGATCCAAAAAACTAAACAGAAAATATAAAGAAGAACTACCAGACATAACGAGATATCACCAACACTTTTTCCAGTTCCGTGGGAGCAATACCCAAATCTGACTATCAGAACCACCATAAACAACTACTACACTATGATAGAACTGAATAATATCCAAAAGAAAACAATAGTATGCAACATGATTAAACATATGTACCCCAGAGAAGCATGGATACAAGTATATACCGACTGATCAGCAACCAGAGCAGTGAAGAATGGAGGTGATTGAGTGTACATAAAATATCAAGAAAAAGAAAATGAATCCACATGTTCACCAACTGGAATATTCTGTTCCAACTACTCTGCAGAAGTATAGACTTTAAACATGGCTGCAGAAATAATTAAAAACACAAGCCAATGACAGCAGGTGGTATTTCTTACTAATGCTATGTCTGTCCTACAAGCCCTTGACAGTGATAAGCTGCCAGACCTGAAGAAAGCCATGCGAGAAGTGAGCATCCAAAGAAGGGTAGTACTACAGTGGATACCATCCCACTGTGGCATACCAGGAAATTAAGAGGCAGAATGGCAAAGGATGGAGCAACACAGGAACCAAAAGACAAAGAAATCACCTACCAAGAAAAGAAGACCCTCATAAAAGCCATCAGGAAAGTCGACCACCCAAAAGACAATTACCACTATCTCGACAGAGCAGAGCAGGTTATTATCTTCCGCCTCAGAACACGACACAACAGATTAAACAGCCACTTACATAGGCTAAGATTGGTTCCGTCACCACTGTGCCCTTGTGGGCAGGCAGGACAGACCACTGAACATATCCTGCAAGACTGCAATACACTAAACCAGTTAAGGGAAGAACACTGTCCCACAGAGATGGATATCCACAGAGAGATGTATGGGAGCACTGAGAAGCTTTCAAATACAGCAGCATTTATTAAGAAAACCGGACTTGCTGTGTACACATGTCAAACTGCGAACGAGAAGAAGAAGAAGACTATCACACCTCCAGGAAGGTAGGTTTTAACCTATGCACTGCGCCTAGCCACTGTAGCCAAGATAGGGTTCACTGTGCTCATTCCCCGCCACCAATTGACTACTGGTTATGCCGAACTATTGCTCCAGGCATGCAACCAAATGTTCAAGTCAAAAGGATTGTCACGTCCTGAGTCACTGTGTCTCTATGATGGGTCTCAGCCATAGGAAAAACATTGCTGTCCGTTTCCTCCTCCCCAGTGCTGCACAGTACATCACTGGCTCCTTCACGACCATAGAGGGTGCACACATATATTCAAGCAAACATGAAACACATTTCAACAACAAAATAAAAGCATAATTGTATAGATGACGTGCCATGAAGCTTCTATAAGAAGATAACCTCAATATAACGGCATGTCATCAACTAAGGTTTTCTGTTGCATGGTTGGTTTGTCTAGTGGGCCATTGGTGAGATCCACAGACGCAACCACATGCGTAACGCATGATACATCTGTGAGATTTTTTGACCCAACCGCAGTGATGGAACCTTAGCATTCCCTGTCATCTAGGAGTATGCCACAAAAGGACAAAGACGTAATGTCCACTGTCCTGCACGTCTTCGTCATCCTTGGGAATTATTTGATAGAAGACAAAAGTAAGAACTTGGGACCAGATATGACAATGATGATGTTTCCTCTGGTGATAGGATTTCAGCATATCCTCCTCCCCAACTTACCTTAGTCGCTTCCTACGACATTCCTGGAAAGAAAACATTTGACCCTATTATTTGCACCCTGAACTAGAAATTTAGGTACCTGTTGTCACGCGAGCGTGAATGACAGATAAAATTTGCACCCTGAACTAGAAATTTAGGTACCGGTTGTCACGCGGGCGTGAATGACAGATAAAATTTGCACCCTGAACTAGAAATTTAGGTACCGGTTGTCACGCGGGCGTGAATGACAGATAAAATACGAGGTAAGAGGCAAGAAGAAAATAAAACCACAAACATCACAAATTATTAATTGCTAAACAAAGAGATATGCCTACGTAACGTGCAGTCAGGGCCGGATTTAGACTTGATAGGGCCCTAGGCTATTTGAAATATGGGGCTCTAAGCTATTTGAGATATGGAGCCCTTTAACGATTAAGAATATATAGATAGTGAAATAAAAAACTTGGGGGCCCCATGAAAGTGGGAGCCCCATGAAAGTGGGAGCCCTAAGCTATAGCTTGTTTAGATTATAGGTAAATCCGGCACTGCGTGATTGATATATATATAATATATATATATATATATATATATATATATATATATATATATATATATATATATATATATATATATATATATATATATATATATATATATATATATATATATATATATATATATATATATATATATTATATTGATATTTTCAGTAGTAATGTACGGCTAAATGGATAACAGCGATAAGGTTGCGGACAACAAGAGTACGGTTGCTGATATAAGTGGCGAGGTTACCGGCAACAGGGGCATAATTGCTAAGAACAGGGGTAGTGGCCGCCCCAAACGACGTAGCAAGAGACATCTCAGATTGCTTAATTAATTAAACATGACCTTGGCTATGGCAGAACTCGTGAGTGTGCAGCATTCGTTCTTGAAGAAGACTACGTTCTTCCAAGAATATGTCGCCTGAATGATTAACAGATCATAAATGATAAAGATATGTCTCATGGCAGTAACCCTGCCGTCGGGAATGAAGATAACTCTTCATGTACTAAGCCACAGCAACTATTAGGTGGTGTTCCCTTATGGCCAGTTCCATTCCATGCTGCCTTTACCTCCCTTAACTCGTGCATCAGGTACTCATTTACAGATAAGTCCACCGGAGGAGTGGTCTTGTCAAGCGAGAAATCACAACCCGGACTTTTTTTTCCGGACATTGTTTCGAACTTGGCACGCTGTATCCCGGTGATAGCAAGCAAGCCCACTATCAACTAGTCTACCACACTCCTAACATAATATACTACACGACGACATTATACAATCACAAATTGTGGTGGTATTCATTATTAATTTCATATTGCCACATTTTGTTATGGATACAAACATATATTGGTCTATAATTGAGCCTATGTTCTTACATAATACCTAGTTTCTAACATATAATAAATCTACATGTAAAACATTTTCATTCTAACATGTGCATATATAATCACCTTACTGCTTCATTGATGAAGATTTTTTTGACACTATTTGTTTTCTTTTTTAGACAAATGGCAAGCCTTCGCGAATAACGGTTGGGGGTCCATCGCCTTCAAGAGCGAGAGCAAGAAGAGTGGACAAGATATCTCGTATTCTCTTTCCAACAGCCTTTCTGGCTTTCAATTTGGCATATTGGGTGTTTTACACTCAGTTATAGACTTGACAGAGACACCCACATGTGATGTCAACGTTTTACACTCGATATAGACTTGACAGAGACACCCACATGTGATATCAACGTTTACACTCATATATAAACTTGACAGTGACACCCACATGTGATATAGAGTTGACAGAGACACCCACATGTGATATAGAGTTGACAGAAACACCCGCATGTGATATAGACTTGACAGAGACACCCACATGTGATATCAACTTTTACACTCAGATATAGATTTGACAGAGACACCCACATGTGATATCACTCAGATATAGACTTGACAGAAACACCCACATCTGATATCAACATTTTACACTCGTATGTAAACTTGGCAGAGACACTTCACATATATCATCATTTTACACTCAGATATAGACAGCCACGTGTGATAATGGCTTGACATACACCCACATGTGATATCAACGTTTTACACTCAGATATAGTCTTGACATAGACACCCACATGTGATATCAATGTTTTACACTCATATATAGACTTGACAGACACCTACGTGTGATATCAACGTTTTACACTCAGATATAGACTTGACATAGATAACCACATGTGATATAAATTTTACAGACACCCACATGTGATATCAACGTTTCATATATGTTGTTTAATGCTAAATATATTTTACAGTTATTTTATGATTACGTCACTTTTAATGTCAATTGGTATGAAAACAGGATGTCCATGAATTACGTCAACAATAAATAACAGTTAATTAGGCGCCTAAAACACCCCCCCACCCACCCCCTCCATCCCAACACTTACCCCGCCCTTGATTTCAAGAATTCAGAGAACTGCTTATTATGTGAAATATTAATTTTTTTTACCATCTATCTGAAAGGATATAAGATGGAAATAAATGTATGATAACTCTATATAAATTATGTTCACATTCTTAAAACAAGTGGCTCAAATTTATACAAGAACTCAAACAGTAAAACATTTAATGGCAAAATGAACACGTTTAATAAAGATAAATACAGATGTATTATCCAGGAACTGCGAACAATAGGCTACGGCTCTTGAGTCATTGGGTGTATTGGGAAGATTTCCTACGTTTTAGTTTTATTTCATACACAGAATGTACCCACTTAATAGCGGTCTGCAATATGCTTTTAAAAGTAACCTCAGAGAAAGTAAATACATAATTGTATATGTGAAGTGATGCGGGTTTCCATAAGAAGAATGCCTCACCATGTATGAGTAATAGAGGTTTACTGTTGCATGTTGGTATCATATGCCATTGATATGCATTCTGATGTTCCGGATTCGTGATTTCTATGGGTATGTTCAATAGTTTAGACAAATCGATAAGAATGCAATATTTGTAGCAAAACATTTCCAAGTGTATGTGTATATCTTTTGCTATCTCAAAAAAATGATGTCCTGGTGTAATCATTATCATCAGGAAGTCTATCATGTACTGGATGTAGCAGTCATCACAGCCTTTCAAAACAACTGTCGATCTTGAGCCTGTCTTCCTGCTTCTGTTCATGTTCGGGTGGTCTTTGATATCTTGGTGTGATATACAGTTTAAATACATTTCTTTGTGTGTATCGTTTACTTTGAACACATCAATCAATGATGAGCTTAACACAATGATGAGAGAAAATTTATGGACTAAACCTTGCTCGCGACGTGAAAGAGAGCCACATTTTCCTAGGCATTCTATGTGTGCACTTTGGCCATCACAGACCAGTAGTTTGACGGATCTGTCCTTTGCGGATGCTATCTACACAGACAGCACAAGGTCAGAACAGAAACTTTCATCGCCCTGCAGGAACTGTCATCGCCCTGCAGGAACTGTCATCGCCCTGCAGGAACTGTCATCGCCCTGCAAGAGGAATTAAACTAGATAGCTTCCTGTTGTGATGGCAGTTACAATAGCTTCCATCTTGGATTGAAATATCTCATATATAAATGATATAAAATCATCATAAGCAAATGTTGCTGGATTTTGACATGTATCCCTCATCGGTATGCAACTACCTACTTAATCACAGAGGATCTTCTCAATTTCTAGATGGTTTCCTATCAACATTGCAACTATTTTTCCAACCAACAGTTTTCAGTATCTCATTTGAAATTTAATGATCCGATATCTACTTACGAGTTTTGGACCCCTTCCTATTTTTTGTAAGAGTCTCTTATAGCTGTGTAACCAATCATTTGGAACAACTGCTTGCTATATACTTTTGTTGAACGTTTAGGATCCCTTTTGGATTCCTACGTTATCTAATCTCTTAATGTCCTGCTATTGTATTCCACACGGCCCTAGTGCAATGTTTTTTGCCAAAAGTCAACATTCTTTTTACACAACCCTCTATAGTGAGATTGTCATAGCTGTTGTCTCTGGTGTATGCCTTCAGAAAATGTTCCTGTGTCTTTTTCCTCAATTCTTTGTCCAACTCGCCAGTTTGTGCAGCATATCTATTAAGGAAACATATGCCCTTCTCCTCCTCCTCCGTTCTCAATATCGTCCCTGAGGGATCCTGCAAATACGTTGACTGCAAGTCTGATGACTTTTCTCCAAATTCATCCGTCTGTGAAATTGCCAGACGTTGCGTACGCTATTATTGTTAGCTACCTGAAATACGGACTTATTCTATGTTTAAATTATCGCGCCACATCTTTGAATTTATTAGTGGCACTATTATGCTCTATTTTTTTTCTTTTCAACATCCTCAGCACTTTCGGGTCCATCTTCTTGCAACCTTCAAATATATGGATTTCCGCTTCTATGTTCAATTATCCTACTGTTTTATCCTATATTTTGCTAACCGAAGAACGCCGAATATTTATACAAATAACTTAAATAGATTCACATAGACTAAAAGATTCTAAGCATGACCATAAAGTCTTAATTTGAGACAATGAAATAACTATTAGAAATTGCATGTGTGCAATAATGGGAATATGTGTGTGTGTGTGTGTGTGCGCGTGCTCACGCGTTAATGCGCGTAAGTTGGGGGGGGGGGATACATATGTATATATGATATGTGAGTGTATAGACTTATGTATACAAAAATTAATGTGTATATACGATATGGAAGTGTACAGACTTCTGTATACAAATATGTGTGTACATATAAGTGCATAAAAATGTGTATGTCTGAATATATTTTGAACTCTTACTCCTCTCAATCTCTAGTTATAGGTAAAGTAACCCTTGGCTTAAAGTAATGCGAGGGGCAGAGAGACTGCAGGGCGTGCAGCCATTAACGTGGGCAGTCTTGTGGTTGTGTGGGGCACCACCAGGTGGTGAACTCCTTACGGGGACATCTCTTGCCTCCTGCTTAGTATAGTGGCTTTACCAAGTTGACCATTTACTTTGTACACTTTAAAAACTATGGAAATTAAACCAGGTATGGAACGAATACCGGTTTCACTGGTTCTTTCAAGAAACTTTCAAGAGCTTCATTACATTTAATAGAGAGAGTATAATTCTGTGAGTGGGAACGCTGAGGTCTAGACACTAATCTGTGAGTGGGGACGCTGAGGTCTAGACACTAATCTGTGAGTGGGGACGCTGAGGTCTAGACACTAATCTGTGAGTGGGGACGCTGAGGTCTAGACACTAATCTGTGAGTGGGGACGCTGAGGTCTAGACACTAATCTGTGAGTGGGGACGCTGAGGTCTAGACACTAATCTGTGAGTGGGGACGCTGAGGTCTAGACACTAATCTGTGAGTGGGGACGCTAAGGTCTAGACACTAATCTGCGAATATGTTGATGATACGACACAGATCAGATTTATACATATTGGTGGGTCATCCAACACCAAAGGTGCACATGGATATTTATCGTCTGATAACTTTGAAGATGCCAGTGGCGTCTGTGTTGCACGTATATTAGTCTAGCAATGAAGATGCTTGCCGTAAAGCTGACGCTAAAGTGGCTAGAATCGCAAACATATCGTCATACATGAGTATATGCTGAGTGACTCAATAAGTATAATTGAGAATTTCACATCAAGTGGTACGTGTAGTCGATACGTGGAGTCATTGGAGAGGACTACGAATTGGGCTTTAACTGCGAAAAATCACTTTCATCTTTCCACAAAACACTCAAAAAAGAAGTTCGTCTAAGGACACCCATGTGTAGAGGTAAGAGAACAAACCTCATAAATTGGCTGGTTTTGCTGCCATAAGAGTATGTGTTGCGTTGTTCGTCCATTATAAGTGATGATGACCATTTGTTACAACCACTTTTCAAAATTCAATTAGAATTATGTCCTTGATTGTGAGTTCGTCGATGGATAATAAGCCATATTCAGGCCACAAATGTTCTTGCACAGTTCGGGCGTGGAATGACCATTGTATATGGTTTTTATGTCTACCCGTGATTTTACAACGACTCTCCTCTGTTGAGCTGCTGCGCTTTTCCTATTTTCACATAATGGCAACAGCATAACAGTATAATGTACAGGATTTTGAGGTCAATGAGAAATGAGTCATTACGAAGAACGCGCGAATTACGAGTGCGGATAGGCGTTGCACAGAAGGAATACCTCACACAAATTTTTAAAATAACACTCATTTCATCATAATCAGCCATAATCATCAGCGGTTACACTCGTGAGAAATTTATTTAAGCTGAGATCTGAGTATCAGCCGCTACACTTTCAGAGATTTATTGCTGAGATCTACGTATCAGCCGCTACACTCTCAGAGATTTGTTGAAGCTGAGATCTGAGTATCAGCCGCTACACTCTCAGAGATTTATTTCTGAGATCTGAGTATCAGCCGCTACACTCTCAGAGATTTATTGAAGCTGAGATCTGAGTATCAGCCGCTACACTCTCAGAGATTTATTGAAGCTGAGATCTGAGTATCAGCCGCTACACTCTCAGAGATTTGTTGAAGCTGAGATCTGAGTATCAGCCGCTACACTATCAGAGATTTATTGAAGCTGAGATCTGAGTATCAACCGCTACACTCTCAGATATTTATTGCTGATATCTGAGTATCAACCGCTACACTCTCAGAGATTTATTGCTGAGATCTGTGTATCAACCGCTACACTCTCAGAGATTTATTGAAGCTGAGATCTGAGAACATATGAACATATCCGATGTGAATATAATATCACATCAACAGTAATAAATCATCACCAACAAAAAAGTACATCAGTAACATTTTTATACATCCGACTTTCACGCAGTATCCATTGAAAAAGTAAGTATAGATTTAATCAGCTTCTACCTTTCATCATTTAGGACATGAAACTTTTCAGTTCAAGTATTCTTTTATATATCAGCATATGTGTTATAGTCTACGATGATGAATGATTTCCTGGTGCATGGATGCTCTGTGGATATTAGTAAATTAATTTCATGATATTGATCTCAAGTAATAGTTTCAGGATTGAATGAACCATACTAAGAGTCTAGCGAAAATGTATTTAACTTTGCGCACAGAAAGATAAAATTATATCTGATAATTACGACATTGAAATGCATATTCTACTGCCAAGTGTGAAGACAGACCAAACTAATTCATATTATTTTTTCATACTATTAGTTTGGTTTTTTTTAAATTTATGTTTACGTATGTGGAATAAACAATTTAACGGTGTATAAAAACAGTATTGCTGATGTTAACCTTTGCCAAACCACCTTCCCGTTGTCAACAAGTCTAAATTATTTCAGACCCCGAAATTATTGGCGTAATTTATGGACAATAGCTTAGCAAGTCATAGTGGATATATGTCTCATTTTCACTAACTTTCACTTGTTTTTCCTGCACATATTCATAGATACATTTCTTACACTATATATATATATATATATATATGAATAGCAACGTCGTCTCTGTTTAGTAAAGCAAAATGAATTAAATTGGTTACTAAAAACACTTATCTGGCCTATGAATAAAAAATATATAAGAAAGTATGTAAATAAAACATACAATAAAACTACACTGGACAAATCTCAACGTATCGGTCCAAATGGAACCTTTTTCAAGAGACAAATACTAGTGAACTCAACAGTAATAAACAAAATAGATGACAGAAATTTTATCCATCCATGTTTTCATGACGCAGAAATGGAAACGCATCTAGTAAAAGAGAAAATGCGTGCATTCATTCAATTTCTGTCACCTATTTTGTTTATTATTGTTCATTAGTATTTGTCTCTTGAAAAAGGTTCCATTTGGACCGATAATTTGAGATTTGTCCTGTGTAGTTTTATTATATGTTTTTTATATACTTTTTTTATATATTTTTATTCATATGCCAGGTAAGTGTTTTTAATAACCAGTTTAATTCATTTTGCTTTACTATTTGTTCGTTCGGTTACTGTAGCACCCTCCACTTTGTCGGACACCCTCCGGCCATTTGGTTATTTATATTCGTCTCTGTTTACATTGTGTTTTCCTCCAGCAAATGTATAGTCGACATCTGATATCTTTCACTGCCGATTCCAAGAACATGTCAGCCTTTTATATCCTACCACAAAATATAAAATCATAATGTAGGTATGTTGGTAACTAGTACACCAGACGAAGCTGATACATTTGCTAAACGAACTCAGCATCGACGTGGATAATTTGATGGATAGCAATGGTGTTAATGTCCGGACCTGTTGCTCTGAGACTGAGATCCTGGACATCAGAGATCAGAACTATAGCACCGGGATTGCCACAGGGATCGCCACTATCGCCTGTACTCTTTAACGTCTACACATACAAAATAGCACAGCTTGAAGACGCTGTTCCCGGCAGGATACTAACATATGCGGACGATCTCATGCTGTACAAGCACGGAAGAAACAGAAGAGACATGATCTAAAACATTTGGCGCACTGACTACAAGGCAGTCATCAATCCCACCAAGGCAAAGATCGTCTGGTTCTCGCTGAACAAAAAAATAATCACAGACACAGTACCAGCAGCCACCTGCATGGACATCAACATTGACATGGAACAGACTATGAAATATCTATGCATCACTTTTTATAGAAGTCCATCTTTCGCGAAACATGTGGACAATGTCATTCAGAAAGCTGGGAAGGGTGTCAGTGCAGTCAAAACATTACATCTGCAGAGAGACCGCAGCGAACCCTTTTTCATGTAATGCCCACACTGGTATTATCTGTGTTGGACTATGGTTTAGGTTTATTAACACTGTCGCAAACACAGGTGGATAGACTGGAGAGAGTTCAAAACGACGCCATGAGAGCTGTTCTAGGATGCACAAGAGATACACCTATCGATACCATGAGGTTTCTTCTAGACCAACCGAGCATCAAATCAAGACATAAAATAGCTCAGATTAAAGAATATCCAAGGTCGCCAATAATGATCATCGCATCTTATACCAATCTCTAGACAACACTAAAGGAAGACGTATCAAGAGAGGAAGGTCTTGAAAGGCAGAAGTAGAAGATACCCTACTCAGAGTTTGTGAGCTGGAGGAAGTGGGAAGAGGCTGTGAATGAGTGACATTTGGCCAAGAGATAACGTTATAGGCAAAAGTTGTGATACAGATGGGAAGAGGTTGCCACGACTGGGCTGTCAAAAGAACAGAGGGAATGATACAAGAACTCATACTGCAGCACTCAAAGCCACACGATACAATAATTTACACAAACGGCTCAGTAACACAAGAAACAAACAGGTGTGGTTAGGGTTTCGTGGCCTACCAAAATGGCAAGAAATTAGCTGAGAGGTCAGCAGCGTACCACACAACAACATCGAGTATGAGAATGGCAATAAAAGAGGTGACAGCAGCTCTCACTTGGTTGGCGACGCAACCACCAACAGACTTATTGATTCTGTCGGACTCTCAAAGTATGCTGCGCAAGATAGAAAAGTGTATGATCAGAACTGAGTGGGTCACTTTTCTCAACAACGTGCAAAACATTACATGTATCTACTATTTACATGTATCTAGGGGAAATGAAAAAGCCGATGAGTTTACTGGTAAATCAGTGTTGAACAGCACCGAGATAAGAAGAGACATGATTGAATTGATTAGAGCAGACATGGATAACGAGGGGACGAGGAGGAGCTCGAACGAGAACATGTACATATTCAGAGAATAGTAAAAATGGGAGTGACTAGAGGCGATGGGAGAACGTGTAATCAGCAATTGACTGAGACACTGAGCTTATACACTTTTAGATGGCTGACGGAACAACAATCGGAGCATATATGGGAATGCCCCCAGTGCTGTGGTGCTTGACTTGACGCTGCTCAAGAATCAAGATGATACAATTAATATATCTTATTTTATTTGTTTTATTTTTTTTTTAATAATATCTCACTCGTGACCTTATTTGTAATCACTGCACGCCTAAACAATAATTCTATATTTTCCTTCAACGTCTGAATATTGATAGAAACATAATTTACATAACTTGCTTTATACCATAATTTCATTCATAAAAACATGTGCAGATCTCAGACAAAACATTGAGACAATACAATTTCTAAACAAATATCGTAGGCGTTATTGAAACACTATACACATTTCATAGGCGTTATTGAAACACTATACAAATTTCATAGGCGTTATTGAAACACTATACAAATATCATGGGCGCTATTGAAACACTATACAAATATCGCAGGCGCTATTGAAACACTATACAAATATCATAGGCGCTATTGAAACAATATACAAATATCATGGGCGCTATTGAAACACTATACAAATATCATGGGCGCTATTGAAACACTATACAAATATCGCAGGCGCTATTGAAACACTATACAAATATCATAAGCGTTATTGAAACACTATACAAATATTATAGGCGCTATTGAAACACTATACGAATATTATTTTTTGGTAGTATATCCTTTTCAGGACGTGGCTGTCAACCCAGCATTTATTGGTTGTGGTGATTTTCTAGGCAATGTAAATACGTTCAATAGTTTGCCATTGCTTTCTGAACGGTCAGGGTGCACAATTACCTGTGGCGGGATCGAACTCAGTACATTGTCGTTCACAGACGCCCTCTGTACAACTTCACCACAGACCCGGACACAAATACTATAGGCGTTATTGAAACACTATACGAATATTATAGTCGTTATTGAAACACTATACGAATATTATAGGGGTTATTGAAACACTACAAATATTATGAAATATTGGCGTTATTGAAACACTACAAATAGTATAGACGTTATTGAAACACTATACGAATATTATAGGCGTTATTGAAACACTATACGAATATTATAGGCGTTATTGAAACACTATACAAATATTCATGCAGTGCTATTTTCACAATAACGAAATTTGCAAATTTTTCAGAATGGGTGCTCTAATTGCTGCAGAATTCCAGTATCGTTCAACATTTATTTAGAAAATCCGAATGTTATCTCTAGGGGCTCAATGATGTTTGCCGTCATAAGAGGTCTTCATCTGTTACATCAGTTTAACAACTATATTCGTTGAGAACAAATAGACAAACTTACATATTGTCAATAGTCGGTTTTTTTAACATTATAGAAATTACATAAGCGTATTTGGTTTAGTATGTTCCCAATCTAAAACTAGTATTGAATAAGAAAGTATTGACGATTGCTACAAAACAACATTTGGACTTCACAACGAAATATTTTGGACATGATTCTACTTCATTTAAGCGAATGTCGTAGGAAACAGATGTTGGCTGATATTGTTTATGACACCGCTGCAAATCTGACATATTAGACTATACATTACATTTATGAAACAACCAGTGGCGTAGCGTGGGTCAATGGCCCACGGGGCAGAATCATAATTTTCCGCCCTTATGACATTAAAGAAAATATGTCAGTGATTGTGAAAGACTGGACGAAAATAAATTTGCCGCCCTCCCGAAGATGCCGCTAGGGGCGATCCGCATCTCCGCCCCCCCCCCTCGCTACGCCACTGGAAACAACCTCATACTGCTTTGTTTTACTGTTGTGTGTTTCGTAAGAGCATATTGTAAGTTTTACTGTGATCTCAATGTATCTCTTTTTACTTTCACATGCTGAAGTAAGCTTGTGATTGTTCTCAAGCAAGAACGAGATCGATTCACAATATAACATATATTACCTAATGTATCTCTAGCTCTCTCTCTCTCTCTCTCTATCTCTCTCTCTCTCTATTCGTGCTCTTGCAGAAACGGTGGTGTAGTTTTTAGACCTTCTACATTTCTTTAGAAAAATGTGTGTGTAAAAATAGTTCCTTTCGTGCAGCAGGCGGCACATAGGGCAGATATTTTCTATGTGCTGCGGTTCGCTGCCTGCAGTTGTAATTATTGTATGATCCTGCTGCCTATTATTTCCCCTTCTTCGGAATGTTTTTTTACGGATGATAGAACGGGGGTTTTTTGTATCTTCCTCATTTTCTTTTACCCTTGGGTGTCCACATAGGAGCTTGTTGGTTTATTATGTTTTCATCTAGTCTTAAAACGTGACCCAGGTAGTTCCATCTGCGTTTTCTTATGAAGTTTGACACATTCTTAGTGTGTTTTATTTCTTAAATAACTATTTGTGACAAATTTGCTCCATTTTATGTTCAATAGTTTCCGGAGACATTTGTATTCGAATCTGTTTAACTTTTTATTTGTTGCTTCAGTTGATTTCCATCTTTCACTTCCATACGTTAATACTGGGACGATACAGGAGTTGAATATCTTTAGCTTGATGTTTCTTTCTAGATCTTTGGGTTTCGGGATATTAGTTAGTTTAGAAAAATAGAGCACGATATTTAGGTCTAATATCAGAAACATCTCACAAATATTGGACGTGTGAATTTTTATTTTAACAAAAACTAATAGATTAAAACTCATCGCAGGACAAATAGGTCTCCAAATCAATTCATCAACACCAAAAATTATGGACTTCACCAATTCACCTAACGAAATTACTTGAAATGGACAACAACTTGAAAAAGTACACAAATTATCCTATCTAGGAAGCAAATTAACACTCGACTGTGATGTCATTTCAGAAATTACAACTCGCATTGCCTTAGCATCAAGTGCATTTAACAGACTGTCTAATATCTGGAAGTCAAAGTCAATCAGCACACGCACGAATATACGCTTATTTAATTACTGCGTTATACCGGTGCTATCATATGGATGTGAGAGCTGGAAAAGCTCTTTATCTTCAGAAAAAAAAATTACGGAGTTTCGAGAATAAATGTCTTCGTAGGATAACTAACACCCATTGGAGTAAATTCAAATCGAATATTTAACATCAGAGAAGAGACACATCAAAATTTCATCACAGATGTTATCAGAAAACACCGTTGGTCCTACATCGGGCATGTCCTACGCGCAGACATCAACAGAATACACCACCAATCTTTTGAATAGATACCTACAGGCCAAAGAGCAAGGGGTAGACCAAAAGAAACACTCAGAAGAAGAATACTTAGAGAAAGTAACATCTTTTATTTGTGTTAGAGAAAGTAAAACAACCAATATTCATACTATTTAAGAACTGCACAGAATAGCTTTCAACAGACAGAATTGGAGAGATCTGACCTCTGCGCCAACTTCAGCGCAAAAGGAAAATATATGAATGTCCCCTCCTTATTGTATTCGTATCTTGCTTTACTCTGTGGTTTGATCGCAGGACGAATAACACTATGTAATAGATCACCGTGTTATAAACTATTAATTGTGATAAATGTATTCATGTTTTGTTTATGAAATTAATTTTATTTCTACTTCATTGTTCGCTCTGGTGAAAAGTTGACTTATTAATCGATAATCAAAGTCCAGCAAGATAGCTATTCATCGTATGTCTTTCTCCTGTTATCTTTTTGGACTTTTCCTTTGTTTCTTTTATATTTCCTGTGACATTTTTCAAGCCATGAAATAATCTCTACCTACGAATATCATCACGCCATATGTAAAGTAGGCCTATGTTGTCTGACTATTGTCTTGTGTCCGGATAAATGCATCTTCATCCATGTCTCGTTATTGACGTAATTTGTTTATAAATATCGGTCGACATAACAATCTCAAGATGACTTATACACATAAGATTTTAAACAAAGTATTGCCACATATATTCAAACAAAGCCAGTATCTAGTTTCTCCTTCAATCCTTAGACTTGTCTTCTCTACACCATAGATTCTGGAATTCATTGAATCCTGAAGTAGAAACTATTACTGTGGAGCTAGCTGTGTTGATATTTGCATTACACCTTAGCCTATACATAGGCCTATAGAATCTAGACAATTCAGAATGTTGTGTCCACACAGTTGAGCTTGTAGGGAAAATATTATTTCTTTGAAAACATTGAACTGTTTTAAGGTACAACTGAAATATGAATATTTTTTATAAATGTTTTTAAAGTAATGAATTATGTGTCTGTGTATATGGGGGGGGGGGTGGTAACATTTAATATATAGCCTAGGCTATCATTTAATAAGCATCCCATACCCACCTTTATTTCTAGAGAAATGCACTGTGTATACATATGTGTGTATATACGACAGTAGGTCAAAGAAGTAATGTCTCCCAATTTATAAGTTAATTAAATAGACACGAAAATAGACGAAAACTCACTTTAAACTGTAGTCTGAAATTTTTACTTCTAAAATGTATTTCTCGATGTAGTGTCCGTTATTTGTTACAGTTTTTAATCCATCTTCGAACAAGAGCATATATCCCCGCATGGTAAAAAGGACTATTTCAAGGACTGATATTAATACCCCCTTATCTGGGTATGAAGCAAAGCTCAGAAACTTCCCTATTGCACATAGGAAGTAAGAGCTAATCGCTTCTAATTCCTGGGGATCTCAAACAAACCCCCTTATCATTCTCTCACCTAAGCCGGAGCGTTTTTATGGCTAACTAGAAAGGTGAAACGATCTATGTAAGAATCACAAGGAATCGATAACCATCCGCTGCATATTGTGGACGGCACAGGAGGAAAATACAACAAAAGAAGCGACGAGCTCACTAAAAGGAGAGTAATGATTCCAGACTTCAATCAATAATCTCTTAGATCCCACGACAACCGGAAATGACAAAACTCCTATATTATTCAAGGAAAATAAAGAAGTTTTATTGTTTCACTTTTAGTTTTGTTCAATGATGCAGAGAGGGTGTAAGATGTTCTCTTGTAAGGCTTTTATTTACAGTTTGTTTGTTCAGTGATGGAGAGAAGGTGTAAGATGGTCTCTTTTCTCACCTTTAGTCTTCCTGTTCAGTGATGGAGAGAAGGTGTGAGATGGTCACTTGTCTCACCTTTACAGTCTTCCTGTTCTGTGATGGAGAGACGGTGTGAGATGGTCACTTGTCTCACCTTTACAGTCTTCCTGTTCAGTGATGGAGATAATTGTGTGATGGTCTCTTCTCTCACCTTTAACATCTTCTTGTTAAGTGATGAAGAGAAGGTTAAGATGTTCTCTCGTATTACCTTTAGTCTTGTTGATCAGTGATGGAGAGAATGTGCAAGATGTTCTCGTCTCACCTTTACAGTCTTCTTGTTAAGTGACAGAGAGACGGTATGCGATGGTATCTTGTCTCAACTTTACAGTCTTCCTGTTCAAGGATGGTGAGAAGGTGTAAGATGGTCTTTATTCTCGCCTTTACAGTTTTCCTGTTCAGTGATGGATGGATGGATGGTGTAATTCCTCATGACAAAGAAGTGTTAAGATAGTCACCCCCTTAAAGAACAAAGGTAATCAAATGACTACAATAGTTATAACACACATAGTATAGATAGGTTTCCATTTGAAAGTTTTCTGACCCGGTATAATTGTGAGATACACAATCTTGTGTGTAAATAAAATTTGGGATGAGTTTTATCTAGTAGACCTAGCTTGTTTTACAACTTTTTATAAGCACAACTAAATGTTGTATTTAAAGGTTATACTATCACTCAGTTACACTTCTGGCCAATAATCTGAACAGGATTGGCAACCTTTTTTATTTATATCTTAGACATTTTAGCGTCAATATAGGTACCCCTATATATTTAAGTTAAGATTACAGCAAACCTAGGATATTTTTGCCACATATTTGAACATATATTTCGACGTCTGAATATATCTAATTCCAGTTCACTTTCGTGATATATCACGAGTCTTGTCTGCAATATTTACTTTTTGAACAGAGAATGTCCACGAACATTTCCTATCCCTTACATACATAAGCTTTCGTCTAAGATAGCAAATGCTCATGACGAGCCCATTTCAAACATCCATGATTTGCATACTCTTCTTTACCTCCACGTTCATTCTCAATCTTGATATGATTCGTAGAAAAAAATGTGTTATTTTATGGTTTACATCTTGTATGATATGCGCGTTTTGTTCTGACTTGCGTGTGACTTTTGAATAGCGTTTACCTAAAGGTAAAGGTAGGTCCCATGGCATCTGCCGTCGGGGATGAAGATAACTCTTCATGTACTAAGCCGCAGCAACTATTAGGTGGGGTGGCCAGTTCCCTTCCTTGCTGTTTTTTTTACCTTCCCTAACTCATGCGTCAGGTACTCATTTACAGCTGAGTCGACTGGAGGAGTGGTCGTGTCAAGTGAGAAATCACAAACGGATTTCTTTTTAATGTCCGGACGTGGTTTCGAACCTGGTACGCTGTAATCAGATGATAGCAAGCAAGCTCACTATCCACTAGGCTACCGCGCTCCTACCGCGTTTACCTAGGAACTACTTAATTCCATCTCCAACCTCATTAGTAGACTCATGAAACGTATGGCAGTTCACAGCTCGCGCATTCAATGCAAGAACTTGCACCCAGTGTTTACTAACATTTTAGCACCATCTGACACCTATAGTTTATGGAGATGATTAAAAATGATCTGTTCAACTAATTTGGAAATGAATAGCGTGTCTCTTGTTTGTTTCAATCACAACACATGGAACATCTCTCTAGAAGTATGTTCAGGATTAGCAATAATTCCAATAAAGGATTATCAATTTTTTATATTACTTCTCGCTGTCATCCCTTTGTTCCAAATCCCCATATCCGAACGACAAGCAATCTTAGCACTTCCAGCCACGGAACTGGCAGAGCCCTCCCTGATCTGCAGAGATATTGTTATTCATCGGAGTTGCATCTACATTACTCAGTAACATGTCTTCATTCCCTATAGTTGATAGGGCAAAGTCGTGGCCTCAGATTATGCCTGGCTTCTTAACACACCTTATTGAGGTGATCCATCTGGTGTCTTGCTTAGATATCTGACACAACACACAAAAGAGCATCTGATGAGCAGCCATTAACATCCTTTTTTGGCTTATGATTTATTAACTATGTCTTCCTTTGTATTGTTCATACATGCACAATTTATGATGAATTTGATGAAATATAAGTTAGGAATATTCATATGTAAGGAACTTATACTCGTATTTCAAACTGTTGATGATTAAACACAAGTCAAATGTAGGCATTTTAAGTGTTATCTTTGTGGACTGCTGACGCACGACAACTGATTTGTCTCTCTGCACAAGTGATACTTCATACGCATCTCGTATCACAGTAGAGTGTCACCTATTGCTGTTAATCGACTCATGTTATTACAGTTTATTTGTGTTGATTGTTTTCTTTAATGTGTGTGTTCTAAGAGACTTAGCTTGTATGATAGCTAAACATACTTCAGCATCAATGCTGACTTGATAATTGTGGCTGACTTGATAATTGTGGCTGACTTGATAATTGTGGCTGACTTGATAATTGTGGCTGACTTGATAATTGTGGCTGACTTGATAACTGTGTGTCTATATTTTATTTTTGCATTAATTACATTAATTCATGTTTTTATATTTTACTCTTTGTAAAATTAATCATTACATCGTGTGTCAATCATTGCATCGTGTATTAATCATTACATCTTGTGTTCATGTTTCGACCTGTGTATCATGGATTTGTCCGAGTAAGTATACCAGTAGTATTCCTGCCTGTTTTAATATTGTAAATCTTCTATATTGTCCTGTCATCTTCCTAGTGAAGGTATATAGGCCTATACGTTGACAGCACAAACAAATGTTGAAGCATAAACCTAGACTGATTTAAAGGTTAGATTACATGTATCAAGGACAACTATATAAAACATTCAAGCAGATTGATATTCTATTCTTTGATTCAGATGCTCCCTTCACTAAATCTCTGCTTCATGATTTCTAATTATAACATTAGTTGGTTTAAAAAAAAAATATATGTAATATTTTGAACTCCTTATGAGAAACAACACTGGCAAATGAAATTAATGATCGTGATGATTCCTGTTACATGTACAGAATAACTGAACTGGGCTTAAAATGTGGATGTGCCAGAAATGAGCGCTTACTGTGGGTTAGAAGAATGTTTGTCAACCAACAAAGAACTGAAACTGTCAGTCATCATGTAATAGTGGATACAGTCAAGAGGAGATCTGAGCACCTATGGAGATGTCTGAAGTGCAATTATGATGATACAACTAACAGAAGAGACCAAGTTATCTTGCTGTGCCTCAGAACTAGTCAAAACAAAATGAGAATCCCTGTACACCAAATTCAGAATACGGAATAGGTACTACTGGCCTTTGCAACCTGACCAATATGACAGCAGAATATATCTTACAATTCTGTCCCCAGTATGCAGGCCTGGAGAGAATACATGACCCACCCAAAACAGTTTTGAAGGAAAGCAGTATAGCAAAGTGAAAACCAACCCTGAAAGACAGCAGACTACATCATAGAGACCCAACCTGACAGAGATAATTATCACTGAAGAAGATTGAAATTCTAACCATGTCAAATATTAAGAATGATATTTTCTGAGTGAGCTAGACGACCTATCTGGAGACATTCTCTTGGTTTGTGATTACTTTAATGTCCGCAATGTTGCATAGGGAAATCCAAACAAGAACCAATGAGAATCTCATTAGGTCAGACCCTTCAAAAGACTGGTCTTACTGTTTTTAATTGTGAAAGAATGACAAGATTGGCTACGGAACAGATAGACCCAAACTCATTGACCTTACACCGGTGTTTGGTCATATCTCAAGAGTATGCTATGGCAAAATAGAAAAGTTTATAAGAAGGGAGTGGGTTACTCTTCTAAACAACACCCACAGTATCACATAGATCTACTGGTCCAGGTGATGCGGGTGGCAGAGGCAATGATAGAGCTGATGATGTGGTGGGCAATGCTATAGTGCACCAAATAATTTAAGAATAGATAGTTATAAAAAAGCAAAAAGTATTAAGTTTTACAACCCACAGATTAACTGACATGAAAAAATATAGTTAACAGTACATAAGACTGACTAAATCAATGTTTCAACAATACAATTAGGTCTTTACCAAGAAAAATACAGGACAAACAGAACAAACAAAAAATAATATCACAAATGGACTTGACTGTAGATATTCAACAACAAAAACAACTAAGGCAACAATGTCATACTTCCAGATCAACTTAATGTTATATGTACAGAAAGTGATTACACATGTTGAGAGCATCAAATTTGTAGCAATAAATTTAAACTGAACAAAGCGACATTGCAACACTGAGGTGAACATCATAGCTCAGTCTGATATCTCATATTTTGTGTACATGTAGTAAATGCCATAAAGTTTTCAAATAAGTATGTATTTAACATTCATTAAACATTGTGTTTCTCATGTAGCATGTTTCGTTTTCACATCAGTCACTTTATCCAGTTATAATTGCCTCACATCCTGTCACAACTGAATGTGCATATTTTAAACAAGCATCTGCAAAAGAGGACTCTGTGATTCAGGAGTTAGTGTACTGGTTTCTTATGTGGGTAACCTATAGCTCAATCTCAATTTGATTTTTTTTACCCACGGCTCTTAGGTCGACCCAGCTTAAGGAAAATGGGTATCAAATCTTCTAGAAAAATAACAGTGCCAGGCTTGATGCTGACCACATCATCCTGATGCTGTTGCTCATGAAAAATACTTGCCTAACACCATATTCTCAACTACGCATCATTTTTAGTGAAAATGGGAGTAATGTTAGCTGTGGCTACCACAGGTCTCCCCATATCTAAATATAGAATTATTGCTTGTACACACTCTAAATATAGTATAATTTTACATGCCAACAATATAATGTAATTTGTGTGCTCTTTTAAAAACATCATTATTTTTTTTTAAATATGTCTACAACAACCAATTTTCAACAGCTTATTCACTGTCTTGACGACAGGGAATCTACAATGAGTTTCTCCCAAGAACATGGCATTTTGCATGCCATTTGGAAGTGTTCATATAACCATTCAATGATATTGTCCCTAATAATAAAACATTATAGATGGAGGTACTACATTTGCTGTCAGGACATTTCTGCTCGTTCTGGTACATGGCTGCTAGACAACAAAATACTGTACAAGGATGTAATACTTTTTTTTTGCTGGTCAAAAGATTCGATACGCTTAAAGTACTGTCAATCAGAAATTGGCTTATCTGAAACAATGACAATTAAATGGAATAAGAATATCCATGAGGGGTGAGCTGAGAAATTAGCCAAGAACCCAGTAATAATGATTGGATCAAACACAACTGTTAAAATTGACTAAAGTGTTGTTTTCTCAAAAAGAAAATATGCAGTTGGCTGTATTCCCCTCAAAAAATGGGTCTTTCGTGCCGAATATTGGTTACCAACATAAAGTCTAATTTAATCCTAACCCCAGCAGTTCATTCTAAAACTAATACAGCCTAATATTAACCCTTTAAGTTTAATCTCTAATTCTAACCTCTCATACAACTAGTAGCATAGCTAACCCTAACCCAAAAACACAAAACAACACCACAAAAACCAAACCCACCCTTAAATAGTCCACAAACCTTATTAAAATAAAATAAACCTGCTAGAATTGACATCCGTGGTTTAACACCAACTATCATGCATACCGACTGAGAAACTAATGGAATCAGTGCACCCACCATATACAACACTAAGGGATAGATGTCTGTGCACTATAGAAAACCTTTCACTTACATTTTATTATATGACCGATATTACAGACTTTTAACAAAAATACATCGCATTGTTACTTCCACTATAATCAAAGCTAGTAGGACTGAAAAGGGAAAACTAACTGAAAGTCATTGAAATAATTAAAAAATACAGTGCTAGTGAGAAAAGTTTATATCTGCAGAACAGAGATAATCAAAATTATAGAATTTTTCTCATTCCACCAGCATCACCAAAAACATTAGTAACTCAGCAATGTGCAAGATAGACTTTCTAGGGCTGAAATAGCAGCAGGATAGGACACCAGGAGATTAACATTTCTGGTTTGACTTCTTTCACAAATTTTAAAATCTAATTGAAAACATGAATGCCAAAAGTTCATACACTACCATATGCTAAAAAATATACATGACAATTTATAACATATAATGCATTACATATAATCTATTGATGTAGATTAACATTGATGAATACAACAAGATAAATAAAGAAATTAAACATAAATTCAACAAGGCTAAAGAGGATTGGTTAAACGCAAAGTGCAGTGAAATAGAAAATATTATCATAGAAATACAAGTGATACACATCTGCAAATACAGGAATTATCAGGCAGAGGACAGGCTCACAAGACTGTGTGCCTGAAATCTAAGCAGGGGCACATACTAATGGGAGAAAATGAAATCATGCATAGATGGGAAGAATATTAAAGATCTGTACGTAGATAACAGAAATGATACTAATTTAAATTATAACAATGAAGGTCCAAGTATATTAAAGGCTGAGGTAAAGGAAGCTATACAACACTTAAAAACAACAACGGGTCCGGATAAGGTTACAAAAGAAGAATTAGAAGCTCTGGGAGATTATGGCATTGAAGTTATCACCAAAATGTTAAATGACATCTACAATAGTGGCTATATTCCATCTGATTTTCTACAATAAATTCTCATAGCCCTACCACAGAAACCTGGTGCAGTAGATTGCAAAGATCACAGAAGAATCAGCCTTATAAGTCAGATGACCAAGATTCTACTGCGCATAATAATGAAGTGTAGTAAAGTAACCTATAGCATTTATTAATGCCGTAGGAGTATGAGATGTTAGCGATCTCATATTTCAGAGGTTCTGCAAATGAGGGCGGTAGCCATCTCCTCTCCCTCGCAGTCTTTAACTTCCCAGATTAATCCGGTACCCATTTGAGGCTGGGTCAACATGGGAGCTGTTGCGGTATGAAAAACATTTTCGCCCAACTGGGGAATGAACCCAGGACCACTCATATGCGAAGCCAGTGCACTAACCACTGCGCTACGCGGCTCTAAATGAGGCGTATAAGAGGATAAATAAACCCAGAGATAGCAGAAGAACAATGCAGATTCGTAGAAGGAAAAGGCAAAAGAGATGCCCTATATATAGTAAGAACATTAATGGAGAGGGCCATAGAAGTACAACAAGACCTTTATCTGTGCTTCATAGATTACAGCAAAGCATTTGACACGGTGAAGCATTCAGAGATTATAAAACTGCTAGAAAATCTAACATTGATGGGAAAGATCTAAGAATAGTAAGAAATATGTATTGGAAACAAACAGCTGCAATGAGAGTTAACACTATAGGTAGATTTAAAAAAAGATAGAAATGGGTGTCAGGAAAGTTTGTGTAATATCACCGAATCTTTTCTCCCTGTATACAGAATACATTACGCGAAATATAGAAGATATGTCAGGAAAAACAATGGAAGGATGTAATATAAATAACTTGAGATATGCTGACGACACTGTACTGATAGCAGGAAGAAAACAGGAACTACAAGCACTGTTAAATAAAGTAGTGAAAGAAAGTGAAAACAAAGGTCTCAGTTTAAACAAGAAGAAAACAGAAATAATGGTTGTCTCAAAGAGACATACACCACCAAGATGCAACATAATAATTAATGACACAAAATTAACACAAGTTGAAAAAGTGAAATATCTTGTCACCCTCTTAACATTAGAAGGTAGATGCTCAAGTGAGATATAGAGCCAAACAGCACAGTCCAAATCAGCATTCCAAAAAATGGTATATGAGAAACATTTTGCACAACTCTATCAATGTAGAGCCGAGTTTGAGTGCTGAGATATTATATTTAACCAATTATTTTTATGGATGTGAAGCATGGACTGTAAACAACAAAATTCAAAGTGAATTGGAGGCTACAGAGATGTGGTTTCTGAGAAGAATGATGAAAATACCATGGACAGCTGAGAAAACTAATGCAGAGGTTCTCAATGATGCTGTCATGAAAAGATCAATTATATCAAACATTAGGGGGCAGACAGTCAAGGTTTCTAGAGCATGTGTTAAGAAGAACATAGTTTGAACACTTAATTGTCTATCCCCAGGTGAATTATGGTTGATCATATTCACACTTGCCGTTAAGCGTAGGGGTGGGAGCTTAAGATGTCGTTCCAAGGCCAGATGTGTCATCATTGTTGCATTTAGTCTATGTTCAAGGTTATCTTGATGTTTTCTATCCACCATTTTCTTGGTCTACCTTTGGCCCAGATACTCTTTTGTTATATACTCTTATTGGTATTTGGTTTGGGTTCATTCTCATAAGATGGCAAAACCATTTTACTTGCTGTCTTTCACTATGTTCAATACATGATATTATACCAACTCTTTTCCTAATTTCTTCGTTTCTTATTTTATCTAGTTTAGTAACAATTGCAGCTTTTCTCAGACACTGCATTTCACATGAAATGATTTTCCTCTGCTGTGAGGCTGTTAAAGACCATGTTTGACATTGGTAGCAGAGCATTGGTATAAAAATAGTAGATATCTGTTTTTTTATTTCCATCTTGATCTTTGGGTGAAATTTGGTAGGTCACTGTGTTTGCTTTCTGGCACCTTGTTTTATTTCTCTGTCTAGTCTTCCATTTTCGGAAAAAATGGTGCATAGATATTTTAATTCTTTGGCTTGTTTCACTTTGGTGTTATCTGAACACTTAATAACCACTGGAAAGATCAAGGGGAGAAGAGAAAGGGGATGACAAAGAGAAAAGTTGCTAGATGGACTAGTACTGTGGCACTGTAGAAGTTCACCAACCAAGCTTATTGACAACACGAGAGACAGAGTCGTGGAGAAACATGATCGCTTACGCCAGCATGGCGCTTGATTGATTGATTGATTTCTAATACCAACAACAAGTTTATAATATGTACATTCATACTTAATATTCGTTCATACTTCCCCTATAAATATCCAACTCTCTTCAACTATGACCTTGACCTTTCTTTCATATTCTCTACGATTCTCCTGGTAAAGTTTTGCAGCAAGATTATTTGCAGGACTGTTTGGGTTTGGTTCATCCAGCAATGACTGAAAATATGCAAAATTAGTTTCAGGAGATATAAATGTAATGTTGAATTGAAATTATTATCACCAATCATATTCATAAAATATGGAAGATATGTCAAAATTTATAAATAAGATCAACATGCTATCATACAGGAGAAACAAACCATAAATCAAGCATTGAGTCAGCACACAGACCTAACTTTCAATTGTTGTCTTCAACAAGCTTAACAAAATTATCAAGTACAGTTTGTCAAAATTGTCAACTACAAAACTTTACAAAGAGTAAACTAAATGAAACATAAATTGTTTTGTCTTGAACAGTTTATTCTTGTCTGGGGGGAAGGGTAAGCATTTATATGCAAAAATAAGAAAGTGACAGAAAACTAACTGCTATGTTTCCATTGTTTTAAAAAATATGCGAAGACATTTCATGGCACAGCATAATATTCTTGACAGTGCGAACACATGAAATTACTTACAATGTAACAAATTGTCATGCTGCAGTTGAAATCCAATATTAAGAACAAAAGAGTTAGGTCTAACTAGATTACCATTGCAACCACATTTTATTTATTTCTATAAACCGTCAAAAAATTAGTGGGGATTTGTAAATATTGTTTTTTGCCACTAAATATAGACGCTTTTATTGAAATACAGAAATAAATTGTTAAAAATATGGATTTGTGAAAAAAATAAGTTGAACCTTTTAGGGAAATAGGAAATGAATGTTACAGGTCATGGATAAAATTAATTATTTGACACCATTTTAATTTATTTTATTTTCTGTTATACTCCTTCCAACACTGACAACAGGAAGTGACTGGTTGAAGTTAGCATTTTCATATATGAAAACTTTCAGATTTTTCTAATTTACTTCACGACAAGTATTATTTTCCAATATAAATAAAAATATTCAACCTGCTCTGCTCAGGTGACATATTCTTTCAAGAACATAGCCTCCTTTATTGATCTTCTGAACTCCTAATGACACCTGACTCCTAACTATCTGAGATGTCTCTTACTCATCGCCGTCTTGGGCGGTCCTTATCCCTGCTACCAGCAACCATACCTTCTTTTAATAATTTTTCCTCGTTGTTATGTCTCTTTATAAAAAAAAATTAAAAAATTTCTAATAAACAACTTAAACAGGTAAATGAGTTCACTTACTTAAGAAGCATTATATCGAGTGAAAAGGGAAAAATAGTAAAGAGAATTAAAATAGATGCAACAAAACATACCAGATCTTAGGACAGATGACACGTATTCTCAAGAACAAAAAAGATTTTTTTTAGATGTTTTTAACATCTTTCTCATGTCATTAAAAAAACTTTTAGCAATTTCCCTAACCCTAACCCTAAACATTAAAATAGAACCAAAAAAAAACATTTTTAAATCTACCATTACTAATGAGGGAGTAAGAAATAATGATAAATTATGTGACAATGAAATTAAGTCTTTGTGAAGTATTAATTTCAATCATCAAACATATCATTACATGCAAATTTAACATGATGTACTAACTAGTGACAAAATGATACTAGTTAACCTTTGACCCCTGATTAAACTATTTATAGAAAATAAGAAAGCCAGAATAACACCTACTTGGATTGAGGTTAAAATGGCAGACACATCATATGTAGGGCTCCATCTGTTCTGCAAAATATCTAAACATATACTGCCATCTGCATACACTGTGAAGACAAAAATTACTTTCTACACTACAATGAAACATAATACACGATTGAGTTTTAAACCTACACCACAATGCAGTATAGTAGAATATAAATGTACATGTTGGTTGCTTTTAGATCAAAGATAGCACACATGACTGTAGCCATTTTTTCCATATTGAGCACCTCATTGCACATTGCTGTAGTTCTTGTCTATTGCTTATATCCAATATTGAGCTTTTTGGGTGGATTGGATGGATTGTAAATGGAATGAGAGAATGTTACGAAGTAAGCTTATTAACAACAAAAGAGGCAGGGAGTTGTGGAGGAACATAATCACCTATGCCATTAGAGAAGGTGATTGATTGATTGAATTTTACATACAATGTCCTCTCCTGTCTTGTTATATCTGAAGGAATTACCTTTCCACTTTCTTTTGCAATGTCTTTTTCTAACAAATTGATGCATGGGAAATGATAACTGCCATAATTACTTAGAACATTTCATTTACATGTAAATGTCAAGGTGGGGGGCACTAATATGATATCAATAATAACATCACCTCCTGAGCATTCAAATATTTCTGTTGTGGTTGTTTATCTATCTATCTATACGCTGTGTCCCTTGTTTGCCTTGCGTCATCAGGGGTGGAAGAGTTCTCTGGAGATGGCCTTCTTGTGCGCTGTTTGTAATCTTGTTCCTGTGGCTTCTTTGATTTCTGCGATCCATCTTTTACATGGTTGTGGTTGTTAATGTCCATGCATATTGTGCAATGATGATGGTCAAAACATGGAAATGTTTTCAGTAATTATGACACTGGATGGTAATGTTTTTTTGTGTGTGACAATTTCAATGCTAAAAGCAAGAAGCAACACTTCTACCGAAAAAGCAAGGATAGTAACTTGAAGAGAAAATTATGAAGAAACTTCTTGGATGAGATAATCTCAATTTAACACGCATGTGGTTGCGTGTGGGTCTCACCAATGGTCCACTAGACAAACCACCCATGCAAGATCAAATCTTAGTAGATGACATGCAGTTATATTGAGGCTCTCTTACGAAGACTTTGTAGCATGTCATCTATACAATTACAGACTCTCGAGTAGAAGACTCCTTCAATAGGCATTGCACTAAGTCGAAAGCTGAAGTCTAATGGATATTGAAGAAAGCTCAGAAAAACCACCCCACTGCACATAGGAAGTAAGAGCTCATCGCTCGCAATTCCTGGGGGGTTCTAACAAAAAATCTCAATTTAAATACATAACATTAATAATAATACACAAAGAACATGTCACATTATATCTACCATTAGGATGAAACATCTTTGAGATAAATCGCACTGTTGGAGGTTTGTTTGGGTACTCTTCTGTGAATTCAATTGTTAGCTTGAAAGTACCATCCTCAAATGGTGTATCATGTGGACTGCATACAGAATACAAGCTTATTTTTAATAAGAGTATGTATTTTCAATACAATATATAACAAAAATAATGAATATGTATTTTGCACACTAGTCTGTCTGTATAAATGCCATATTCTACTTTACATCTATATCTAAAACCTGTAACCCATCAGGGTCATAGGAGTACCACATTGGATGCTTCAGCACACAGAATCCTCCAGCGACTTCTATCTTCGATGGGGATGAGTGAGGAAAATTATTGTCCTGTCCATTCCTTGATGTTGTCTGTGCATGTTTTTTTTATCCTCTTCTTCTGCTTCTTTCCCCTTCAATATTGTTTGTGACAAGAAATCATGTCTGCATACGTGTCCAAATTATGCTGGTTTCCATTGTTTCAATATTTGTGATTATCCATTGTAATATTTCAGAGGTCAAAAGGTTTAGCTGGCAGTGCCCATCTTCTCTCCAGCTATCCTCACAATGTGGTCACACATTGTTCTATATTATCTATATGCGCGCGCACATGTATTATAGTTATATATATATATATAAATATATTATACTATAATATTCTAATACCTCCTGTCTGTTAACTTATCTCTGAATTCCTGGATATTGTTGTTCAAACGTTAGTGGAGCAACTCTCTACACTACTAAGACACTAACCATGCCTTGTCTATCTTGGCCTCAATTTCACTGTCCCATGCTAACACTTATTGTCTCTTCCTAATTGATGTCTGCTACCTTTACACCTCCATACCATACTCAGAGGGTCTAACAGCCCTGAAGTTCTTCCTTGATAATCATTCTCATCACTCTGTGTCTACTTCTACTCTAATCCATCTTGCAGAGCTTATTCTCACTCCCTTTGAGCTTGATTGGCACTTTTTTGACCAAATTAGTGGTGTCGTCATGAGCTTCAAGATAGGATCCAGCTATGTCCGCTTGTTCATGGGCTACCTTGAGTACCAGGAATGGGAATTATATGGTGGGTCCTTCTCAGTGATTTTCCATAGGTACATCGATGATGAGATTAGCTTACTGATATGTCTGAGACTGATCTGCATGCTTTATAAGCTTCATTAACAACTTTCACCTGGTCATCAAGTTCACATCTGAGATCTCTACCTTACATGTTTTCTTCTTCTTCTGCATTCATTCTCAAACTCCCGCTGGATCTCCCTTGTAGCAGGACCATAGTCCTACTATATTTCCAGCAGGATGTAGTCCAGAGATTGGAAATGTGTTGTGTCGCCGCTTTATTTGCACCAATGGCCCAACACATTCATCTTCTGCAGATCTCACATGTCTGATCACCACTTAAAAGAATATATGTGTCTATAACATAATCTTCATTGCTTTTGGTTAACAATTATCTCATTTCTGGATTACATTTTATCATATATATTTATGGAACAAAGCAACTTTGAATTCAGATACTACCATATGATGTAGGAAAAATAACGGTCAAAATACTGTAGAGTTTGTAAAGAATAAACTTGGTTATCTAATACGTCTCCATCGAGACCAGCACCGTGCAGAGGTGATGGGGCTTAGTTCAGCCATCAGGGGCTGGAAACTAAGACTGGTCGGGCAGTCCCACTCGAGCAGGACCATAGTCCTGCCCTAGTAAGCAGAGTGCTGAAGACGGAGGCATCCAGCCAAAAGGTGCACAGATAATCAGGATGCCACGCACAAAACACAATGGAAACATGTCTACATCTATAAATAGTTATGGTGCCTGCCCTGTGGCGGACGTTCAGGCAGGGACGGTGCCGGGCCCTATACCTCGAAAGGGCCCAACCTCAGTTACTGGAAGTCCTTCTCAATTGCCCCGAGGAGCCAGGAGGCAAGGGAATAGAGCTACTGGCCAAACAAACAAACGACCAATAAAAATAATGCACTGGAATGCTGAGGGTGTCAACAGTAAAAGAGATGGATACAGCAAAAAATTGGAACTTGAAAATATCCTCAGTGAAGAACAAGTTAACATATGCTGTATCCAAGAAACACACCTCAGCAGCGACATAGCCTTCAAAATCAGAGGCTACCAGTGCTACCGATATGACCGAAAGGACAGGCAAAAGGGTGGAATTCTGACACTTGTTAAAAACAATATCAGCGCATGTCAGCTTGAAGTATATATGGAAGGGGCAGAATACCAGATGCTCCACCTAAAAACAGACAGTGCAGAATTCCATCTCCTGAACTACTACTGCCCAAATGATAAACCATTGGCACTAGACACAATTCCAGACAAAGAGAGACTTATGGTGTGTGGTGACTTCAACAGCCACTATCAGAGCTGGGGCTATGATCATATCGACAAGAGAGGTGAGGAACTTGAGAGCTGGCAGGATGAAAATAATCTCATCCTTATTAACCAGCCAGCAGACTCGCCAACCTTCTACTCGAGAGCATGGCACACCACCTCTACACCAGACCTCGCATTCCACTCACCAGGCTTGGAATGGAACATCACACGTGTTGTTGGAAAGCAGCTTGGAGGTAGTGACCACAGACCAGTATTTCTGGAAATCCACAATGAATTTACCACGGACAGCAGCACGCTCACTAGGTGGAACTATAAAAGGGCAGACTGGAAAATGTACCAGCATTTAACCAGTGTTCTAGCTAAGGACATGAACTTGGACAAAGACATCAATAGAGCAGTGAGTGAATTTAATAGATGTATACTACATGCTGCTAGTAAAACCATACCCAGGGGGGCACGCAAAAACTACAAACCCTACTGGAATGATGAACTGGAAAAGCTGCAAAATGAGATGGAAACATCTAGACAGCAGGCTGAGAACAGACCTAGCCAAGAACATCACAACAAATATCAGCAAACAAAGGCTAAATTTCAAAGAGCTAAGTTACAAGCCAGACGGAGCAGCTGGAAAGAAAAAACAGTCGCTGAACCTAGAAAGAGATACTAGGAAATTATGGAAACTTGTAAAACAACTAAATGATGAAGGTACAGGGAGAAATACCAAGATCACACTTTATAAACATAGAAACATTTTAACAGGTAAACATGCAGCTGATTACTTTGCAGATTCCTTTGCAGAAGACAATAACGTCAAAGTCAGCCCAGACAAACAACAGGAGGTTCGAGAGAACCAGCAAAACATTGGACAAGGTGAACCTATACCTGAAGTCATGGAGGCACCAATCACAATGAGAGAACTGGAGCATGCAATATCCAAATTGAAAATGAAAAAGTCCCCAGGAGCTGATGGAGTGTCCAATGAAATGATTAGAAACCTGGGAAGTGCAGCAAGAGCAAAGCTACTGCAGATCTTTAACACAAGCTGGTCCACAGGTAATGTACCACAGGCGTGGAGAGAAGCAATAATGATACCACTCCTCAAATCAGGAAAAGATGGCAACACAGTCTCCAACTACAGGCCCATCAGCCTCACAAGCTGTCTATGTAAAACAATGGAACGCATTATCAATCTTAGGATGCAGTGGTACCTTGAAAGTGAATACCTTCTGGTATCACAGCAAGCAGGTTTCAGACAGTGCTACTCTACTGAAGATCAGGCAACCTACTTCTCCCAAGAGATTGAGGATGCCTTCCAAGAAAAGAAACTGGTACTAGCAGCATGGATAGACCTCAGGAAAGCATTTGATAAGGTCTGGAAAGAAGGGCTCCTAAAGAAATTGCGAAATTGCAGGGTTAGCTCAAGAATGTACAAATGGGTAAAAGCATACCTGCATAATAGAAGAGCCAGGGTACAATTAGATGGTCGCAAGAGCAAGAAAGTTCTACTGCGTCATGGAGTCCCCCAGGGAGGAGTCCTGTCACCCACACTTTTCTTGGTTTACATCAATGACCTAGTTGCTGAACTACCACACGGGATCAAAGTGGCAATGTATGCTGACGACCTGGTGATCTGGTGCACGGAAGAACATGCAACAGTGGCCACTAAACAAATACAAAGAGCTATCGATGCCCTAACCTTATGGGCTAATAGATGGTGCGTCAGCATTAACACAGATAAGTGCAGCACTACACTCTTTACCCTCTCACCAAAACAAAAAGCTGGTCATATCAAGATAGATGGAGAGCTCTTGAAAGAAGACAAACAACCCACATACCTCGGAGTTACTTTTGATGATAAGCTGACATGGAAGCAGCACATAAACAAAGCAACAACAAAAGCCAGGAGGAAGCTAGCTATCCTGAGAAAACTAAGTGGAACCACATGGGGAGCCAGTGGAAATATACTCAGTAAAGTTTACCAGCAAGGCATAAGACCACACCTGGAATACGGTTCAGCTGCGTGGTGTCCTGCATCAAACACCACATTACAAGATCTAGATAAAGTGCAAAACCAGGCACTTAGAATAATGTTGGGAGCAATGAAATCAACACCCATAGCAGAGATGCAGAAAATGGGAAGAATGCAAACACTTGGCGAACGCAGAGACACAAAAGTACTAATTCAAGCAGAAAAGTTTCAGTGTATGCCAAGTCATCCAATGAAGGAAAGATTCCAAAATCTAGCGATGGGACGACTGAAAAGGAGCAGCTTTATCCATCAAGCTAAACGACTCCGTAGACAACTTACAGACCTACCTGAAGTTGACAGCCCCTTAAGGTCTGTACCAGAGCAAACCCCATGGAGTGAAAGCCATGGAATGCCAATATACATTCAGACCCATGTGAAAGGAATACTAAGCGAGTACAAACAGAACAGTGTGCAGCGAATGACAGTCACCCTCAGTTTCCTGGATGAGGAATATCCACAAGATATATGGGTCAGAGTGTACACAGATGGGTCAGCACAGAATGCTGTGAGGAATGGAGGTGCAGGTGTATATATAGAATATCCACACAAGCCTAGAGATACAATCAGAACACCGACAGGAAAATTTTGCAGAAATCCAGGCAATTAGTGTGGCAGCTAAAAAACTGCTGAACTCCAACTCTGACCTACATCCTGTGGTATTCCTGACAGATGCAAGGTCAGTGCTTCAAGCTCTCCAGTCTGGAAAACTAACAGACTTAAAAAAACTACTTAGCGAATTGTCTTACCAGTATAGGGTAACCATGCAGTGGATACCCTCTCACTGTGGAATACCAGGAAATGAAAAAGCAGACCAACTGGCTAAGGAAGGTGCTGCCGAAGACCAACCAGATATACCAATCACCTACCATCAGAAAAAACAGATGATGAAGTCAATAAGAAAGCCACAAACACCAACACAAGATGACTATCACATTATGAACAGATCAGAACAAGTTATAATTCTACGTCTCAGAACAGGACACAACCGACTCCGCAGTCACATGTATACAAAGTTCAAGATTGGCAACACGGCCATATGTACATGTGGACAGGCAGCACCAGAGTGCCAAACATATACTTCAAGAGTGTTCTGAGCATGAAACGCTGAGGCAGACATATTGGCCAGAGGAAACAACACTGGAATCAAAGCTCTATGGGACACTGTATGAACTACAAAAGACAGTGAGTTTTATTAAGGAGACAGAACTACAGATATAGACATGTTTCAAGTGAACGAAAGAAGAAGAAATCTAATACGTCATCTTAATTCTGCACATAGCAATGGAACATGTCTTAAACTAGAATCATCAATCTTGTCATTACAGCCTGCAAGTTATTTTCAATTTTCTCTGTACTGTTCTTATGCACATCACCAGTCAAATGTCATTTCTAAGTGGGTTTTTTTTCATTATGAAATTAATTACTTGGCTACATACCCAAATATGACTGCATTCCACAGCATAATATTGTTATCAGATGGGGCACCACTAACTCCTGCCGGTGGGTCTTCCTGTAATCTATTTTTTTTAAAGTAGATAATAATTATATTTATCTATCTAAACATTCAACAAGATTAAAACTGTTAGACATGTAACTTATACCTCTTTTATTCTGAAATTTTTCCAAATTTTAAGTTTATTGATTTTTATGAAAGGAAGTGGCATGTTCCAGTAATTCTGCACCACCTTAAATCTTTTACTTATAAATAAGCCTAACTCCAAAACGAATTCCCTAATAAACTATCCGGTAGCTTAAATTTTAAGATATTTTTGTCATTTTGATTAAGCATAATAATGGATCTTGCATTTTATAGATTAAGTACACTTTCAGAACCTCAATGAAAAGTTCACAAATTTATGAAAATTTTAACAAATTAATTTTATGTAATGTTTTCTGTGGCAGATTGTATTTTCATATTCTGATTAGAATTATTCCACAGGTCTTGTATAGGAACTCCATCAATATCATTTCTTTGTCAAGAAGATGGGGCTTAAGTATGCCACCAGCTGCAGAAAACTAAGTCTGGCTAGGTCCTCCTACAAATGAGCAAGACTACAATTTGCTCTAGAAATTAGAGGTGCTGAAAAAAGAGCTAACCAGGCAAAAGGTATATCATAGCAATCTTGATGCCCCACACAAAAACAATGGGAATATGCTAATGTCTGATTAATGTTACTGTGCCCGCCCTATGACAGACATCAAAGCAGGGATGGTGCCCTGTACCTTGAAAGGGTCCAATTCCAAGTACTAAAAGTTCTCATTTGCACCCCTACACTCCCCTCCCTTTCTCTCTCTCTCTCTATATATATATATATATATATATATATATATATATATATATATATATATATATATAAAATCTATAGATAAAATGGCTAACTCCATAACTCTATGTTTGTGTCACCCAGTATAGAAATATCCACAGCTTGCATTAAAATTTGGTACAGTGATTAATTAGGTAATTATCTCCATTGCAATCAGTATGAGAGATCTTAAAAGTTCTCCTGTGGTCCAGCAAGGCTGAAAATTGGTATGATTGGGTAATCTTTTTACCTCTGACAGATGTACAAAGGTCAAATGAATGTAAACAAATTATTAATTTTGCTTTTTAATTGACTTGGTTTCAACCAATGTTTATTATGAATTAACAGGTTCAATATTTTTTTCTACTTGCATTTCTGCTATTTCGTTTCAGTACCTGATGTGCACAGACACAATACGTCTTAGTACACGAGACAAGTTCACTGGCTGTAGAATACCTCTTGCAAGATAGACGTGAAGGACAAACCGTCTCAGCATAGAGTCAATACACTTTAGCCACCTGGTGACAGGATGCTGTCACTGGCTAGGGTAGCCCACCCGAAATTTCAAGATATTCCAAAATTGACTCTGCTGGACCCACATGATGCATAATAGTGGCACAACGCAACTACGCTCCTGGCGAAATTGTGCGAGTCTTCATGTAGATTATTATGGAGCGAACGCAAGGTGTAAAAAGGGATTAGAGACCCGTAGTCGTAACCTTTGATAACAGTTACCATGTTGTTCTGACATGTCGACGTTGTGCTTGAACTAGTTACAGGCACAGCATAGGTGGACGGAACAACAAAGAAACCTGTCGCAAGGGACAGAGTTGTGCCCTGATGTCTATGTATGTTTCTGCGGCATTAAACTCAAAACACCATCGAGTTGGATGGCTGCTAGAACAGAAGGCGGAGCACTTAAGGGAATGTCCCATGTGCTGTTAGACCAGTTTCTAATCAAGAATCAAGGGACTTAGAGAACTGAAGGGTTAGGTTTAAAGGACAAACAGACAGGTCGAACAATATCGGTAAAAATGGGCAAGGACCCGGAAGACCTCTAGAGTTATGCAAATGGGAATGAACTAAGTGGTCACAAAGGTCCTTAGCTTTACAGAAACAAAGGGGAGAGGGGCAGAGAAAGAGAGACTGAGGTATTATTGAAGAAATTGTGTAAAATGATACAGAGTGCCTGGGTGTTGTGAGGATCGAAAGTAATAACAAATTTAGGGCGGTCAGATGTATGTTTGATGGATGACTTAAGTGTGGTGGAATGAGAAATAGGTAGAACACTTTTCAATACTTAAGAGATAACATCTTTAGAATACAAAAAGAAATATTTTTTTAAAATTGGTAGCATATAGGGCGTAGCCATCAACCCAGTATTTTTTGGCTGTAATGATTTTCTATGCAATATAAATATGTTTCGTAGTTTGCCATTGCTTTCTGAACGATCCAGATGCACAATTGCCTGGATTAAATCCCAATACTCTGGCCATCACAGATGTACTCTGTACCCTGCCACCAGAGATCCGGGAAAACAACAATATAATGAACATAGCATCCTCTGGGCATGACTAAGAAAATTGATGTCTACTTGGAAAATACTATGAAGAATACTATGAAAGTGATGTAAACAAGAGACTGGAAAACACTAAGAATGTTCTTTTCGCTTTATACTCTTTTATGCCTTGCAGTGTCAGGGCAGAGTTCTCTGGAAGTGGCTTTTTGGTGTGCTTCAAAGACATAGTCTATGTTGGTTTTTATTGAGTCTTTTATTTCTGTAATCCATTGTTTGTATGGTCTGCCCCTGGCTTTGTATCCATCGTGTCTGTATTATTGTACAGTAATGGCAATGCTTTTTGAGAGGTACTGTCTTATGGTATTCTGGAAGCATGTGAAGACCACTTGAACTGTTTTCTGAAATAATCCAGGATTGGCATTGTGTTCCTTAGGGCTTAGTCTTCTGGCATTTTATTTTTTTATTCCATCTCTTATTGTTACTCTGAGGATTCTACATAGACAAGTCATTCTAAGAACAATAGAAGAAAAGATGGACAGGATAATGTGTGGTCAGTACTTTATATTATGGTGAAAGTGATTCAAACATGAAACTGGAAAACACTGGGAATTAGTTGAAGCTGAAAATCTATCTTGTAAGATGGGGGCCTATATGTCAGATTTACTGCAGCCTAAAGCCTTCGATTACATTTGATCACAGCATGGTTTTGTGAATCATAATATAGTCCTTATGAAAAACTGTATAGCCTAGTCTAGGCTTTATTATATGTCCATGAAAAACTGTATAGCCTAGTCTAAGCTTTATTATATGTCCATTGGACAGTCCAATTAAACTAAAACTAATAGCCTACTATTGAAACAATGATTGAAATTGAAAGTAAGCGAATTTGATCTATCTTCTTCATCACAAATTCAATAATAATTTAATATCATCATTGTTACAACTTTGGCTCGTTTTAATCAAAGAAGCCACAGTAACAAGCTTACAAATAGCACACAAGAAGAGAAGGCCATCTCCAGAGAACTCTTCCACCCCTGACGCCGCAAGGCAAACAAGGGCCACTGCGTTATAGATTATTATAGAAGATAGATAGAACTTTGGCTCGTTGTTACGAGTACTTTCACTGTGAAATGACAACTAGTGGTGCATTTTTATAATTTACCGCTTAAAATCTCTCATAAGACGTCTCCTGGCTGGTGTGGTCATGGTCGAAAATAGCAACAATCAAATAATTTGATTTTAACAATACGGATCGACTGTTATTTTTCTACACTCGTCACCACGGTTACCACTGTCGTTTTAGAAATCACCCATATCAGTGTTTCTGAGTGTTTATTCTCAGTAAAGTACAAGAAAAAAGCCATAAAAAGCCAAATAAAATGTGAACACTTTTTTTTACCTAAGGGATGACGCAAATTCCAGCTTTAGTACTTTTTTGCGTTCGTTCTAAAATTCCCATGACATATCTCTTGTAGTAGGGTGTTTCTACTAGATTTTCAGCAGGATACAGTTTAATGAACGGAAATGAGTTGTGTCACCGTTTTATTTGCATCAATATCCCAACACATACGACTTCGGTCTTGGTAACTAATAGGTTCAGTGTTTTGACCATAAGGTGAACATCTATGAGAGAAATGGTTCTCGCACTTACACGCTGGTCACCATGATCAACACTAACAAAGAGCAAGCATGCTTGGCATTTTCGGTACTTCTTGTATCGCTGTCGTCGTGGCCACAGACGCCAACTTTCGTGATTTTACTTCATCATTAATATGTACAGGACACATTTATTTCTTTTATTTTTCGTGTTCATCATCACTAAATTCCGTCTCTGCAACAAATGTTGACTGCAACGGACCTCCACTATCTCTTGTCTTTTGCCTTGATGGTGCGCTCTACTAGACTGTAGCATGTGCATCTCCATATGTTTTTCTCTCACCTGTATTTCTACCAACCACTTGTTCATCTCCCCTCGACTTTACTCTCAAGTAAGGTCTTCAATTGGGTGTGATTTTTCACAAAAATCTCTTCAAATTTAGGTCAACCCCCCCCCCCTAAGGTAATCATATCTACCGCCCGGCCTATTCGTTTGTTTCTTCCTTTCGCGCCACAGACTGCACATATGGCAGAGGTTTTGATTCCCCATGTGTTACGGTCCGGTGCGTGAAGTTTTAGTTATTGTATTGTAGCAGTCTATTATTTAACTTTCTTTAAGTATGCTGTTTTTTAGGGTTACTTTAGGTCTTCCTCGTTTTCGTTTACCTTCAGAGATGTCCACATAAGGGCTTGTTGGTTTATTCTGTTTTCATCTAGTCTTTTAAAAAAAAAGAGACATGTATTTCCATCTGCGTTTTCTTATGACGTTTGACATATTTTCTTGGTGTGTTTTGTTTCTTAAATCGCTCTTTGTGATGAAATCGTTCTATTTTATGTTCATCAGTTTCTGATGACATTTGTTTTTGAAACTAGTTTTTGGGTCTGTTGCTCGAGACGATTTCCAGCTTTCACCTCCATACGTTAATGCTGGGGCATGCGAGAGTCCGGGGTAATGAAATAGCAGATAGTTTTGTCGTACACCTGGCTACTACGACTGTTGGCGAAGCGATAGATTGGGTAGACATTTTGAACGCCCTACGGAAAAACGAACGAACAAATGACCCTAAGTTACGGTGACTGTTGTTTCATGACTAGAATAAGGGAGGTTGATTTGAAATGCGATGTCGCTAGAAAAGAGCAGTTTCGTGGGCGAGCAAGAATGCTGGTCAATCAACGGCGTACTAGGACCGTCAGTCAACTTGTAATGGTGGATACACCTAAGGAGAGATCTGAGCACCTATGGACTTGTCCGGAGTGCAGTGACGATGATCCAACGACAACTAATTATCTACCACGCTTTCCTTGTCTAATCTCGACGGCTACAACAATGATCATGAAATGTTGATAGAAAACTCCTTTAGTGGAGCCACGGCTTGCCCATTGCCTCAGCTGTTGCAAGAGTGTCTATCAAGCTGACATTGCACTCGCAATTAGAACATGTCAGTCTTTTGAAATATTGGAAACAGAGACACGAAAATTCACGATGTATCTAGAAATTCGATGCTGGAGAGAATTGTGATGGTATATGACACAGAATGTGACATAGCTGCAGCAAATTCTCAGCCACAGAATAAAGGCTCAAGACCTGCCACTTGAGTGCTTGCACTAGAGGGGAATTTATCTCTGTGAATCCCACCTCAATCACCAAAAACAAAATCTTTCATGGAGACCTCACGAGGGCAATTGACAACCAGAATATGGCTCATTAACCATTTTCGAACTCATAGTCAATGATAATTCTACCTGAATTTCATAAATTGATTGTAACAAATGGCCACCATCACAACTGTAGGCAATTGCAAGCAGTATTTGTTAGTTAAGAAACATCCATTATATTTAAAGTTTACAGGCCAATAACATGGCGCAGCGTGAATTGATTACAGTAGGGACGCCGAGTGACTATTTTTTAGTAGGTAGGTGGCTCTCTCCCTTTATTTCTCACTAGAAAAAGTATTTACGATCCTATAAATAATAATTAGTTTAAAAAAAATATCTCAGGCCTATATAATCTTGTAATGCAGCTCCGTGTGCTTTTTCTTCTTTATTGCGAAATTGTTCAGTATCCAGCCCGTAGATAAGGGGGATGGTTGGGGTGTTTAAACTCCCGATTAGCAAATCTAACATATTTTTAGCACTAAGAACTTAACCATAAAAGGGAGAGTAAAAACTCTACCCGTTGCGATTTTTCACAAAAATGGTCTTCAAATTTCCCGTTAAATAGTGGGATTTACATACGATAAGGGATGCCATTTGTTTTAGGTAAATCCCCCTCCTTAAGGTAAACATATGCACGGCCCTGTCAGTATCCACTCAATAAAAGTTGATTCTGATGACAGTGCGCTTAATTAGTTTCTTTTCAATCGTTAGGGTGCTCATACTTCTTTCACTTCTGGCTGTAGTGGTAGGTATAGTCAACACTAAACGGGGTAGTTTTGTTACTTCCTGATAGATTGAGTCTAGGCTATTTACAACACATTATTCCAGGAGTTCTTTATGGGGTAAACGTGTTGTTGTATCTGCATATGCGCTATGAAGTTCATTTTCAAGTAGGTTACAAAGAATATGTACTGTTTTATCAAACGATTAAATATATTCTGATGGAATTCTTTGCTGCAATCTTTACATTTTCTCTTGCACACAGTGGAATCCCTATATAATGTATTCTTTCATAACAGATTATCTTATGTAACAACTGTCATACTGTATTTTTCCCGTTAGGGAGGTACAGGAAGTATTCAAGTGGCTTGAATGATAAAGGTCACATGCCCTTGCTGTCGCCACGTCATGTTCAGGGTAAGTTTTTTTTTAAATTTACACACGGCAGAAAAAAAACCCATTCCTCCCTTACCAGGGGTCAAACTCTGGACTTCACGGGCGTGAGACCAACCTTCGGCCTCTCGGCCATGCGCAACTTTTCAGAAACTTCTCAAAGTTCCCAATTATATTTATTCTATATTGTCTGTACTGTATATAGCGAATTTGTTATTGCATACATATTTTGTTGGTCCAGGTCAAGTTGTTATAATGGGATTTCACTGTACTAATTCCAGAAACTTTAGGTGAAGAAGGTCTTAATAATCTGCATTTCATTTCTGTAGTTATACACTACACAATTAACTACACAAAAATCCAATAGTTAAGCTTATGCACAGATCAATCAAGTGCTATGCCGAGTGATGTAGGACTCTGTCTCTTGTGTTGCTAATAGGTTCAGTTGTAGACAACTTTTTGTTCCACAGTAACAACCCATCCAGAAATGTCTCTCTTTGTCTTCCTCCGGCTCTTCTCTCCTTGAACCTTCCCGTGGTTACTAAATGTTCAAGTCTTATTTTTCTCATCAATTCCCTAAAAAATCTTGATTGTCTGTTTCACATTTTCGCTATAATTTGCCGTTTTACTCCAGCATCTCTGATAACTTCTATTTTAGTTTTCTCGGCTATCGATGTCATTTTATGTAAAACACAACTCACTTAACCCAAAACAATATTTAAATTTAATATGTATCACTATCCAAGGAACATTTTGAAGCTGCTCCATGAGATGTTTTGGGCATAGGGGGGTGACAATAAAATATTGGTTTAAATATTTGGCAACATGAGGGGGAAGTGACTGGGGCAAACATGCGCAGTCAGTCAGCAGCGCATGTTTGCCCCGTCAGTGTGCGCGGCGTTACCCCAAAATCACACTGTTCACAATTTTTATAAAATATCATGAAAACAAAAATTATCTTGACAATGTAACATGCTTAATAACTTAACAATACAATATAGTTTTCAGTTCAGACATGTAAAATAATATGACAGTAATGATAACAGAGGACAAAGAGTGAGAAGTGGAAAAAAAGTTAGATCGAGAACGTTAAAAAATGAATTTACCTCATAGCTCAAAAATGACCTGCCCGTGACCGATGAAAATTCGTTGTGCGACAGAAACGGATGTTAGCGTCCGGCGTGGCTACGTGGTTTGCGGGAAAAACGCATAGTTCCGGGAAAAAAAGACTGCGAATCTTTGCCCCCAGCGCATCTTTACCCCCGGCTACCCTACACGGCGCAGTTTCACAAATTTTCCGGAACAGTCGATTAGTGTTTGAATGAAAGGTGGGATAGAGATCACGTGTTAGAAGTTGGTAATAACCTTCACGAAAGGACTTAGCAGACATGATCTTCACATATACACTTGAAGAGAAGATACAGATGCTTGTGTGTGAGTTGTTCCGATCGCATTGTAGGAATTGAAAATGTCCTTGATTTAACAACATACAGATGTCAAATTGCATGTTGTGTTTAAGAAGTCACCCTCAGAGACATTAGTACTACTTAATAAAGCATATGATTATATCATCCATCGTCTCAGAGATGCAATCAGAAGAAAAGAAGCCGACCTTGCACTAGTTTTTTTTTTCTTGTTCCCTCGACTGAAATCGACACGTAAAAGACAGAGATTCGATGATGCAGATTACGTTATTACCAATGCGACAAGACTGTTCAGGGATATTGAGTTCCACGAATGTTTCCAGCAGCGGTATGCAACTTGGCGAAAGTGTGTAGTTCCCGAATATTTTATTTGTTACACGTAGCCTACACCTATTATCGTTCATGTTTACATTCGCCGTGTTACCCCATCCCTCGCATTGTCAGTATAGGGTTGTTTCCCGACACCGGAGTTTATCTCAGGAAATATGTAGATAATTCTACTGTTGTTTCTAAAAAAAATATATAATCTACTAATTCCAGGAACATTTCCGAAATTACGCCGAATAGGACTACGCAATTAGATGCCTTGTTTGTAGATTAAGCAGCAGGAACCATATTTCAAGTTTCTGAACAGTTTTATTAATAGTTTTACTCATTTTCTCGATACTGTATTTTATCAATAACAGCCCTTGGTTGCGGATCTGTAGGACTAAGTTTATAGTTAGTTATTCCTCTAGGGCCAAAGACGGCACATAGGGCGGATGTCATAGATTTCAATGTCTCTCGTTTCATTGCAATTTGCTTTAGATCTTCACTGTAGTTCATTTTCATTAGGTCTAAGTTTATGTTGTTCCTATAATCACGCTTCTCTGGGTATATCTTCAATCGTGTTGCATAGGATCTACTATTATTTTCTTTTGGACGGTATTCAGTTCTTTCATGATGTAGTGTGGTTTATGTTGGTTCTGATAGGGCGATGTCGATAAATGACATAAACATTGGGTGGCAAAGACAAAGAAATCTGAACAAGTTTGACGGTGACAATGTGTAGAAGAAGAGAAAGTGTGAGAAAAGGCTGACATAAAAAAATATTGTTTTTGAAAACCAGTTAAATTGTTTCAATTTGAAATATTTTATACAAATGTGAAATAAACCTTTTTTTTAAAAAACTGTTCCTGTTGTAAATTGTTCAAGTGGGAAAGGAGGGCGTGGTCCCTTGAATTATTGACAGTTGTTTCTTGGGGGGGGGGGGGAGGGGAGGGTTGACGTAATTTATTGACAGGCCGAGTGAGATTTTGATATTGCTTCCACGGAACTGGAAAAAGTGTTAATGTTATTTATTTTGTTAAGCCTGACAATTCATCCGTGTATTTTCCGTTTAGTTTTTTTTAATCAATGAATAAAACTACTTTCCCCTGGCTGGATCTCCGAATTTGATCTTCATTTGAGTGTGCTCCACTGTCTTGTATATTTCTACTCGATCATGGTCTTAATGCCCCACCTGTATGATTTTGTACCTTGTAGATGCAAATCGGCTGCTGAAGTCCATACTGTTGATTTGTATTCTAGTATTGGATTAATTGCACCTGCACACAACCTCTCTTATCGTATATACTTTTCTCTTGGGGGTGGGAGGAGAAAGGAGGTTAACTAAAAATATTTGTTTAAACGGGCGTTTTCGTGTTTCAAATCTTTTGATGAAAAAAAAATGATTCTTTTTTGTGAGAAATCGCTAAAGGGGTGGTAGCGTTTGGCTTCTGGCTCACCTTTTTGTATGTCATGTTCTGATTTGATAGGGACCTTTATCTACTCTACCACCCACCCTAGCTTATTCTTGTTAATTTCCTTTGGATATCGAGATTATTTGTTGCTTTTGCCTCTATTTTTTCAATGTGAGGCTTCCATGTTAGTATCTTATCTAATGCAGTCCCCTGGTACACCGTCTCATTTTTTTTTAATTTGATACTTATATTTCTGAGCTTAATCTCTCCTGCTTTGTCACAGAAAATTTTTCAGCATTGATCTTTAACATCCATTTCTCTGTCCATTCTGTTATATTGTCTGCACCGCATAAATATATTCTCTTATTGGCGATCTTTAGAATTTTTCTAAATAAGACACCACCGACCGAGTGATCCGCATGCATTGCGGCTCTTACACACTGTGGCACTCGGCAGATTATATATTATAGATTAAACACTAAATCTCATGATTGTGGACATATGTAAGCAATTAGAGGCCTTGTTTGTCGTTTAAGTAGCAAACACTATAGTTCACATTTGTGGACACTATATAAGTAGACACTATATGTCATATTTCTGTGCATGTATGTTGAGAATTAGACACCTTGTTTGTGGGTTAGAATACAGACACTCATAGTTCATGTTTTTGGCATGTGTAGTAAAAAAAGACAGAAATGCTTTTAGTACATGATTAGCACCATCATCATCAAATGCCGTCTCTGCAACAAAGGTTGGTTGCAACAGACCTTCAATACCCGACTCATTTTGGTGATGCACTCTGCTAGACTGTAACAATTCCATCTTGTGATGTTACCCTCCCACTTGAATTTCTGTCTACCTCTTGCTCACCCCCCTTCGACTTTACACTCAAGTAAGGTCTTCATCAAGGTGTCATGTCTTTTAATGTCAAGATATTTTATTTGCTTGATCTTTATTTCCTTTAATAATTCTTTCTTTATATTAAGTGCTGTTAGAACCTCTATGTTTATTTTCTTCTCTTTCCATGATGTTCTCCCTATTTTTCTATATATCCACATCTCAAAGACATCAATTCTGCCTTCTAATTGTTTGCTCATTGTCTATGTTTCTCAGCCATACATTAATATAGAATTGATGTAGCATTTTATAATTTTCCACAGCTCAACAAATAGCTTTCTGAAAAATAAAAAGCTGTACAGATGCAATCTTTGCCCTCAAACAACTTTCAGAAAGAGCAACAGAACATAACCAAGACTTATATCTGGCTTTCGTGAACTAAGAGAAAGCTTTTGACAGAGAAGATAGAGCACAACTATAGATAACACTACAGACGTATGGAGTTCCCCAAAATCTGTCAAATAGAGCATATATACCAATAGTAAGAATGAGCACAGGTACATCCGATAATTTTCAAATTCACTCTGGTGAGAGACAGAGATGCGTACTATCCCCTCTATTGTTTATAACATACATACGAGTAGATCACATATGCAAAGTATCAAAGACAATGGAAGCAAACAATCTGAGGGATAACTTAAATAAACTACTATTTGCAGACGACCAAGCACTAGTGGCATCATCAGTAGAGGAACTACAAAGTCAAATGGATAGATTACATCAAACATGCCATACCTTTAACATGAAGATAAATATAGAAAAGACCAAAGTAATGAAGATAGGAAGAACAGAAGGAAACACTAATATATATATTGGAAACAACAGACTTAATCAGGTGACAGAATTCATATACCTAGGAAGTAATATAACAACAGATGGCAAGAGCAGCAAAGAAATACATAATAGATGTAGTAAAGTATAGGGCAAATGACACCAATCATCAGAAACAAAAATGTAGATTTAAACACCAAAATAACACTATTCACAACAGTTATTATGCCAATGCTGCACTGCCAATGCCAAACATGGACAACGACAGCACAAGACAAACGTAAACTTGTGACAGCTGAAATGGCATTAATAGGAATATCGCTAAGAGACAGGGTGAGGAATCAGGACATTAGATAAAAAAACAGGTACCACCCCAATCTTGGAATATATTAAGAGACAACAGGTCAAATGGTTTGCACATATCAGCAAACTACCATTAGACAGCATACCACAGCAAGCTATGCTATACAGATACAGTGAAGGCAGACTTAGAAGCCTACCCCGAAAACGATGGACCACCGAAATAAAAGGGGCGATAAATTCCGCAATATACTCAGGATACACGAGGACCATCTCCAGAAAACTCTTCTACCCAAAGAATCAAGAAGGTACGGTAATCAAGAAGTATTGTTTCCATTGTGTTTTACCCTCTCACTGTGGAATACCAGGAAATGAAAAAGCAGACCAACTGGCTAAGGAAGGTGCTGCCGAAGACCAACCAGGTATACCAATCACCTACCATCAGAAAAAACAGATGATGAAGTCAATAAGAAAGCCACAAACACCAACACAAGATGACTATCATATTATGAACAGAACAAGTTATAATTCTACATCTCAGAACAGGACACAACAGACTCCGCAGTCACATGTATACAAAGTTCAAGATTGGCAACACAGCCATGTGTACATGTGCACAGGCAGCACAGAGTGTCAAACATATACTTCAAGAGTGTTCTGAGCATGAAACGCTGAGGCAGACATATTGGCCAGAGGAAACAACACTGGAATCAAAACTCTATGGGACACTATGAACTACAAAAGACAATGAGTTTTATTAAGGAGACAGAATTACAGATATAGACATGTTTCAAGTGAACGAAAGAAGAAGAAGAAGAAGTATTGTGCATTGAATTTAATACTCTGTGCACAAAATCTAGAATTGGGATCTAAATAAGGTTCTCAAGTAAATCCTGAAGAGTGATTTGCACACATAGCATTGAGGCTGCCTGAACTACCATTTGATCTAAGTATGCCAGAAAAAAATGTAGAGGAAACATTGGCTATGACTTTAATTTTCTTTCACAATGATGATAATGTAATTAATTGTAAACATACATATTTTTCACTGTGTTTTGGCACTGGTCTCTCACTGTCAAAAGAATAGTCCTTCAAAGATCAACTATAAACTCAGAGATAACTTGTGCAAGTTGTGCATGCTAAAGAGCACCGTTTATCCTAAATGATAGAAGTACTTTGAAAAATGTTGTTCTCTGGGCAAAAACATGTATCTATGTGATATGTTCCTTGAAGAATGTTATCAGAACAACTACTCTATAAGCCCTTCTGTTCTGTGCAAGTTGTCCAGTCTCTTCCGGGGTAATGTTAAGAGAATCTTCAGAAGTCCGAAAAGCAAACCCATTCACGCTTTATAATTATTATCCATAATATTAAAGTCATCAATTAATTGTTCTTGAACCTGAGTATATACAGTTGGCTCAGCGTGGAGGCAGTGAGAAATAGTGGTAGAGGCATTTATATAGAATGGTACACAGTTAGATAAATTCATTCATTCATTTTCCTTTTGCGCTGAAGTTAGCGCATAGGGCAGATCTCTCCAATTCTGTCAAAGCTATTCTGTGCAGTTCTTGAATAGTATGAATATTGGTTGTTTTACTTTCTCTAAGTACTGTTCTTCTGAGTGTTTCTTTTGGTCTACCCCTTGCTCTTGTGCCTGTAGGTATACATTCAAGTGATTGGTGGAGTATTCTGTTGATGTCTGCGCATAGGACATGCCCGATGTAGGACCAACGGTGTTTTCTGATAACATCTGTGATGAAATTTTGATGTGTCTCTTCTCTGATTTTATCATTCGATTTGAATTCACTCCAATGGGTGTTAGTTATCATACGAAGACATTTGTTCTCAAAACTCAGTAATTTCTTTTCTGAAGATTAAGAGCTTTTGCAGCTCTCACATCTATATGATAGCACCGGAATAACGCAGGAATGAAATTAGCGTATTTTCGTGTGTGTGCTGATTGACTTTGACTTCCAGATATTAGACAGTCTGTTAAATGCACTTGATGCTAGGGCAATGCGAGTTGTAATTTCTGTCATGACATCACCGTCAAGTGTTAATTTGCTTCCTGGATAGGAGAATTTCTGTACTTTTTAAAGTTGTCCATTTAAAGTAATTTCGTTAGGTGAATTGGTGAAGTCCATAATTTTTTGTTTTTGATGAATTGATTTGGAGACCTATTTGTCCTGCAATGAGTTTTAATCTATCAGTTTTTGTTGTTGCATCTTGATGGTTTTCACTCAATAGTGCAAGATCATCAGCAAAATCCAGGTCTTCAAATGTTGTTTTATTTATCCATTTGATTCCTAAATTTGTGTTGGATGTGCTTTTTCTCATAGCCCAGTCAATTGCGATAATGAATAGTAAAGGTGACACAGGTCAGCCTTGTTTATCACCAGCAATCACAGGGAACCATCCTGAATTGCCTTTTTCTGTTCTAACACAGCATTTTGAGTTGGCATAGAATTATTTTATCACATTTATATATCTGTTTTGGAATCCGTATATTTTTAAGATTTCCCAAAGCGATGGTCGATGGATGCTGTCGAAAGCTTTTTGAAAATCAACGAAGTTTATTATGAGATTAGATCTAAATTCTAGATAAATGGAACACATTATATGGAACAAAACAACAGCTCAGAAACACATGCATATATCTCACACTGGCATTGGATCAAAGGGTATAAGCCCACTGAAAGTTGGATGAACATATAGAATTGTTTGATAGCAGCAAGCTTGAGTACTCCACAACCACAGCTGTTTATTCTACCAATTTCATCTACCTTGCAAGCCCTTCAGAACCCCAGTACATTCCACCTAAAAAAATGTGAATACTGCATTTTCCCCATTAGGGAGTTGCAGGGAGGTTTCGAGTAGTATGTGTGATAAGCGCCACATTCCCTTGCTGACGCAACATTATCCTCATGGTGGGTTTTTAATTTACACTCCAACAGAAAAATCCAGTTTCTAATGATGGATCTACCTCTGGACCCCACAGGTGTGAAACCAAAGCTCTGACTCCTCAGTCATGTGCCACACATTCTCCCTAAGCACCTAAGTATCACTTATATCTCAACTAAACAACCAAGAAAAAGAATTTGGTCTCCAATGAACTCCAGGTAATTCCAAATTAGGGAAAATGAATTAGATGATGAGGAAGTCATTGTCAACAACACCAGATAGAAGATTCAGTAACATTTCTATAAATGAAATCCATCATCATAAGTTTTGTAAACATGAAATGGACCTTAATTCACTCATGCAACTAATAAGTGCCATCCACAGGCTTGAAAGAAAGGAATGAACAATTTTTCTGGATTGAGAACAGGCCACAAAAGAATCAAACAACACACGTATGGAAGATTTGGAATTGGTGATATCCATATGTGCCACTGTGGACGATCTGCTGAAAATATAGAAAATATTTTACAGAACTGCTCAATGTACCACACCACAAGAATAAAACTGGTCATCTAAAAAAGCTCTGATAGTCAAGCTCTTGCTGACCTGTCTCAGGATTGTTGGTCACAGTGCAATTTATTGAATAAATCCATTTTAATGTATGACTCAGACAGGAGAACGAGGAAAAAGATACCATCACAAGAGAGAGACATTAAATTATGGACATATGCCAATGCGTACGGTATGGTACAAGGATGATGAGATCTGCCTGTGGAAAAAATGAAATAGCAGCAGAAATGACTATTGGCCCAGGTGCATAGATAGTCCAAATATAAAAACAAACAACAAATATAGACATAGATACTAAAGATTAAGAAAATACATAAGTCCTTGCTGCATTATTTTCCATTTTCAGATAGGCAACACCACGGAAGACATAATGTGTCAGGTCATTGGTGCAAATAAAATGGTGACACAATGCATTTCCATTCTCTGGACTACTTCCTTCTGGAAATCTAGTAGGACCAATATCCTGCTACAAGAGAGATTAAGCAGAAGTGTGAGAATGAACAGTGAAGAAGATGAACATGGGTTACAGCAGCAGAAAGAGTTTGATCCAGAGAAACACAGAAGAGAACACTGACAAGAGAGGATAATATGTCAGACAATGATTCCCTTGCTGAGATTGAGAAGCTTGTCAAAAACAGACATGACTGGCGAGACTTTGAACTCTAAGTAACATCTGATACACATGAAGGATGAGTAGTACTGAACTAGTCACAGTTACAAACAAACTGCTATCTTCATTGATATAACTTTAGTGATAATGATAAATCAAAATAACAGTGATTTAGACATACTTCAACATCTAACCCAATGTTTCATATAGTGCATGTTTGTGGAATCAAGTCCTCTTACACATTTCTGGATATGTTGCAGCAGTTTAATTCAGAAAAAAGGGTCCTTTACTTATTGTTTTGATTACTTTATATGTAGGTATGTCATTTTGTTGTAAAGTACCCCTTTATTTGATGGCATCATTTTTGATTAAAGTGGGATATCAGCTATGCAACAAAAATAAAGAAATTATGTATGCCATTTAACTTTAAAAAAATATAAAACAAATTTATTTTTCTGATTACAAATTGCCCTGAGATACCATCTGCATGGTAGATACTACACTGGTACTTTTGATAATAATGGTAGCACAATCTTTATGAGTCAAACGCATGTTGTAAACGTATTGTGATCAGAGTGGCATACTTCTGCACTTTCACAAATATATGTACAGTAAAAACCTGTCCTAAGAGGGACTGCAAGAGACTGGGACATTTTTCAGCTAAAGCCAAGTTCCTGCTTAATCAAGGTGTCATTTATGCTAGGGTCCAAAAGGAGGCAAAGAATATTTAGCGATATTGTTTGCCTTTCATGCATGTTCCAAGAGGCAACTAATGTGGTTATGGGGAAGGAGATGGCTGTCTCATCCCATGGAGGGTCAAAGGGACTCAGAACATATGCTGGAGTCGGATATGTCAGGCTGAAAGGTGCGGATATCGCAGCAAATCTTTAAACCATAACACAACACATTCCATTCTCTGGAATACATCCTGTTATTCTGCAGGAATCTGAGAAGGAATGCTGAAGAATGTGTGCCATTGAAAATTTAACTATCATGGGACTGCAAAATATTTCCATTGAAGACAAATTTTCATTTTAATAGAGGGTCCGATTAAAACAGTTGTTACTGTACAATAGTATTGGGTTTTCATGTTGACTACTTCCTTTAACATCCCTAATATAAACTTATAAAACAAAAAATAAACCAACAAGATTCAAATACATGATGTTATGGCATCTAAATAATATTTATGTTTGCTTTACACATAAATATTTATTTTATATTTTGGTATGTGCAAAAATGCAATTTTCAAACTTATTAGGTCTTACAATTTCTTGGCCATCGTGGAAAAGGTATAACATCTTTTAAGCTTTGAGCACCTAACAATGCCATAAGGAGCCTTTCAAAGCCTAAACCAAAACCACCATGAGCACAAGAACCAAATTTACGTGTTTGAAGGTACCTGAAAAGAATGGACAAAATTTGTAGAGCTGCAAACAAAAATAATACATTAACACTTTCCCATATTCAGTCTGTGTCTTAGCTGTATAGTATACTACCTTGGAAAAAAGACAACACACAGACATACACACATCTACATAAGTGTGTGTGTATATTAATCAGTGAATGAAGGTACAGAATGGTGTTAATATGCAGCAATTAACTCTGGGGTCACTACTTGGTGTGTCTGATCTGGTCAAGAGCATGTCTATCACAGAACTCAAGTCTTTATGAAACATTCTACTCAAACTCACATACTTGCAGAGTGGCATGCACACACATCACTACACTGGACTTTCATTTGCAAATGAATTTCTATAAGTTTCACACCATCACTGACAAAAAAAACGACATCACAAGATAACAGAACACTGCTCTTCTTGGAGCATATTAATAATGAGGCGGCCACCTTTAAACTGCTATCATGATGTTACATTGTTCATCTGCACCATGATGGTATGCACAGGCACTCTTTTCTTAACAACAATATTGAGAGGTTATAAGCTAACAAATAAAATGGTACAATATATGGAGAAATGTCTATATTCCAATTTTTAAACCTTATGGGTTCCATAGGCACCAATAGTAGCTTACGCTATTACGCAACTAGGGCCCATAGGTGCCCCCAGTACACCGTTCTACTATTCCTCGATTCATCAGTACGAAATCACATGAAGTTAAGCTCATATGACATAGAATTCCTGCCACACAAAGCTAGGAATACGTCACAGCCTAAAGGTCAAATTCCTTTACACATTACAATTGTAAGAAGGAGAAAGCCAGCTGATTTTGTCAACAAATTTCTGGAGCGACTTTGTCAATTTTCGATGCCTCTATTTTTACTATCGAATGTAGTATTGCGTGGCATGGTAAGAGATTGTCATGGAAAGCAATATCTGGAGCCCTGACCAACACAACCATAGCCATCAGCTATGCAGACACAATACCCTGGAAATAACACTGGATGAGGTACTGACCCAAGACTCTCGTCTAAGCTGCACACTTTTAATTATCTTTATTGATGTGGTTTGCTAATGACCATGCCATCTGGACTACTGATAAATATCCCATCCTGGCAAGAGCAAAAATCAAAACTCTACCTACAATTTCAGTATATTGTAAATTCTGGAGAAAAAAAAACAATACATAGAAAACTGCTTTTTTGTGACTTTCTCTCAAAGCCAGTCTATCTTGGAGCAAAACAATACAGACAACTACCAAGGTAAGGGCATAACTCAATGTAACTAACCATAAGCAACACACCTTACAACAATGCCTGGATGAAAGGGAAAATGAATCAAATGTGGAAAATCATGGATGTCAGAAGCAGAGGACACATTGTTCAGAGTATGTGAATTGGAAGAAGTAGATAAAGGCAGTGAATGGATGGCAGTGGACAAGGAGAAAAAGTCTCAGACAACTGTAGTAATACAACTTGTAAAAGTGTGTAGGGAATGGACTGGTATCTGGACAGATGACAGTGCAAGAACTTACACAGTTGCATTCAAAACTGGAAGACACAATCATTTATACATGTAGCTCAGTCAACAAAGAAATGAATAAAAGTTGATGAAGTTTTATTACCTACACAAAAGGCAAGAGGGTACTTGAGAATCGTCTGCCTACCCCAGTGCATCGAGCATGAAAATGGAAATAGAAGTGATGACAGCGGCATTTGGTTGGTGACTGAAATATCAACTCAAGCGGTGATATTCTCAGACTGCCAAAGCATAATGCACAAGATAAAAATTGTATGTTAAGTATATAATGATTCATGTTAATGAATCAGTCAAGTTTATAGAAGAGACAAATCTTCAGATATAGGCATGTTCCAAATGACCAAAAGAAGAAATATCACTCAACAACTTGGCTGTCCAAAATATTACATGGATATACTGCAATGGGTATGCAGGGTATTATTGTAAAAGAAAATGACTGTTACCAAAATAGAAACAAACTTAACAGTATTGTAGTGCCACACAGATGAAGCAACAGTTACCAGTTATAAGCCATTTACTTAACAACAAACAATGAATGTTGAACGATAAACATAGCACAGAAGAACTGATGAAAGCTATCAAGTGTACCAAGCAAAATTTTTTTCAGAAAGTGGAGGTAGATGGTGTCAAATGTGGGGGTAACATGTACAGGAAACTACTACACCACCAGTATAAATATACCTACTTGTGCTGACGTGTGCGATATGTACCACAGGATATAAGAGATGCTAACAATGTCACTTGAATGTGCTCCAACCATAACGACTACATTCTGGAAAGAATATATTCTTTCCAGAATGTAATATTTATGGTAGTCTTAACACTACTCATCTGAATATATACCGTTCATTTTTTGCTTGATTTACACTTTCGTCAACGCAACAAATTAATCATTTATATTTTGGAAAACCCACTGCACATATTATGTACCAATCCTACAGTTCAACCTGAAACTTATATAGGGGAAAAAAATGTTCAAACATTAACCTAGACTTCCTTCACTACCTAAATGTCCTAGAATCACACTTACCATGGTATCTCATCCAACAATCCTTTATTTGTCATTATTTCTTCAAGTACGTCAGCTCTTTCTTCCCTCAAGCTGCTGCCACATAATTCTCCAATTCCTGGTACAAGAAGGTCTGATGCTGCTACCTTTATACGAGGGAGAGTCAATAAGTAAGTCACAAATTGATGTTGGATGGCAGGAAAATGCAGTAGGTGGTTTCTAAAGCTGTTTATAGTTGATATCATCATGGAACTTTATGTTTATGTTCGCTAGATGGCGCTAGCTGTACCTTGCGCATGCGCAGCACAAAAAACAAAATGGCTACTGTACTTACAGAGTGTACAATCAATGAACAACGTGCTGTTGTGCGTTTTTTATGGGCAAAAGGACTGCCTGCAAAAGACATTCATAAAGAAATGCTTCCTGTTTATGCTGACAATTGTTTGTCCCGTAAAGCGGTGCACAGCTGGGTAAAAAATTTTTCTCAAGGACGCTCTAAAATTGTTGACGAAATCCGATCTGGTCGTGCTGTTGAAATTGCAACAGACGCATCTGTGCAGCGGGTTGAGGAGATGATTCGAGGTGACAGACGAGTAACGATAGACGCTGTAGCAGCTGCAATAGGGTGCTCACATGGTTCAGCATACAGCATCATGCATGACCGATTGAAATTTAAGAAAGTGTGTTCAAGGTGGGTGCCCAGACAATTGACGGACGAACACAAAATGAACCGATTAGGCTTGTCATTGGAGCATCTCTGTCAATACGCAAATGAAGGAGAAGACATGATGAACAGGATTATTACTGGGGACGAATCATGGGTGCATCACTACCAGCCTGAATCAAAGCTTGCTTCAATGCAATGGAAACATCCTTCTTCGCCTTGTGTCCAAAAATTCAAGGTTACACCATCAGCAGGGAAGGTTATGCTGACAGTGTTCTGGGATTGTCAAGGAGTGCTTTTAACCAATTTCAAAAAGAAAGGTGACAATGTGAATTCTGAATCATACTGTGAAGTTCTATCAGTGCTTCGGGATGCAATTCGAAGAAAACGTCCAGGGCTGCTGACTAGAGGAGTGCTACTCCTTCATGACAATGCTAGACCACATACGGCTCGATTAACTCAGGAGAAAATAAAAAATCTTGGTTGGAAAATTCTGGAACATCCTCCTTACAGCCCCGATTTAGCCCCTAGTGATTTTCACCTTTTTGGTCCACTAAAAACCCACCTTGGCGGGAAGCATTTCGCGACTGACGCAGAAGTTGAATGTGAAGTGAAAATGTGGCTTAAAAAGCAGAGCACGCAGTTCTACGCAGCAGGTTTGGGAGGACTCATAAAACGATGGGATAAATGCATCAATGTTGGTGGAAATTATGTTGAGAAGTAAAGGGATAATGTATGTGTAAAAATAAACAGTTTTCAGGTTTTTATCGTCTTCAGTTTTTTTCTAAAGAGCCATTTGTGACTTACTTATTGACTCCCCCTCGTAAATTATTAATCACATTCATTATGCAAGATCCAAGCAATCAACATCCAAAGGAGTAAGAAGAGGATTATTATCCAAAAGCTACAATCCCAGAAAAAAAAATAATTTAAATACCTGAGGAATATGCAATGGCCATGGGATGTCTTGCTACGGAGTTAATATTTGGTATTAGTGTCCTCACTATGGACTTGTGTAGCTTGGAAACATGATGAGGTGTGATTCCATTTCTAGTACTGTCTTCAAGAGGAAAAATAAGGGTGGGACAAGAAGAGATCCAAGGAAATTATGGATTTATAATATCAAAGACTGGATTAAGTTTTTCACGCTCAAACAAGGTACTGAAAACGGTGTTATTTTAGTGTTGATGTTTTTTAAATTGGAACATAAACATCAATGATCATGAAGGGTTGCAGGTTTGACGATGATGATTTAGGATGCAAAACCAAACAAAATATGCAGAAAATGAATGTCTAAACCAAATCCATGTGAAATAGTGATTGCACTATTTGCCTTGGAATCAAGAGGTCACAAGTTTGATATTAGGCCAGAATGTTTTGTTTACAGGTGCATTTTTTAAGATCCCTGGAATTATCACATTAAGATAATTATGATGCAGAAATCCAGGCAATTAGTGTGGCAGCTAAAAAACTGCTGAACTCCAACTCTGACCTACAGCCTGTGGTATTCTTGACAGATGCAAGGTCAGTGCTTCAAGCTCTCCAGTCTGGAAAACTAACAGACTTGAAAAAACTACTTAGCGAATTGTCTTACCAGTATAGGGTAACCATGCAGTGGATACCCTCTCACTGTGGAATACCAGGAAATGAAAAAGCAGACCAACTGGCTAAGGAAGGTGCTGCCGAAGACCAACCAGATATACCAATCACCTACCATCAGAAAAAACGGATGATCAAGTCAATAAGAAAGTCACAAACACCAACACAAGATGACTATCATATTATGAACAGACCAGAACAAGTTATAATTCTACGTCTCAGAACAGGACACAACAGACTCCGCAGTCACATGTATACAAAGTTCAAGATTGGCAACACAGCCATGTGTACATGTGGACAGGCAGCACAGAGTGCCAAACATATACTTCAAGAGTGTTCTGAGCATGAAACGCTGAGGCAGACATATTGGCCAGAGGAAACAACACTGGAATCAAAACTCTATGGGACACTGTATGAACTACAAAAGACAGTGAGTTTTATTAAGGAGACAGAATTACAGATATAGACATGTTTCAAGTGAACGAAAGAAGAAGAAGAACCTGAATATATATGTATGCACCCTCTGTGGCTGGGAGGGAGCCAGAGATGTACTGTGCAGCACTGGGGAGGAGGAAACTGACAGCACAGTTTTTTCCTATGGCTGAGACTCATCATAGAGGCACAGTGACTCAGGACGTGACAATCCTTTTGACTTGAACATTTTGTTACATGCCTGGAGCAATAGAGAAGCTTGGCATAACCAGTAGTCAATTGGTGGCGGGGAATGAGCACAGTGATCCCTATCTTGGCTACAGTGGCTGGGAGCAGTGCATAGGTTGAAACCAACCTTCCTGGAGGTGTGATAGTTATTCTCTGGTTGTCTCGGAGTGGGCCGAAAATCCACAGACTTCCATTAAATGGCATTAGGTCAAAGGGCATGAGCCCATGGACTGCTGGATCATCAACCAACCAACCAACCAACTATCAGTATGGCTCAGAAACATGGACAATAAACAAACAATTAGAGGGCAGAATTGATACCTTTGAGATGTGGATATATAAAAGAATAGGGAGAACATCATGGAAAGAGAAGAAAACAAACATAGAGGTGCTAAAACACTTAATATGAAGAAAAAATTACTAAGAGAAATATAGATCAGGCAAATAAAATATTTTGGACACATTAAAAGACATAACACCATATTGAAGACCTTACTTGAGGGTAAAGTCAAAGGGAAACGAGCAAGAGGTAGACAGAGATACAAGTGGGAGAGTAACATCTCAAGATGGACAGGTTACAGTCTAGCAGAGTGCACCACCAAAACAAAAGACGGGATGTTGGAGATCTGTTGCAGCCAACCTTCGTTGCGGAGATGGCACTTGATGATGATGATGATGAAAGTTTTATCACTACTAAAATGTTTATGTTACTAATACAGTTTTCTTTTTATCACCAGCTATTCTAAAGAATTCAAAACGAAGCGATGCGAATCATCCTTGGTTGCACAAGGGACACACCCTGTGCGGCTATTAGATTTCTCCTTGATTTTCCGAGCATATCTCATAGAATTGATATGTGGCATGCCCGCGCATAACTCAGAGTGAGTTCCGATATAGATCACCCACTACACAACGAGCTCTCACGTGTGATGGGAAGCAGGCACAAGAGAGGCAAATCGTGGAAGGGTCGGGCCGAGGATACTGTTAAACATATCTGTGCCCCAGAAGACATAACTCCTGGCGAGGAATGGATACCTATTTCTACGGTCTTTCAAAAGGCAGTCAAGACCGTCATTACACTCAATAGAGAGTGCAGGGAACTCAGCCCAGTGAACGTGTATGCTGAGGTCAAGGCACTAATCTGCGAGAATACCGATGACACAGATGTTGTGATCTACACGGATGGGTTGGTCATCCGCCACACCGATGCGCATGGGGCTTTACTGCCAGATCAAAAGGAAGAACAGTACATGAAGTCAGTGGTGCCTTTACCGCAACAACAAGCAGCCTAACAATGGAAGTATTCGCAGTAACGCAGGCACTTAACTGGCTGGAATCGCAAGCCTATTCCCATGCGTGCATACTAAGTTACTCTCTGAATATGATTCAGAAAGTCAAAACAGGTGATGTACGTAGGGAATGGGCGGAGTCATTTGAGAGAGCAGGAATGCGGGCATCACTACGAAGACTCACGCTTATTTTTGTCCCCGGACACGCGGGCGTGAGGGAAACGAACGAGCCGACCAATTATCTAGCCTTGCCACCACAACAGACGGTCAGCATATGGACCGAGCAGACATACTCATTGCTCTTCGTGAGTCCTCATGATCAGAGGATTTTGAGATGAATGAGCATGAGTCAATACCGAGAATGTGCAAATTGGGAGTGAGGATGGGTGTGGCCCGTAGAGAACCCCTGACAAAGACTTCAAAAAGAGTAGTGAACCAACATAGAACAGGAACCGTCAGCTGGTATACCCTGAGAGATTTACTAAACCGGAGATCTGAGCCCCTATGGACTTGTCTGGTGTGTGAAGAGGATAATCAACATACCTAATACCTATTCTAACTACTACAGATATCATGCTACCACTAGTTATCATGTAACCACAGGTTATGTTCCCACTAGTCATCAAGCTATCATTAATTATCACCCAGATATTATCATATAATATATGGTAACTATAATTCAGTTATCATCAGAATCACCAAGTGTGGTGCAGCAACACCTGTAAAGTGCCTGAATAACTGAGAAGCATCAAATCTCAGAAGCAGAGAAAACGTGCTGTCGGAAGAGACAGAACAATCAACACAAAATGTCCAATCCTAATCATACATGTCCCAATTGCAGCATGGGATTCAATGTCAGGATTGGAATTATGAGTCATCTCAAATGTACCAGAGAGATTGAAGAACATAGGTCTGAAATTGTTGTTGAAGACCTCACTAGAGGGTGGATTTAGGGGATTCGAGCAAGAGCTAGGCAGAAATACAAGGGAAGGGCAACATGATGGATAGGTTACAGACTAGCAGAGTACACTACCAAAGGAAGAGACTGAGGATGTTGCAGCCAACCTTTGTTGTGAAAACGGTACTTGATGATATATTTATCCACCAACAGTCTGATAGTATAGCTTCTCTGGTTTCTTTGTTTTTCCCTAAAACCAAACTGTTCTTCGTCAACTTTGATGTCTATCTCACTTTTATTCTTTCATGTATTGTCTTTGTATTATATGTATTATCATTTTAGGTCATTAAGTATGTGGTTTATTTCATATAATGATATTGCAATGATCTGTGACAGTTTCCACATTAAACTCATCTAGAGTTTTTATTATTTCTGCTATTATGTTGTCTGTGCTTGCAGCCATTCCACATGTCATTCTTTATTGCATTTTCTATTTCTGATTTAAATATTGCTGGTCCTTCATTGCTTTTTATTGTTGGTTTTATGTTACGTTGGTCATCAAACAAGTCGGTCACATGTTCTGCCCATCTTGCCAGCACTTCTGTCTTATCAAATATGTATCATCACAATTCTTGAGACTAACGGGAATTGAACCAGTCTGTTCGACGGAACCAAATCGCATAGCAATTATTGCACACGCGTTCTTCCGTACTTGACCAACGCGTGTGCAATAGTTGCTAGTAGATTTGGTGCCATTGAACGGACTGGTTCAATTCCTGTTAGTCTCAAGAATTTTTAAATTGTCCTCTGGCTTCCTACTTAAATTTACTTGTATCACCACAATTAAAGCTCTGAAACCACAGCTGTTAGAAATGATCAGAAAACTGCTATTTGAGCCGTCTTTATTGCTAGTCACATTAGGGCTAATTTAGCATGTCTATTCACATGTAAACAGTGAGGAAAAAATAATTTTAATCACTACGTGGATGTCTGCGATAAATGGCCATTATTAGAATGAAGTGGTAGTGGTCGGGCTCTTCTGGTATGGGATTGAAGGGTTAATCCCTAACTAACTACGGAAGTCAGTTTTGCTATTTACGTATTATTGGTAATTTCTTAGCACATGTTATGAGAAGGAACATATAATTTTATACTTACAGTTAATGTATCATCATTTCTGCGTGCATAAAATGGTTTAATATTTGCAGGATAGTCTGTCACAAATACTGGAATATTTCCAACTGCTTTTGTAAGGTACATTTCATGTTCCTTTTTCAAGTCACAACCCCACTGTGGATTAGAGGTTAAGAATAAATAGTTTTTTTCTCAATTACAAGTCAGCTTGCAACCAAATCATTAAATTATCACTACAACACAATAAAGATATTTAAAACAGCAAGTAAAAAAAAGATTGAGAAGTTTAGAAATAATGTTATATATCTGACTCTAGTAACACTTATTGAAAAAAACACAAATATATAGGGCAATAGCAAATTGTACTGACAAATATTCTCATGGTACAAGTTGCAAAAACATAATAATCATCAGGTGCCATTCAGACTGGCATATGTGATCATGAATCTCAATAATTCTCTATTTTCAGAATCTTTTATCAGGATTGTTGTTGACTCTGTCATGCAAAGATAGGCATAAGAGGTTCTGACAACACTTCATATTTTTTTTTTAAACTATTAAAGGAAATAAAGATCATACAAATAAAATATTTTGGACATACTAAAAGACATGTCAGCTTGTTGAAGACCTTACTTGAGGTCAAAGTTGAGGGAGGCAGAGATACAAGTTGTAGGGAAACATCACGAGATGGACAGGTTACTGCCTAATAGAGTGCACCACCACGGCAAGAGACAGGGGATGTTGGGAGATTCATTGCAGCCAAACTTCCTTGCAGAGACAGCACTTAATGATGCTACTAGTGTAAATAACATTGACGGTAAAGACTCACATGTAAGGGCATCGCCAAAAGTCATTGTGTCTTTGGGGAATGATACAGAATGGGTCTGAATTACACAGGTGTTACAGCTGTTTCAGCTCTGGACCAAGATGTCCTTAAGATTTTCAACCTGCCTGTAGCCAACCAGAGGGAGATCCTGGAAAGCAATACATGTCTGACAATTAGACTGGAGAAGAGAAAATTAAAGAAAATAAGACTATTGACAGTAGAGTTAAGGGGATAGAAAGGTAATACATCCTGGAAGTATGTACTGAAAGGTTGCATCACTTTGCAATATTTATCAAGGTTGTTTTCTTGATCAGGATGGTGCATGGGTAGTGGTCACACATCCATACTGTTCTAATTCATTCCACTTGTATACAGGAGTAAGGCCCTGGAAACCAATGTAAGCTGAATGATACTGTAAGTATCCCTAGTGTTTGGCTAGCTTTTCTAGTCACTTTGTCATTATTGAGGCATAAGGCATTATGCTGGTACATTATGATGGTAATGATGTTCTCCCACTGTCATCTACTGTTCCTCTCTGTATTGAAGTCTCACAGAAAACAATGTGCTTTTCCTTCTGGTTCAGTAAGCTATGTTACATGTTGTTGTTATTGATATACAATTGGTGATGAAAAGTTATAATCTGGGCATCACAATGCCCATTCTAATCAAAGTGCAGGTCTTCTGGTCTTAGTCATCCATACATTGAGTTAGTTAAGTGTTTACGATTTCCTAATTAATAAAAATCTATTTCTAATCAACAAACCTGAATCCACCAACATTCTGCTATGAATGTTCAACCTTAGAAAACCACTAGTAATATAGACCTTGAAATATCAACAGAAGATGTTGAAAAAAATAGCCTATAGAGCAGTATATGAACAATAGCTAAAAATCACAAATAATAGTTATCAGCACAGAAAATCGAAATGAAACTGAAAAATAAAGATTTCACCCCAGCTGAAACTACAAGTCAGAAAATTTTGAATTTATTCACATTACATCTAGAAAAGTTATTGATAGTAATTAGACAAACTACTAGGTTCAAAACATTGACAAGGCAGCAAAATAAAGTACTCCAAGGGGTAGAAGAGCAGTTTACATTCCATACTGGAATCCAAAGCTCAATAAACTTCACAAGAAACTTAACCATACAACCGAGCATCATGGAACAGAACCATACAAATGCAAATGTCATACTACAAAAAAATATTTATCAAAGAAAAAAGGAAAGCCAAAGAATTTCTTTCATTTTAATTTTCTTTCATTTGATGTTTTTCACAATTTAATATATACATCTTATCATATTTTATTTGAGTATACTCATTAAAAATTGTATTTTTATAATCTTGAAGTGATAAATTATTTTTATTGTTTTTCTACTTATTCCTTTAGTTTCTTTTTATCATCTTCTACTAAACAAGCATATGCTTTGCTTCTTAAAAATATGATTTCACTCATTAATTTACCATTTAACTCATCCTTAAACTTTAATATTACATTTTTATTTTGGTTAGAAATGTAAAGGATATTTTATTATATTTTGAACTCTATTTTTAATAGGAATAAAATATGAGACTATATTATTTTCTTCAGTATCATTAACCTTTAGCAAGCCGGATTAAAAAATACAAAACATCTTCCTGCCACCTGATTCTTTTTGAGAATTTGCATTTTATGGTGGGTGTTTTGAAAATGTGATAACTTTATGGTTGTTAGAGATATTTAAATAATATTTTCACATATAATTAAAGAATTGAATTCTGCATATATTGGTGTAATTTCTGTACGTGTGTGTGTGTGTGATACCAGACGTATGAGAAAGTGGTAATGACGTTTTTCACAAAAAAACATATTTTTATAACAAATAAAGCAGACAAAATTAGTAAAAAAATAACTTACCTTACTTATCGAATTGTTTGGCAACACTGTACACTAAATCACACACAAATCTGTTGTATTTATGTTCTTTCATTGCGAAATTATCAAAATATTGCCTGAGGAACTGTATAAAACATGTAGATTGGCAGTAAAATCGTTCTTTGAGTTTAGGCCTAGAGTCATTTTTGGTGCCACTTCAACATATTCGATATCAAACATCTACAAGTCCCCAAACCAACACAGCATTCTGTATATTCACTGCTGTGAAACTAAATAACCCAATAATTCATGATTCAAGCCATGATTCAATGTTACTTTATTCAAAATACGATAAAACAACGGTCTATAAACCCGATTCACCATCATGGCATCATACCGGTGTGCAGATGTAGTCAGATTAATTGGTATACAACGTGTACTTTCTACCTAGACATTTTCACAACGATCATGACGGACGTAGAAATGTACCGGCTTCAATTGCACATGTTTCATGAGTATGTGCATTGACCAATCAGGCTCTGGTACATCTATTTAACACGATATCTCATTGGATGAATTCTGTCGACAACGGTGATAGCCGCCATTTTTATTTTGTCGACAAGTGTTTACATAAGCGCTGTGAAGGTTAATAGTCAAAGGCAGTTGAAAAGCATAATATGAACTTTCTGTAATACTGGTTTTATCATACAATGAGATTATTTTTTTTTTTAAATATTTGATGGGCTGTATTCTTGCACCATAAACACATTGTATACATTCTATCAAACCTCATTTTTTTACTGCTTGTTAGAAAGCTGATATTTTAATTTTACAAAATAGGTGTGTTCAATACTAACCATTACAGTTTACTACTTATCCCCACATTTAGCGGATAGTCTTCCAGAGAGAGATTAACCGTTTCCCCCTTAGAGCGTCTCTGTGCTACTTTTACTGGCTGCCTCCTAGAGCACCTCAAAGGCTTTTTTTACTTGTTTCGTTGCGATTGGTATTACATTTTTATTTTCCGCCAGATCTATAAAAAATCATGACCATTGCGCAGATCGGTGGTTTAGCTTCCTTTTTACTGTTTCACTCGAGCCTCTCGGACGCAAGACTGAATTACTACGATTTTTTTAGACTTAGCGAAATTTTAGACCTAGTTTTTGAAATGGAAGAAATTATTCGTATGTATACTGATGTGACCGGCCGCAGTTACGATGGAAATATGCACGATGCATGTAAGTTGAAGTTCCTATACTCGATTTCTATAGTGATTCGGACCACGAGGACGAAATTAGCGACACTAATAGTAGCGTCATGAATGACGACTGGAGTGACGAAATTTTTCCTGTTGAAGTTGAGAATTTAATTGAAAATGTTGGCCCTGTGCATGATCTAGATGCGAATGCTGCTCCTTTTGATTACTTTAGTCTCATCGTCAATGAGGAGTTTTATCAATTTGCAGCAGATCAGACCAATTTGTATGCAACACAGCGTCAAGAACTAGCAGGAAAAGAAGACACGCACTGGTCACCCGTAACTGCCGGCGAAATAAAAAATTGTTTCCATATTTACATCGTGATGGGCATACATGTATTGCCTGAGTATAGCATGTATTGGAGTACAGATGACAGGCTCAATGTTCTAGGTATATCATCATGTTTGGGGAAAAATAGATTTGAGAAAATATCTCAATATTTTCATCTGAATGATTCTTCTAGGCAGCATCCCAAAGGCCACAAAGATTATGACCCCCTATATAAAGTCAGACCATTTCTGGATATGGTCAAAAGGAATATTGCTTCTGTTTTTTCTCCTGGAAAGAACATAAGCATTGATGAAGCTATGATAGCTTACAATGGTCGTCTTTCCTTCAAGCAGTACATCAAGGGTAAGCCACACCCATGGGGGATCAAGGTCTGGTGTGCGGCCGACTCTGCAACAGGTTATCTGTTAGACTTTGATGTCTATGTTGGCAAAGTTCTGGAACCAATGCCACATGGATCTGGACATTATGTTGTCACTAAATTATGTCGGCCTTTCTTTGGAAAGAATCACCATATTTTTTAGGACAATTATTTTCATCTGTTCAGCTGGCAAATGATCTGTTGCAAAATAAATCATACTCATGTTCCACGATACAGCCAAATCGCAAGGGATGGCCAGATGCTTTCAAACCCAAGAGTACCAAATCTATGAAGCGAGGTGATGTGCAGTATAAGTAGCAAGGTAACACAGTGGCCACTGTTTGGAGAGACAAGAGATTTGTATCCATTGTTAGTACAAACACAACGCTAGGTCTCACAACAGTGACACGTCGTACCCCATACGGCAAAATAGATTTGCAGATACCATCCCCGGTGGCTGTCTACAATCAGTCTATGGGAGGAGTAGACAGATTCGACCAACTCTGTTCATATTACCCTGTGGGAAGGAAATCTGTCAAATGGTGGAGGTACATGTTTCGCTTCCTCCTGCAAACTGCCATCATCAACAGCTCCATCCTTCACTCTTGTTCCCATCGACCCCCACCCGAAGGAAAAGAATGTTGCGCAGATAGCCTTCCGATTGAGTTTGAGCTCAGCTTTCATAAGTGGCAACATATCAAAGAAAAGGAAGGCTCCCACCAATCATGCTGCAACTTCGGGTGTGGGTAACAATAACCTGCTTGAACACAGGCTTATTCGCATGGTAGGGAACAAAAGGACATGTTTCTGGTGTGTGAAGAACCGGAAGTATGGGAGCAGAAACAGGGCACATGACACAGTCTATGGCTGTAATTTGTGTCAGGTTCGACTGGGCAGAGGAGAATGTTTCTCGAAATATCATGCACTTTGACAAGTTGACTACTGATGAGTCTAGATACTTTTCCTATGCTGAAAATGTAAGTTAAAAAATTTTTTCTCCTCATTATTCTGACTTTAACAGTTTATTTTTTGGAATGTATAAGTGTTAGATTATAGTTGATATAGTTTCCTGTGAGACTGTTCATTTTTCTGTTTATCTGCTAAGTCTGAGTGTGATAGGACAGACAGTTTTAAAGAAAATGCATTTTTAATATCATCATATCAACAATTTGGAGGAGTTATACCCCTTGTGTTAGGGATGGGGGATTGGCAAACCTCATAGGGGTGATAGGGTTAACAAAACTTGTTTGTTCGACGAAATGCATTTGTAATTTGTGCCACTTTGTCATTTAGTCTTCTGTCATACTATTTGAAAATTATCATTTAATCTTTCGCAAAATACAAATAAAAAAGACCCCTCTAATGAACTTGAGCTGATTATTTACACATTCCTCTATGTTCAGTTGTGCATTATGTGGCTTATATACAATGCAATTGGTTGCTGAATACCAAGCACTCTGTTTCAATTGCATTTCAAAATAAAACAGCCTGAAAGAAAAAAATTAAACAAGAGAATTTATTCTCTTAACAAATTCACCACATATAAAGACATACTGTTTGATGACGTCATTAAAAATAATATAAACACAACACTAAAACTTAAAGATTTCATAAAACCACATCAGGTACAGTCGCCATATTGCTCAAATTAACATAATGTGAGCTAATGAAAACACACGAGAAAATACTTACAGAAACTTTGAATTTAAATTCTTCCTTAGAATTTTCCAGTATGTGTATTGCATCAGTGTATGATAATCTGTGGAGTTTTGATAGTCTGGCATTATTATAACACGGCAAGGGACTTTTTATATACATTTGCCACACATCTTCTTACATGTATCAGAGTTGATAATGCATATATAAATGCAAAAATTACATAGTAGGCACCTTTATGTCTTCCCACACGATAGTATTATTGTGCTATAAGAAATATAATCTATGATCCATGGTGATGATGGAAGTGTCTTACAAGACCAATCTGAGCCATTAAGAGTCTTCTACAGAATGTACAGGGAATGATGTACCAGGGGGTTGTTAGTTGATCAATGATGACACTGAAAGTGTCTCAGACAATTAGAGATATACCGAGGCACATATGGATGTGTACACCAATTAACAAGTGCTTATAACTCATAAATATCATCTCCGATTTGATTCTGAGACCCATTATGGAGATGGAGTATACCTCTCCATAGCACAATGTCCAGACTGAAATATAGAGACCATGTGTAGCCCATGCAACATTATCCCTCTCTCTTCCTGGCTTGTTAACCCCAAATGAAAGGTAATACAAATACATTTGATACACAGCAAGCTACAGGTGCTGCCAGATCAGCAAAGCTGTGCTCTACATGTCTGACTATTGGTACTCCAAAACTAGACCTGCTAACAACCAAGGCTACTGGCCTGGTCTGCCCTGGCACACCTGGTTTTAGGTTGTATTTATTCATCCTAGGATTTATCTTCCCACATGTCAGAAGCTGTTGGCATAATGTGAGATACAAGGATAGGTAGAAGCCGACTGACTCATGGCATTAGCAGAAACAGGTTGTACAGACTACTCTCATACAGTAGCTCAAAACCTGCTAAATAATCCGTAAAATATATGAAAAAGGACATATAAATATAACATAAAGATATATATTAAAATGTACCTTTCAAATGTGGATTCCAGAATACTGTTTATACTAGACTGAAAATAAAAAAATATCCAGAGCAATGTAACAAACTATGCACCAAATAGCATTAAGCTTGATTACAACTTTAAAGATTAAACTAGTTCGGCTCTGTGGCGAAGTGGTACAGAGCGAATCTGTGACAGCCAAGGTATCGAGTTCGATCCCTGCCACAGGTATTTGAGCATCCAGACCATTCAAAAAGCAATGGAAAACTGCTTAATGTATTTATATTGCCTAGAAAATCATTACAGCCGAAAAATGCTGGGTTGATGGCTACATAATAATACATCCTGAATAGGATACGCTACCAATTTTTAAAAATCATAACTACTCCTGCACATAATAGTATTAAACTTGATCATAACTACTCTTGCACATTATAGAATTTAAACTTGATCATAACTACTCTTGCATATAATAATAGTAAATCATATCCTAAATCCTAACTATAATATGCACATGCATAGCAACTGATCAATTTATTTATGGAATATAGTCGAAAATGAATAGTCAAATCCCATTATAACAGCTTAGTCCCTACCAATGAAATATTTTACCAGTCAACTTATGAGAATGAACCCAAACCAAATATCAATATGAGCATATAACAAAAGAATATCCAGATGTAAAGCCAAAGGTAGTCCAAGAAAACAGTGAATAGAAAACATCAAGATAACCTTGAACAAACATAGACTAAATGCAACCACAGCAACACATCTGGCCTTGGAACGACAGCTTAAGATGCCATCCCTACGCTTAACGGCAAGTGTGAATACGATCAACTGGGAATAGACAATAAACAATGAAATATTTATGCAATATAAAAAGCAAATATGATTAGAAATTTTGAAAGTGTTGTTACAAAAGGAAATTTGTTAGAAAATGGTGTGCTATAAAGGGATTCCACTATATCAACTAAATCTTCAGAATTGCAAAATTTATGAAAAATTTAAAGGTTTTTTAAATGGATACTTCATTCGAGGTTGAAACGAAACTAGGCAGGGCTAAACAGAGCAGCCCTGTTTGGGAATGCCAAAAATCATGACTTTTTCGAGAGCAAAAAAAAAGTATTGGTTCTATGCTGACTCAAGGTAATAATAGGCAACACTAGCTGCTGATTAGTGGCCACACATAGGATCTTGAAGTTTATTTGGAAAAGAATAAAACAATAATTAAAATGTAGAAGAGACTCGTTTAGCTTATGAATTAGTAATTAGTTAATTATTCAGTAAGTCAGGGTTATAGGATTTACATTGGCAAATGCTATACATCAATAAAGTTAATGAAGAAACAGGTACAGAAACTTTATGGGAAACAGATGCCCTTGCTTTGTAGAACTATGTAAAACATTGTGGAATAGGAAGGATTAGGCACAGAATTTTAAAATATAAATAGTTTGAAAAAGGCAATGATAAAGAAACTATGAGATGGATGAACTCAGAAACAATTGGTGTTCTAGTGAATTAATAAGAAAATATTTCACCAACTTTTTTATCTTCATAAATTTTTCATGTAATGTATTTAAATGCTGTAATGTATTTAGAAGTAACTATAAAAATGGAATTATTAGCGACCTACCGGCAAAAGGGGTCAGCTGAACTGGCCTTTTTAGCAGCTTGTCGAAGATAGGGGGTTAATATATATTATTCAAAAGATCTGTATTTATCTCAAGTTGTATAGGCTATTTTGAGATTCAGTGAGTGTGATTATAAATATGTTTAATCATTTGGATACTATCAAGAATGCTTTCTTTTTGTGGATATGATGAAATATGAAGTGGACGTAGTAGTCGAAGATAAAGGATGAGCCTACTGAAACGTATCTTAACATGGTGACATACTTAACAAAGAGGAGTCAAAATACCAACATGGAATAATATTCTCCATTCATGAAGAAAAAGCTAATTCCATCCCTAAGACCTTATAAACAGCTACACATTATAAACAGCAGATTTATAACAATACATGTAGCAGCTAGATCCAAGAACATCACAATCATTCAAACTTATTCACTGCCGGCTACACAGAAAAGGAAAATGTAGAATACATAATATAAAAAATATATATATTATTTGTACTAGATGATTGGAATGCAAAAAGTAGGACCTTGGTGTTTTATCAATGGCATAGTAGGAAAACTTTTGATAGGAGAAACAGGGAAGGGAATTTTCTGGAACTGTTTCTTTCACAAATGCAAACACCTAATAGTAGGAAAGGTTACACTAAATAACATTGTATATTTTATGTTTCAACCTTTACCACGCCTAAGGCGGGCGCACCTGCCACCGATTTTCTATTTTTAACTTAGCTGCAGAAATACCCGCCTATAGTCATACCATTAGTTGGCAATGTTGGAATCACATGATTGTATATATAATGTGACAGGAAATGTGATATGGAATATACGCGATGGATGCTAGAAATATGTCACATACTTCCTGTTAAATATTTTTGAAGTACGGTGTAACAGATAGTGACAGTTTCAGAGTGACAGTGACATGCGCAAAATTTATTTTAAAATTTATAGAAACACAACAGAAATTGCACTTTCCAAATACCCACACACACACAAAAATCCAAATTGTCAAAAAAGAATCTGGTAACAGGAGGTACATTGAAAAATTTTAATCTGGTTTGCTAAAGGTTAATCATAATTTGCAAGGATTGGATAAATATACTGGATGTAGCTAATTTTAAGAAAGAAAGTTATGTTCCCTGCTCTAGAGGTGTGACAAACACTATGTTTTGACATAATAATTGGGGGATCAACTACTATGGGAATTGCCGTAATACTTTCGCTGCCATGCTTTTTTTCATCCAAGTGTTTCCCATTACCACATTTTTTAGGTATGAGTTATGCAAGTGATTGTTTTAAGAAATCAACCAATAACATTTGAGCTTTGAAACTTTCAAAGGTGTTAAGACAAGAACACGCATTCCATAAACATTTATTTCATGCCTTTATCAATAAAGTTTCATTTCCAATTATTTTAAGAATGATTCTGTCTAGCAATGGCATTTCCACGTGCTCATTTTCAAAGCAGGAATTCAACTCTCACTTTTGGACCCACAGATCTATTTTGTATCAGCCTATGACTGTCATTACATGAATCATGGTCTAATTCTGTATCTGATTCTCTAAGTCCATTTTGTAACTACTACGTGCTAAATAGTCAGGATAAGAGTCGACCAGGAATCATGAGTTACATCATCCATTATGAAGTGTTCATTAAAAAAGTCTTATTCCCGGATGAAAATGAGGAGGACAATGTGTTTCAACGAAAAAAGAATAATGGAAAAAAATTGTGTTGTCATCGTATAGCTATGAAGGTGTTTAATGCAAAGACATTAGTCCGTTTTTGGGACAATTCATCGGGTATTCAATATAAATAAACTTCATCTTCTTCCACTTATGATGAATGCATATACCCACCATGTGTTTTGATGGAGATGCATATTTTAAGAAGACTTCAAAATCTTCAGAACATTCATTGATCACTGACTTGAACACATACTTGACAAGATCTTCCATCACCTAAATATGAAATTAATGAGAAATCAGTTTTAAAATTATAGTATAATAAACTGAATACTAATATATCTATAACTTACTGAAAGATGTTATCAATATCAAAAATACTGTTGAAGTGATCTACTCTTAGTAGTTCAATGCCATTCTTAAAAAAGTGCAGGTCTTCTAAAGTTGACTTATAGATCTATACACTAAATTAGTAATTGTTAACTCTCAAACTGTTCAATATTGCAGCCAAAGACGGATGTGTCAGGCCATTCGTGCAAATAAAACGGTGACACAGCGCATTTCCATTCTCAGGACTACATCCTGCTGGAAATCTAGTCCTGCTACAAAGGAGATCCAGCAGGAGTTTGAGAATGAACCCTGAAGAAGAAACTGTTCAATATAATTATCTGTTGTGTTAGCATAATTCTGAGCACTTTGACTCGTTTAATGTAACTAAAATTCCACAAACGTATTGAAAATTAACTCAAAGGACCAGATGAATATATACAGTAAAATCCCATTATAACAACTTCGTACGGACCAGCAAAATAACTATGTAATAACATATATTCACTATATACAGTATAAACAATAAAGTATGAATATAATTGGGGATTTTGAAAAGTGTCATTAAAGAGAGAAAGATGCTATAAAAGGATGTTCTATCGATGGATTCCACTGTAGTTTCTAAATGTGTATTAGACAAGGTATCATATGGTATACATTTTGGGTGTTTTAAAAATAAAAATTTTGACTTTCACCTTGATCATTGCTTAAAGGAAAGAAAACATGTCATTTCATCTGTCAACTACCTACACACTTTAATTTTGTTCTGTCATCTAGTTATGGTATATTATCAGATAATACAATCAACTTTCTACCAGAAAATGTATGATTTCATAGGTTTTCAACAAAAATATAATTTTGTAAATTATTTGTTCAGGTTTTTACCGATACATAGGGTCATAAAACAGAAAGAAAGATCTGAAATTTATGTTGTTTTATTTGTATATTTTAAAACATGATGTAGCCTATAAATAGATTTTATTAAAATATATTCTACTTATTCTCTTTTCTATCTGATAGAAGTCAACACAGGAACAAAATGACCAAGAAATTACCTACCAAGAAAAGAGAACACTCATCAAAGCTGGAAAGTCAACCACCTAAAGCTAGAAAGTCGACCACCCAAAAGACAACTATCACCATCTTGACAGATTTGAGCAGGTTATCTTATTCCACATTAAGACAGGACACAACAGACAAAACAGCCACTTAAATAGACTAAGACTGATCCCATCACTTCTGTGTCCATGTGGGTGGACGGATATGCGAAACATATCTTACAAAACTGCATTACACTAAACCAGTTAAGGGAGGAACACTGGCCCACAGACAGATATGCACAAAAAGCTGTACAGGAGCTCAAGAAGCTTTCAAATACAGCAACATTTTTTAAGAAAACTGGATTTGCTGTGTAGACATCTCAAATAGTGAACGAGAAGAAGATCTGATTGAGGCCTGATGCATTTTCAATGTCTCGCAGCCAAAATCTGTTATAAGCAGCATTAGACCTAGAGCAAATATTGCAGTCTTCCTTACAACATTAAGATGTAATTATCATATATTATAATGTCAGCAAAATTATAGTTCATATGATTATCTTCAAAAAGAAACATTTTAAACAGTAGGTCTACACTTATGTTGAGTTATGGACTAGATGTTATCATCAGTGCATACCAGGCAAGTCCATAGGTACTCTGATCTCCATCCTAGTAAATGTATCAGTGTAGCGGCTGAGAGTTCCTTGGCTTGATGATGATTTATCAGTCTATTCATATATCCATTATATGTCTCTTTCTGGGATGTTCTAATCTTTGCAACAATTTCATGCAGTCTTGAGAGCAACCATGACCCACACTTTTGAAACTTAACGCATGAACTATGTCAGATCGATCCACTTATGTACCTATTGACACTGTGGCCATGCTCACTGGTGTATCATTTGATCATTAGACTCATTAGTTAAATTCTTTTCACAGAAGTTCGAGACAGAAAAATCGTGGGGGGTAAAATCAAAAGAAATTTTACTAACTCTTTCCACCAAAACCATAGTTTTTATTCCATGAGATCACACTGTTGGTGTACCAATTTCAGTTCAATGGCCATCATTATGGCCTGTCTCTGTGTCATAGTTTGAGCAATTTTCACCACATATCACAGAACTTGTAGGTAGACCAATATATGGTTAAAAGTTGAAAAAAATAATCAACAAACATATTTTTCATTGTTAAAACCTATAAAATAATTCATTTTCTAGCAAACAACTGCTTGTAGTATCTCATAAGCATAACTTCCAAGAATCACTCTCACAGCCTTATTCTGGACTCTCTCCAGCCTATTAACCTGTGTTTATGACAGTGTAAGTAAGCTTACTATCTACAAATATCTCAGGTCCCAAATTGATGGCAATTTGGAAAATGAAATTAATTTAAGACTCACGATGGCAATGACTGCCATAGCAAGGCTGACTGACATTTGGAAATTAAGATCATTATTACAGTAAAGATCAATCTATTCAGATCATTAGTACTAACTATACTTTTGTATGGATGCGAGAGCTGGTCTTTAAAATGCAGACATAGAAAGGATTCAGATTTTTTAATGGTTAAAAATAAGTTATATAGAACAGAAGGCAAATATATTCGTACAACAGCAAATAAACAAACTTGCAGGTTATCAAAAGCTAATTTTAGCAGATTTGAAACTGCTTAAACTTGCTTGGTTTGAACATGTGACAAGACACTACTCACTTTCTAAAACTATTTTGCAAGGAACTTTTGAGGATGGAAGAAGAGGTGAAAAGAGAAAATTCTGGATTGACATCAAAGAATGATCAGGGTACAATTTTTCTACCCTCATCTGAATGGCAGAGGACAGAGCTATCAAAACATACACATACAACATTTAATATACACTCACAGTTAGCAACTGTTCCAATTTATTTATAAAAGCCACTTCAGCCTCAACCATGTAGAATTCTGAGAGATGAAAACTGCCACGGCTGCCCTCAGCACGGAAAACAGGACCAAAGTTATACACTTTTGTAAATGCTCTGAAAATTAGCAATAATGAAAATTTTGTATTTTTCATCTAAGATAAATATTTATGCATATAAGTACGAATGAAACATGCAGACACGTACATGATATTGCTTGAATCTTTGTCACCCACATATTCATCATCATCATCAAGTGCTGTCTCCGCAATGAAGGTTGGCTGCAATGTATCTCCAACATCTCCTGTATCTTGTCTTGGTGGTGAACTTTGCTAGACTGTAACCTGTCCATCGTGTGATGTTACTCTCCCACTTGTATCTCTGCATACCTCTTGCTTGCTTTCCTTTGACTTTACCCTCAAGTAAGGTCTTCAATAAGGTGTCATGTCTTTTAATGTGTCCAACGTATTTTATTTGCCTGATCGTTATTTCTCTTAGTAGTTCCTTCTTCATATTAAGTGTTTTTAGTATCTCTTTATTTGTTTTCTTCTCTTTCCATGATGTTCTCCCTATTCTTCTATATACCCACATCTCTTACATTATATATGGGGGGGGGGTGTAGGGTTAGAATGAGTACATTACCCCTACCCCTAACCACCGCCTTCCCTCCTAAACTAGCATTATCCCTACTTCTTAAATGCTCTCTCCCTGATAATTATATAGATGCAATACTTGGACACAAACGTATAGAGTTTCAGAGGAGGTCGGTTAGAATTAATTCTAACCCTACTCCTAATCACTGCCTGACCCCTCCTAAGCTCTAGCATTATCCCTCCTCTTCTGATTATATCTGGTGGTATCATTAGCAATTTTTATTAAGTCAGTGTAGTGGCCTGATGACGGATGGACATTGGAAAATCTACTTCATACAAGTTTGCTATTATCTTCATAATAAATGCTTTCTAATGCTTCAAGATATAACATATATAAACAAATGTACATATATTACAAGTACACATACCCTGTCATGACCTCTAACAAATGTACATGCACTACAAAGTACACACACCCTATCATGACCTCAAACAAATGTACACAAATTATAAATACACATACCCTGTCATGACCTCAAACAAATGTACTGTACATACATTACAAGTACACATACCCTGTCATGACCTCTAAATGTAACTGTCCAGAGACTGTAAGAAAAGAAGGCTGTTTGAAGAAATATTCAGAATCTTCCTCGACTGAAGCTGGTCTGATTTCATTGTTAACTGTGTTTATTTGTGAGCCATATCCAACCTCATCTTCATCTGATGAATTCGTTGTCAGGATATCACTTTTCATTGGCTGAATATAGGCAAGAAGTAAGGATTAAGTTATAAATAGTTATGAAATGATCTCACTGGATTTTGAACAGTTTCCGTTCCCCCCCCCCCAAACATCTGGTTTTGAATATGATGGACATGAATTCCATTTTGCAATTATGACTTTTGGATTATAAGGATTCTGATATAATTTGGTAACCTAGTTGATAGTGAGCTTGTTTGCTATCACCGGGTTACAGCGTGACAGGTTTGAAACCACACCCTGACAAAAAAGTGTGGGTATGATTTCTTACTTGACATAACCACGCCTCCAGTCGACCCAGCTGTAAATGAGTACCTGACTCATGAGTTAGGGGAGGTAGAGACAGCAAGGAAAGGAACTGGCCACCCCACTTAACAGTTGCTGTGGCTTAGTACATGAAGAGTTATCTTCATCCCAAGCAGCAGATTGCTGCTATGGGACCTACCTTTATGATGTAATTCATTTGTTACTTTAGGTAGAGAGATTCCAAATAATATGGTCATAGGAGAAATGTAAATCATTCCAATTTTTTTGACTAACGAGTTACCTATTATTGACATTGACTAAAAAAAATGGTGTCTTGATTACTCCAACTAACAACTAATTTGTCAGTGTAGAATGTTATAACAAAGAAACAACCAAAGTCCCACATGTCAACAATAGGTAATTATCTTCTTCTTCTTCCCCATTCACAGCCAGATACTGATATTTATTTCATCAATGAACTGTACTGCGGACACCAGCCCAGAGACAGGGCTGTATATATGTCTTCAGTAAGGGTGGGCATTTACCAATTCTATTAAAAGAGAAAGGCAATTTACCAAACTTCATGTGTAAAGAAAGTCAATGACATTTTTATGAAAAATCATTGGGGGTGGCAGCACCCACCTTGCGGCTAATTTCATTTCCTAAAGGTGGGAGAGGTGTGTGCGTTTAAAACACCCCCCTCCCCCAGGCTTGCGGTAGAGTGTTGAGCTTAGAACTGTTTCAGATGACGATAGTTTTCTTGTGCTGTGGTACAGAGAGCAATTCTGTAAAATTTGTTTTCAAAGGATTACTGGAGATAATCCATCCAACGGTGACATATGGTTGTAATTCTCGGGACAGAGACTGTCCAAGTTGTCGAGGGGCACAGTTTATCAAACACTTATTTGAAGATGATACTGAATAAACAGGACAACTTAATTTAACTGAGAGGCTTACATCTAAGTATCACAACCATATGTCAACATATTGGGTAGCCTCTCTGCTGGGAGGTGATTATTTACATGACCACTTCCCGACATAAAATTCTGAATGTGATGGATGCCTCTGTGTTGGACTGATAAATGGAATGACTTACATTCCTTGATGCCTCTAATCTCTCTGGCATATATTATACAGAGACAAACCCATGCATAACCTATCAACCATGACATGGACATTTCTGGCTGCAAAAAATAGAACCACTGTCTTCTTTCGAGGCATATTGTAGGAGACAACCAAGGAAAGTTGGGGATGGGCTGACAACCTGTCAAAAATCTGTGGAAAAAAAATCATTGTCACTACTTCAATTTCTTACTTTTGTCTTCTGTCAAATGGTCCCATGAATGATGGAGAGATGTAGGCCATCGAACATTGCACCTTTGTGATTGTGTGGCAGACTTCTAGGTGGCGGGGAATGCTAGATGTGCCATCACTGTAGATTGGTCAATAGATCTGTCGGAAGAATGATGAACTAGTTGGCACAGACGTGTATGCTGTACTATTGGCAGGACTTTATGATCTTGCGATACTGCACTGGAATGCCTCCCTTCAGGGACTAAACAAGCATCCATAACCCTTCCCTTCCCCCTCCAACAAAATCATGTCTTTGAGACAACAAACCTTATGTGCTTGAGTGTCACCTTGGTTACACAACTGAATAGGACCTATGCTTTTGTCATAAAGACTAGGTAGCTGTCTAGCTGCCTGCTGTTTACAGCTAAAGAAATCACATAATCCGTTCATCGATGGGCAAAACACTGATTGCAGCAAAATAGACTGCAATAACTTTTGATCGCAATCTGTTCTACAAATATGTTGAGTAAACAATGCAACACTTCAAGCAAGGCCTTGCAGAAATTAAATCTATGGTGACTGCATGACTCAAGTAGAAGCTGTTTGTTCTTTTTTCATGAATTAGTTATCTCTGTTGCTGATCATGGATGTTATGCATTCTCGCCCTTTCTCATTACCAGTGTGGACATCCAGGAATGTGTCAAACATGAGGGAATGCATGTACTTCGTGGATGCACTAGAGATACTCCCATTGTGCAAATGAGAAATACACACTATTAATATGCTCTTGTCATTCTATAACCCAACGCAGAACATATATGTGTGCCACTATTGACTACTACATTAAGATATTAGTAATCACAAGGGCTTGAGAATTACGCACAATATAGTGTGGATGGCACAGGCAGAAAATACATTAGGTAATGTTACGACAGTCTAGGCCTTACCAAAAGAAGAAGAATGGTATACGATTGACGAAATCATGACAAACTTTCATAATTATCCATGGCAGAGAATGTACAGAGTGAAGCATTGGAATAGCACTTTAAAATTAATCAACTGATACCAGATAATTCAGGAGATAATGATGTCATAGTGTCCTATACATGTCTTGCTTGAGTCAATCTTAAATGATTGTTTTTTTTGGTTTTCTTTCAAGCTTGTAGATGGTGTCGTTTTTTTGGCTGCATGCGTGAGATGAGTTCCATTCCATGTCCATGAAGCTTCTGATAATGGACTTCATTTTACTATATAAATAGTTTGTAAAGGTGTACAAGGCAGAGGAATCTATATGAATCAATGGGTCAAACTGTATTGAAGTGAAGTAAGGGCGCAAGAGAAGATAGGCAGCACTAGCTAAACCTTTTGCCCACTGAAATACTACAATGGATAATCACACACAGAGAATACAGAACAAAGCTCTTAAACTTACCGAAAACTGTGTTATTGGCACATGGAATGTGCGCACGCTATACGCATGCGGAAAGGTCAGCGAACTTACACACGAATTAAACAAAATAAAGACATGGACAGACAACATCAAGGAATGGACAAGGCTAGATATTTCCACACTCATCCGCATCGCTGAGGATAGAATTCGCTGGAGGACTCTGTGTGCTGAAGCTTCCAATGTGGTACCCCTACGACCCTGAAGGGTTATGGGTTTTATTGATTGATTGAAGGGCGCAAACTAGGTACATTTAGGGCATGTAAATTCTGATAGTTATGGAGACATGAAAGCACAAGTATGGAAAGGAAGCGTAGGAAAATATGGACTAGGGACAGGAAATGACAGAGGAGAACATTTATACAATTTTGTGAGAAGAATAGCATGACAATATGCAATATAATCTCAATCAATCAAGTGCCATGCCGACTGGTGTAGGCGATCATGTTTCTCCACAACTCTCTGTCTCTTGTGTTGTCAATAAGCTCGGTTGGTGAGCTTCTACCATGTCACAATACAAGTCTATCTAGAAACTTTTCTCTTTGTTGTCCCCTATCTCTTCTCCACTTGATCTTTCCAGTGGCTATTAAGTGTTCAAGCTGTATTCTTCTCAGCACATGCCCTAGAAACCTTGACTGTCTGCCCCTAATGTTTGTTATGATTGATCTTTTCACGCCAGCATCATTGAGAACCTCCGCATTAGTTTTCTTAGCAGTCCATGGTATTTTCATCATTCTTCTCATAAACCACATTTCTGTAACCTCTAATTCTCTTTGAATTTTTGTTTGTTTACAGTCCATGCTTCACATCCATAAAAAATAATCAGTTCGATATAACATCTCAGCACTCAAATTCGGGTCTGCATTGAAAGTCTTCCATTGCACAAAATGGTTCTCATTTTTTGGAATGCTGATTTGGCTTGTGCTATCTCACTTGAGCATCTACCTTCTGATGTTAACAAGGTGCCAAGATATTTCACTTTTTCAACTTGTGCTAATTTTTGTGTCATTAATTATTATGTTGCATTTTGGTGCATCAATATATTTGGTCTATTTTTCCAATGTCATTTCATAACGAAACTAATGTGTTCAAACTATCTGTCATAAACAAATGACACACGTCTACCTCACTAACGTTATCAACTAGGTCTAACAGTCTTGCAACTTCAAAAACTTTGTGCAGCCACATATGATTATAACCTGTAGGGCCATGATAGCTATCAATGACAACAGCATTGTATTTCTCATCTCATCCATGTCAGATAGAGAGCTATTGTCTTCATCACCATTCATATCCGCAAATGGAGCAAGATAAATGTAAATCTCAAGAATTTCTCATCATTGGAATCAGACTCCATAAAAAGTTCATGAAAAATTGCTTAAATTTTGAACAAATTTTTCTCTATTTATAAAGACAATAAAAATTAAATGACCTCTGATTTACAACCTAGTTGGAAAAGTAATTAATGGAATGGAAGTTAAATCTAGCTTGCCCAGGTGGTACAAATTACGGGTCATGTGAATCATTAAGCATTATGTAATTTCTTGTTTTTAAATGAGCGCAATGGAACTGCTGACCGGTGTATATGGAAAGGCATCCGTTGGCGATTACAGCCACCAACCGCATGCTACAGATTAAATAACATGACACTTTGTTTAAGGCATTATTTAAAGTCAATGAAAAGGTAGGTAGTGATACAAGTGAAAGGGAAACATGAAATGGATAGGTTACAGTCTAGTAGAGTCTACCACCAAGGCAAGAGACAGAAGTGGGAGGTCTGTTGCAGCTAACCTTTGATGCAAAGATGGCACCTGATGATAATGAAAATGATGTATATGAAATTTAATAAAATCCATACCTCAACCTTGAATACTTCACAGGCTCCTTCACAATCACTTGATGTCAATATAGGTGTGTGAATAAACACATAGTTCTGTCCCTTTATAACAAGAATTTACAGAAATATTTATTTGAAAAAACATGTATACAAAATTACAAAACTGCATATATGTCAACCTGTAGAATATTCTTTAACCTTTTGAGCCCAACATCTTGCCTAAATCACTATATCAATTTTCAACATGGTATGTATAAAAGATACTGCGATCAAATGTTACTTCAAGATAAAACAGTCTATCCCAATGTTCAATGTGACACATTAAACAATAATTTTTTTTCAGAATTTTGCCATACATGTTTTTAAAAGTGATGAAATGGTAGCTTTGAGCAGCCTGGGATCCCTGCCATGTTTATTGAGTGGTTACACGTAGCTATGGAGCCAATCCTCTGATATTGAGGCATTCTGAGTACTTTTTTTGAATTACCTCTCAGCTGCATCAATTCGTACCTTATCAAGCTGATTATTGTGGTGGTAGTGGACACCATCTGATCCAGGTGCAGTATGCAGCTGTTTGTAAGGACATGCAAATATTTTGCTACTAATTATTCCACTTGGACGTGTGTTGCCAGGGCCCGAGAGGGGAACAAAGAATAGCAACATTGTTTACCTTCCATGCATGCCATAAGAAATGACTACAGAGAATATGGGGTGGAGTTGGCAGCACCATCCCATATACGATCAAAGTACTCAAAACCATGCTGAAGTCGGATGTGTCAGGATGATAGGTGCAGATATCACAGAAATGCTGTAAACCATGACACAGTGCATTCCGTTCTCCAGACTACATTCTGCAAATCTGTAGGAGTCTAAGAACAAACGCAGAAGGAAAAGAAGAAATTCTTCTGCAATCACTCTCTGAAAACCAACACAAATCTCTGTGTGATTTCTGCCAGGTAGCATAAATAACATTGTGTTACCATTTGATTTGTACCATATAGTCCTAGCAAATCTGATTTCACTTGCTTTTAATACAGGTGAGTGTCCCTAGTCTGTACTAGTAAGTACAGAATGGCAATCAACACCAAAAAGAGTAAGATTGTGGTTAACAGCACAGACAGAGGTCAATATCATGATGAAAGACCAGAAGCTGAAGGGGGTGAATACTTTCAAAAACATTAGATCCTGCATATGCAGTGATGGAAAATGCACTTGAAAATTAAAGCTATGGTTGGAAATGGTTTTATCTGCTATGTCAAGACTAAATTTAATTTGGAAAAGCAACATCATTGTCAAAAATAAAACCGATCGCAATTCAATCCTGCATGCAAAGCTTTAAAAAAAAAAGACAATTGAGAGATAGACCATTAGTGTTAGAGTGAAAATTAAACTTTATAACTCAATAGTGCTTTCTATTGTGTTGTATCGTTGTGAGATTTGAGAGACGGCTATAGGCCTTCGAATACACATGTTGCAGAATCCTTTAAAGAATATAAGACAAATGTGTACATAAAAATAAAATACAGATGTATACAGATCCACAAGAACCATTACTTTCAATAGTGAAACAACAAAACCTTTCACAATTTGGACATGTATGCCGACATGATCTGTCTCTCCATATGACATGTCCTTTGCAGAACATTCTCCTCACTGAAACTCACAAATATATTTGACCACAAATGTTGAAAATGTATTTATTTATGAGTTTGGTGCGCTCAAGCATTTTTAACTTAACTCCAAACATTCATTTGTTTAAATTTGTGTTGGTGTGTTCTTTATTATATTGCTGTTCATGTTGTATTGGATAATAATTTTTTATATTTGTTATCTATCCCATCCCAATTTCAACAAAACCCGCTTCCATGATTACATGTTTCCACACAAAGCCACCTTGAACTTCACATTGTTTACATTTCAGTAGTGTATCTAGTGCCTCTGTGGTTGTAACATTGTTTTTACTGTTTTCATTGTTTTTCACTGTTTGTTGTATATATTCTTGAGAAAGACCTAACAGTTCTAAACGCTGAAAATGTCTTGTGTATTGTCATTTGTATATTTTCATGTTTACACCTCATAACCCCATAGTGATAGTCTGTCTATTGTATTCAAGTGAAACATTCAAAAATCTGTGTTCTACGTAAGTACTATCATAAACCGTATACTCTTATGAGTTCTATATATCTATCTATCGTCTGTTCTCTGCTTTTGCTGGATACTAACAATTCTGTCTCAGAATGTCTGTAACTCCCTCAATCCACCTTCTTCTTGGTCTTCCTTTGTAATTTGCTGTTTCTTTTTCATGCTGTATGCTCTTGTCTCTGGCCAAGAAGAGTTCATTCTCATTAAGTGGTCAAATCATTTCAGTCTCTGTTTTTCAATATATTTGACTGCAGATGTTGTTCCAACAGTTCTTGTAATCTCTTCATTCCTCACATGATCTCTTCTTGTTCTATTTGTTGCCTTTCTTATATATCTCACTTCACATGTAGTAAGCTTTCTCTCTTGTTCTTTTGTTAGTGTCCATGTCTGACATTTATAACACAATGTTAGTATGCAGATAGAATTTATGATTTATCTTCCATCGGGATAGATTTGTGTTTCAAAATTGGTGTAAGTTAACAATTCACATAGTTGGCTTTTTGAATTCTTGTCTCAAGCTCTGTTCATTTTTCCTTCATCTGTAAAAATGCTCCCAAGATATTTAAATTCCTACACTTGTTTCAGTAATTAACAATTTATCTTTATGTTAATTGTATTTGATTCTCTGCCTATAGACATTATTTCTGTCTTTTCTGTGCTGATCTTCATGTGGTGATTGAGTGAGGCAGCTTTTGTTGAGTAGGTTTTTATGATATTGCAGCTCTTCACTTGAACTGTGAAATAGGCACTGATCATCAGCAAAGAGTAGTTCAGTTAGTTTATGTGAATGGCAAGTGTCTGGTGATGTGCTTACTGTTTTGGTAATATTATAAATATAAATAATAAACAATAATGGTGATAAGACACACCCTGTCTAACTCTGATGTACCGTTAAATTCTGAATATAAACCCATCCGATTGTAGGCCGAGAACCTAATTATCCCTTCCCAAAAGTGGAGAAAGTCGAAGGTCCGACTATAGACCGACATCCCCAACTTAACAAAGCCAGCAATAATGAACTTCATCATCATAAGAAAGAACTGACATGCTAAATGGAAATTAACACAAACTTTTGCAACTCTAAGAAAATGGCATTCCTTTCATTTGCTTCACTCACGTAACTTGAATGAATCAAGGAATGAAACCCTGGTGGCTACTGTATTCTGGAACAATATATGCGAAAATAATGAATACCCCGTAGGCTGACTTCCCTATCCATGACTATAGACGGTTTATGAGGTGGCGAGACTTTGGGGAACAAAGTTTTTCCTGAATGAATTGTCTGTGTTGGGTGTCTGGGCCTTATGACGCGGAACAGCGCTAGTGAATAGTAATTACTATGTAACTATTATGTCACCGGCTTCTGACAGTGACCCAGCGAGATCACGTTTGTTTTTATAAGATACAGAAGAGTTTGAACTTTGTTACTGGTTATGTTTACTGTGTGGGGAGAATATGGTAATAAAATAAACATAACAGAGGATTGTGAAATTGATCTCTCTTCCACTAAATGTACAGTGGTTGGGGGAGGGAATCAATTACGGCGCAATTTTACTACAAAATGCCTATGATGTGTTGTGATTTGGAACTGCGGCCTCAGTGGGCTGGACTAATTAACAGAATATAAGGCTGACTTAGCTAGCCAAGAATACTGCACAAGTAGTTTAGCTTCCAGTTCATACATTTTTATTGTCATTGTGATTTTATTCCTGTAAGTGTAAGCGGGGAAACGGGAAAGATGAATGGCCAGACAAAAACATGCCAGATCACGTTTGTTTTTAAAAGATACAGAAGAGTTTGAACTTTGTCTGACCTGTATGTTTACCTTATACGTAATATAAACTAAGGCACAGCTCAGACAGTTTCGCTATTGATTTATTTCCCCCATTCCCCTCCCTCCAACACTGCCTAAGCGGCAAAGTTTTGGATGTCAAAAATGTGTTTGTGCAAGACCATAGTATGTAGAGTAAGACCTCTGTACAGAATTAATTAGGACTTCATTCCATGTTTCTGATTATTGTCTTGGTCAATATTTATATACTTGGAGTCCCATGTTAAAAATTGGCAAGACCGACCAGCGACATGCACGGAAATACTCAAAATCTGCCTTTGAGGTGTTGTTTTAAATTTTCTGTACACAGGTATTATAGCCTAGTAGACGGTCAGTAACTGTTGTAACATTTGCTTTACCGCAACAAGAAAGTGTGTGACAGTGTTTAGATTACTGGTAGTTAGTGTTTCCCTACACAAACAAGACTAGGCCTAAGCTACCAATCAGCTTAGGCTATGGTATTTCATTTGTTTTTTCCACAGACCATTACTGTATTTTGGTCAATAAATAACATCAGATACTGGTATACTTTTCTGACCAATTTCGATGATCAATTGAAACCTTTATGATATAAATATATGTACTATAAACGGTAAAAAAAACCGGCAATACCCATTGCTAAAAATAGCATTTCCGGGAAATTATTCTAAAAAATAGGCGGGTGTCTGAAATAACGATATAGACCTAGTAAGTGAGTTTTTATCAAGAAATATCGGAGATTTTGAAGGAAATATTGTATGATATATAGAAATTAATGTAATTAGAGGCCTAGCATTATGGTAAGTATGCTCTAGATTGCTGGTGAGCCCTAGTCATTTTATCCTGGCTTAATATATCGGGACATGTGACTAATTTTTTTAAAAGTGTTTTTCTCCTTTTTTACTGTGATTTGGACGTAATTTTTTTTTTAAATTTGATCTTACTCTCGAAAATAAGCCGAGGAGTATGAAGTCATCTCTGTTTTTTGTCCAAAAATTCTCGGGTTATACACGGAATTTAACGGTAACTGAAAACGTCTTTGTAAATCCATGGAGTTTACTCCATAAATAATATGTTCATATTCGATAATTTAACAAGATCAGGAACATTGTTTTTCTGTAATGCAGCCTAAATATTTCCACATGAAGGGCATTAACAATATGATAGTGCAGCAGTATAATTAAAAATTTTACCTGAAAAAAGCTGTGCACAGCCATTGATGCAACATTTCTAATTCTGAGAAGTGCACTGAAAACATTTGTTTTAGGTCTTACATGAAGAAAATCTCTTGTATATTGAGGTGGATGTCTTGTCCTCGCTTTCAAAGGAAACTCCTTGTTTAAAAAAAAAAATATTTCAAATATCTCACAATTGCCCTGAAATTTAGATGTTTAAAAAGACAACTTACAGACCTACCTGAAGTTGACAGCAACTTAAGGTCTGTACCAGAACAGACCCCGTGGAGTGAAAGGCATGGAATGCCAATATACATTCAGACCCATGTGAAAGGAATACTAAGCGAGGACGAGCAGAACAGTGTGCAGCGAAGGACAGTCATCCTCAGTTTCCTGGATGAGGAATATCCACAAGATATATGGGTCAGAGTATACACAGATGGGTCAGCACAGAATGCTGTGAGGAATGGAGGTGCAGGTGTATATATAGAATATCCACACAAGCCTAGAGATACAATCAGAACACTGAAAGGAAAATTCTGCAATAATTATGATGCAGAAATCCAGGCAATTAGTGTGGCAGCTAAAAAACTGCTGAACTCCAACTCTGGCCTACAGCCTGTGGTATTCCTGACAGATGCAAGGTCAGTGCTTCACGCTCTCCAGTCTGGAAAACTAACAGACTTGAAAAAACTACTTAGCGAATTGTCGTACCACTATAGGGTAACCATGCAGTGGATACCCTCTCACTGTGGAATACCAGGAAATGAAAAAGCAGACCAACTGGCTAAGGAAGGTGTTGCCGAAGACCAACCAGATATACCAATTACCTACCATCAGAAAAAACAGATGATCAAGTCAATAAGAAAGCCACAAACACCAACACAAGATGACTATCACATTATGAACAGATCAGAACAAGTTATAATTCTACATCTCAGAACAGGACACAACTGACTCCGCAGTCACATGTATACAAAGTTCAAGATTGGCAACACGGCTATGTGTACATGTGGACAGGCAGTACAGAGTGCCAAACATATACTTCAAGAGTGTTCTGAGCATGAAACGCTGAGGCAGACATATTGGCCAGAGGAAACAACACTGGAATCAAAGCTCTATGGGACACTGTATGAACTACAAAAGACAGTGAGTTTTATTAAGGAGACAGAATTACAGATATAGACATGTTTCAAGTGAACAAAAGAAGAAGAAGAAGATGTTTAAAACTGTAAATAATCATAAGTGGACATTATAAAAATTATCAGATGCTTATAAGATGTATGGTTAAACTCACATGCTACTACAGCAGTCAACCCACATAACATGACTACAATTTTTATTAACTTAGCCAAAGCTTGATTCTACAACACACGATAAATTCATCAATAATGGGCACCCAGTATCAGTTTACCTTAAAATTACTAATATGGATCACTATTATTTACATTTCTTGGTTTGGCTTATTATTTACTTATAAGTTTAGGTTAGTTTAGCTTTAGCATTACATACTCCAAGATCAAATTATATTAAGTCTGTCACTGTGGACCATAGTACTAATTACATAATAATCAGTGTGTGACTTCCTTGGAGTACTGGTCATGTGGATTGGTCAATAGCAGTGTCATGGCTGTAAAGATTGATCTGTGCATCAGTCTTTATAAATTTTGTTGCAGATGAACTGAATTTTCACTGCATATTTCTTTGTGTTTAATTTTTTCCGTGGCCAGAGGACCTCTTATGACAGTAACTATGATACCACTGCAGGCTTTTTGTCTCCAAGCACTTTTATCCTCTACCAAAGTTTCTCAATTATTGACAACACTGTCACATCTTCAAGTTTATCTTAATATATCTTTGAAGTGAAATGAATGACAACTGATTTTTCTGGCATGAATGCCTTAGAAGGATTTACTACTGCTCCTGTATCTCTACACCAGTTTGTCAGTCTGTCCATCTCCCACTGTAGTTCCATGATGCACTCTGCTCAATTTCTGCCCTGCCTATACACCAGGATGTCATCGGCGTACAACATCATTCTGCCAGCACTTATGATTTGATTCATTACATTGAAAAGCACAGAAGATAGGCATAGCTGTGGCAGATACCCAGTTACCACACTATCCTGTGTAGTAGTGCCGCTCCAACCCACTGCACGATAAAAGGATTTACTGCAAGATTTAAGTTGGTCCACAAGACATCCAAGAACACCCTATTGTAACCATCCTCAAGATTTATTGCGACTGCACATGTCTCAATGTTTGAATCGAACCCCTCAAAAACATTCTGCACAAAGATGGCTGCATTCTGCCATGTCTTTCCTGTGTGATACCCACCTACCAACATTGGTAAACACTTATTTCTCTCAAGATGACTCGATACCTTCTAGACCACAATTTGTTCCAAAAGCTTGCCTATAGTATTCTGCATTATTATTATGTAGCCTTGTGTGATCCTTGCTAGGTATGGGTAGTGGGACTAAATAGCCTTCCAACAAGTCTTCTTTTACTGTGCCCTTTAAAAGGTTATTATTGAACATGTCCACCAACTCTCCCAACTCCTCATCCGTTCTCTGACTAATGTCATTGTATCTAATGCCATCTGGTCCAGGCACTGTGTTTTTTGTATTTTTCAGTGCCTTTCCTAATTTCTTCAACTGTAATTATCATATCTTTTTCCATGTTCAAGTTCTTACACATGTCTGTAGTCTTTTTCCTGATTTCTTGATATGCCTCCACATTTCTCTGACCAATTTGTGCAGTATAGTGTGCAAGCAACTTATTTTTTCATGCCAATCTGTGAATTATAAAACTACTTTGTATTTTTTGTTAATACTATTGGTAAATAGTTTTACTATAGAGGATGGAAGTTAACAGAATACTGAAGGATCTACTTTATGGAGAAGGATCTACAGTCTGGGAAAAAATTTTTGATGTCTACTTCAATACAAAGATCTTTGCAAACATGATATGCATGATACAGGCATTTATATAGAATCATGGGAACAGGATGCCATGGATCATATTGCATGGAGGAGACACATCATGAATAGTATAATGACAAAGGAGAAAGTGATAGCAGTTGGTTCAAGGGCTGTATATCTAAGAAAACACACTACAGCACACAATACTACAAGTGGTCCCGTTTGTCTTTACTTGTACATACTGTGGAAGACTTTGCCGCTCAGATTATAGTCTTTTGAGTCACATCCATCATTGTCATGAATTGTAGATTATATAATTGGGAAGACACAGTCCTTCATCTTAGAGGAAACTGATATTTGTACGGTATTAATTTGAGAGCGAACTGATATTACAAGCGAATTTAGCACAGGTATCATCAGTGTGTTGGTAGGTACAACCTACTACAAATTGGAGCATGCTGACTGGTACCTATTGTAATGACACACTGTAAATAACACGAGCATGAGATGTTATGACACTTACATAAGTATTGCATGACCCCAAAACATTAACAGATGTAGACACAAGTTCAACTTTCTGTCCTATTGCTGGACTTTCTGTCAATAGTCCTTGCACTTCTACACAGCTTCCAAATGTCACCTCTGTAGTCTCAGCTAGTAACTGTGGTATAACAACCTGAATGTGTTGTGGTCCAGATCCATCACTAACATGAAGAAATGTGACACCTTTATGCTGTTGTATTCCTTTAACCCATCCCTGCAGGCAGAGAAAAGTATGGTCACAAAAACAAAAAAATATGTTTCAATCTTGATATAACCATGTAGACTGCAAATAATACTGCATATGGATATGATAAATTTATAAAAGAGGTGACACTAACAACATGAGAGATAACTATCACAATAGTAAACATTCTAAAGTGTTATGCATGAAACCCATGGTTAGCAGATAACCAATATCCTAAAACCACCTCCTTGTGATGCACCCTGGAAACAGACTACTTCGAAGCTCATGGGAAGCAGCCTGGCTAACACATTATGGATCGTGTCTGGACAGTGTAATTTGAGAAGGAAGGAGATTTGATTACACATGACAAAAGCAAGATCTCAAAATGACACCTCTCTGTACCCACAGTCAAAATATACTATCATTATATAATAACATTATGCATTTAGTTAAATGCAAAAATTATGCAAATCCGCTCAAATATTGCAGCCATACCAACATTTTATTAACATTGTGGCCTCAGCGAGATTTCATATTGAATTTCCGTCTTTAGAAGCCTATCAATGTAGGAGCCAATGTATACCATACTGCATCAAACTGCTTATTTTCCTGACCATTTTGGTACAGTTCGTCACACGGTTGTTGCTACACATGTCCTTATGTGGTTCAAATGCGCTCCGTTTCATTTCCCAAGGCCACTTCACCATTGATGAGGCCTTTACATGTTAATCCTGTAATGTCATTTACGTGGTAATATGTAAACACTGCGGCAAGCAGTATATTGGTGAAACTGGCTTGAGATTGAGCGACTGCTTATGTAACCATCTTCAAGCACAGAACTGTCATCAAGCACAGAACACCTACTCCTGTTGCCACACACTTCAATGGTGATGGTAACCGTGGTGTTCTTGATGATCAGGTCACTGCCATCAGATCCTGCACCACAGATGATAGATCTAGGTATGCTCTAGAATATTGTCTTATTTTTTAGTTAAGTACCCTTATATCGATGGATACTAGAAAACTTGTCCTCAAATGCTACACTGAAAGCGTTACTCAAAGGAAATGAAGCATGGACAATAAATAAGACATTACAAAAATCATTGGAGGCAGTGGAAATGTGGTTTATTCGAAAAATGTTACGCATTCCTTGGACAGCAAAGATTACTAATGAAGAATGTCTTAGAAGGATGGATGTGAAAAGATGCATTATTGATATTATAAACAGACAATCAATATTTATTGGGCACATAATGAGAATAGGAGGCATTGAGAATATAGTGACAACAGGAAAGATAAAAGGGAAAAGATTAAAGGGAAGACAGAGAGAAAAGATATTGGACAGTTTGACTAAATGGCTTCAATTGATGACACCAACAGAGATGATGACATATATGAGAGATCGATGTACATGGAGAAATATGATCGCCTACGCCATTCGACACAGCACTTGATGATGATGATGATGACACTCAAGCCATTTGGACTCAATTCTGACCACTCTTTTGTCTAGTTATTGGTTGTTGTGGTTTGTCTTTATTCATTTTGTTCCAATATTTACGTCAATTTTTTTGTTCGTTTCCACATATATTTACATTTGTATGTACTTTCTGTGTCTATCCTTCTGGCATGGCATCTGACATCCACATTTTGCTATGATATGTTTGCATGTGTCATCATTTCTACTCTTTTTTTGATGTTATGTGATCTTGATAAAGGTCTTTTGGTTGAAACATCTATTATGTCCTATGTATTGTTATTTGTATGATTATATCCTGTGTATTATTTCACATGATCACTGAGAGTGATAGTGTTGTAGTCTTTGTTCAATAAGACTTCATTACCTGTTTCCTACATAAGTATTATTTTCATAAAGTTTTACAGCAGCATTACCTTTTATTGATTCATATCTAACAAATAGTGTTTATGAATTTGTTTCAATGTTTTTGCTGTCTTGAGAGGAATTTCCGATGACTTAGGTTATCTGTTAATATGACTTTTTTTTAAACAAATTTTGTAGACCAGAAAAGATATATTTTTTAATTTTATGGATACTTAAAATGGTGTGATGTGTTTGAAGATGCTGTGGTCAAAAATGACTCCTGGCAATACAGCAAGCACTAGTGATAAAATAGAATGGGATTATGGTTCAAGTAATGACAGCAGTCATAGAAGATTCAGTAAGATGATTATGGGTTTTACGGGTGATGATTTCTAGCCATTGCTAGAAAATCATCATCTGTAAAACTTATACATACAAAATGTCTTGTCAGTAAACAAGACTTGACTAAAATATAGTGTTGCAGCAAAAATGTGTTAAATATGCTACAGAACCTACATAACTGAATTCATTTTTTAAATTCCACTAACATGACATAGACCCCCTACCCTTGACTGGTACAGGAAGGTTATCAAGAGCTAACAGCAACTTTTACCATCAATTCAGTCACCAGTGTGGCAATGACTTGAGAGTTCAGAGTGCAAAGAATAGGGCATACTAGTGTTAGGCCCACTCTAAACAACAAAGCTTGCCAAATCACACAACATAGGTAACATCTCAAAACTAAAACAAAGGTCACAGTGAAGAACTATACTGAATACTGTACTTGTGCCAAATAGACTAGTAACAAGACAGTGATTTCACCGTGACCATGAACCTGCAGAAAATATTTTACAAAACTTCCCACTCACCACAGTACTACCGGTACCACAACTCACAAGGAAAACTGTGGCCATCAGGAAAAAAAACTGATGGACAAACTCTACGGCAGGCCCTGTCATGAAGCTTTTACTTTTAATCACAGTCTGATAGTCTAAGTAAGTCTGGTTCATTGTGATGAATGAAGAAATCCAGACCTATCATTTAGGTCCTTTTATCATAAATTGGATAGTTTCCTAATTTAAATAATTATCAATTATTCAACGTATATTATTAGTAAATTATAGGATAGTCTGGATAGTATGCCTAAATTAATTAATAAATACTTAGGCCTACAGTGTAGGGCCCAAGTGTAAGTGATGTAAGTTAAGTAAGTAGGCCTACTCCTAAGGTTACAGTTGAGTTTACAGTGAGTACTCGTACATAACATACTATATACTACTCTGCCTGCCTAGTGATAAGTAAGATATAAACATTATAATTGGCCTAGGGGTACCGGTAACTATGAACTAAGAAGAAGCTATTTAGTATTTAATCAATCATACCTTTACACATGTCGCTTCGCCACACTTTCTATCTAACAAAATTTGCTTAATAGTTGTAGAATATTGGTTTCTACAGCGCATATAACAAATTTTTGTAGCTCTCCTACTGATACAGTATTTCAATGATGCCATTTGCTGCAGTGTTGCCAATTCATTTTGTCAACAACAAAAAAATCACTAATCTCGAGCCAATTTTAAGTGATATGGAAAGCACTACCAATTTTTTCATTAAAAATATTACAGGATATAACATTATAATTTATTAATATCCGTTAATATCATAATTAATTTTTCTCTAGATATGCGAAATCAGCTAGACAGAATATCATTGTTCATAACTGTGTTCTACTGTATTAGTGTGCCTACTCATTTGTATCTAAAGGCACAAGTCTCTTGACAAAAATATATAGATCTATAGGCTCTATATCAAGTGATATTCTGTCCAGAAAGTTGTCTCCATAGTCGAGAATCTGGACGCCTCTCTGTCCCGGGCAAGCAGCACTGCATTGGCCAGAGACATGTTCATACATTCTTCGATGTCGCTAGTCCATCGTCTTCTTGTCCTCCTCTTCTTTTCTGGACTGGCACTCTTACCTCTATTATCAGCCTTTGGATACCATCATGCCGATTTATCTATGTATCCGTTCTGAAAAATACATGTACCAAATAATTAGACGTAATTTTTAAACCAAGTCCTTAAGAAAAACTTAAATCATTTCCCAGTATAATTCATCACTATTAGCTAATATTTGAAAAGGGTTTATTCCAAACGTGACAAATCTCAATCATATGTACTTAGTGCGCAGAACTGAAATACAACAAGTAAAACCAGGAAAAGGGTAATGATGTTTTTCTAGTCAATAAAAACATACATATAATAACACACACAAATCGACGTTTCGACTAAAAGCCCTTTATCGCGACAAAAACTGAACATACACAACAGAAAACGACAGGTAAGAACAATAGGATGCATACATATATAAAAATAACAAAACATAAAATACATTGCAAAAACCAAATAAAATCATGAGAAGTATAATTGTATAGATTACGTACCATGAAGCTTCTCTAAGAAGAAAACCTCAATATTACGGCATGTCATCTGCTAAAGTTTTATGTTGCATGGGTGGTTTGTCTATTGGGCCATTGGTGAGACCAAAAGACGCAAAAGTATAGTACACAATTCATTGAAGCTATTGACACTGTAACCTGATATCTGGCTGAAGAACGATGGAGAAGCTACATACATGTGACACGAACAAATAGACAGATGATGGACCAACTAGATATCATCTATAGGATAGGCACTCAGTGATACAGAAGGGTTTAAGAGGGCCAAATTGGTATATCTAGCAGTTCTTATGCGCAAGACGGGTCCGGTCGTCAGAGAGCACGACTGAATAGCCGGAACCTGAATGTCCTGAAGGCCCCGACAGCCTGTGCCATTGAAGTGGACATCCACAGGATAATCCAAATGGTTTTTTTATGCTATACAGATGTTCATCAAATCGGTCTCTGAGTCCCTTTCATTTTCACCTATATATGTAAATAGTGCAACGCTTGCATATGATAGCATAGATGATGTTTCGGGACATGCATACACGTGAAGCCCTCTTCAATGTGAAGGTGGCTTTATAGAATGTAACAAGCTGGGTCTGGGTGACATAGGCACAGGTGTAGCATATATTGCGTTTGTTCTACCAATGCTGTCACTGTGAATCTTCAGAAAATATTTCACAATGCTTCCCATTCACATTCTTTGCACTGCCGTTCGTGTCACATTGCTGTGACACACTACTCTAAAATCAAAATTAAATACGATCCCCATTTGAGTATTTAACAGTTGAATTTCTGTTTTGGACATGCATGAAAGTTTCATTAGGTTAAACCAAAATAGAACTAAAGTAAAAAAAATACAAATTAAAAAAAGTGTAGGCTTATACCTTTATATACCCAGAAAAAAAAGAAAAAGCACTCTCTATCTATCTATCTATCTATCTATCTATCTATCTATCTATCTATCTATCTATCTATCTATCTATCTATCTATCTATCTATCTATCTATCTATCTATCTATCTATCTATCTATCTATCTATCTATCTATCTATCTATCTATCTATCTATCTATCTATCTATCTATCTATCTATCTATCTATCTATCTATCTATCTATCTATCTATCTATCTATCTATCTATCTATCTATCTATCTATCTATCTATCTATCTATCTATCTATCTATCTATCTATCTATCTATCTATCTATCTATCTATCTATCTATCTATCTATCTATCTATCTATCTATCTATCTATCTATCTATCTATCTATCTATCTATCTATCTATCTATCTATCTATCTATCTATCTATCTATCTATCTATCTATCTATCTATCTATCTATCTATCTATCTATCTATCTATCTATCTATCTATCTATCTATCTATCTATCTATCTATCTATCTATCTATCTATCTATCTATCTATCTATCTATCTATCTATCTATCTATCTATCTATCTATCTATCTATCTATCTATCTATCTATCTATCTATCTATCTATCTATCTATCTATCTATCTATCTATCTATCTATCTATCTATCTATCTATCTATCTATCTATCTATCTATCTATCTATCTATCTATCTATCTATCTATCTATCTATCTATCTATCTATCTATCTATCTATCTATCTATCTATCTATCTATCTATCTATCTATCTATCTATCTATCTATCTATCTATCTATCTATCTATCTATCTATCTATCTATCTATCTATCTATCTATCTATCTATCTATTAGAAAAAACTAAAATAGGTCCAAAAAATCCCATCTCTGACGTTCAAGCTTTACGGCCCAACCCCGTCCCCATTACAGTGACCACAGTACAATTCATAGAAATACATATTATGAGAATCTGGCTCCCAGAGGAGAACGAGGAGGATGAAGAACATTTTCCATTGTGAGTCTTGCGATTTAAAAAAAAAAACAACTTTCGTTACTGCATGTTTTCATGTGAAGGAGTGCAGGGAGGATTTCTATGAGCTGTGAAAATAAAGGCCATTTTTCCATAGCAGACGTCGTGACATGTACATTTAGGTAGAATTTTGATTGTACCTCAAGGGTCTTAGAACGTCGTTCTAATCATACGGCCCTGCGCTCCACTCATTTTGCAATACACATGTTGTATTTATTAAATAATTATAATATTTTAACATTTTGCCGATAAGGCAAGTTTCGGAGATAATTTTAACACTACCGAGAAAATAAATTATGTGTATGGAAAGGATACATTGGAGCATTGACACAAAATAATATTTAGTAGTGAAACTGCGCAAACTTGTTTGATTTGCACATGTAACGAGACACGGCTCACTAACTAAAATTATTTTCCAAGGAACAGTCGAGGTAGAAGGATAAGATGCGATTAGAAAATCATAGATTGATAACATAAATTTATCAGGAAATTGTCTTGGCAGGATTGTTCTACACTCCTCTGAATGACGGTAGATAGAGACGTTTGGATGGCTTTGCGATGATGTCTCCAGTCCCGACACTGACGGGTTACGGGTCTTATTATTATTGTTAGTATTTAAACTTCTTCTTTTGTTCACTAATGTTTAAACAATGAAGCACGCAGAAAAGACGTCTCCAGTGAACTCACGTACCATTGACGCTACAAGGAATAAATTGGTATAAAGCAAAAAGAAAGAAAATATTTAAACAATCAATCAATAAACCCGTAACCCTTCAGGGTCGTAGGGGTACCACATTGGATGCCTCAGCACACAGAGTCCTCCAGCGAATTATATCCTCAGCGAAGCGGTGTGGAAATATCTTGCCCTGTCCATTCCTTGATGTTGTCTGTCCATGCCTTTATTTGCCCTCCTCTCCTCTTGCTGGTAACTTTTTCCAACTTTGCTGTTAATTCTTGCAATGATTGTTCTGACCCGTTATAAGATCAATATCATCAGCGAAACGCAAGTTGCAAATAGGGCGACCTCCGATCGACATAGACGTCTTGTAATCATGTAATGTTTCTTGTATGATGTGCTCTAAGTATGTGTTAAAACGTACTGGGGACATTATGCATTCCTATTTTTAAACTATTTTTTATCTCTATACAGTGAAAACATATTGCGTGCAATAGTAGATATCCCAGGAATATCAGTGGGAGGACATAACATAAATAATTTGAGATATGCGGATGACACTGTTCTGATTGCAAAAAGTGAGGAAGACCTTCAAAACTTAATTAAAGTAGTATTCACAGAAAGCAAAGAGAAAGGCCTCTTCCTAAATATCAAGAAAACAGAAGTAATGGTTATTTCAAAGAAAGAAAAAAACACACCTTGCAAGATCATAGTTAATGATATAGTATTAAAACAGGTCCACCAATTCAAATATCTAGGTACAATTATAACAGCAGATGGAAGAAATTCAACAGAAATAAGATGCAGATTAGGACAGGCAAAAACAACATTCAGAAAAATGAAAAATATACTGTGTAATATGACCTTGTCATGGAGCTGAGAAAGAGAGTTCTGCAGTGCTATATAACCCTTATACTAACATATGGGTGCGAGTCTTGGACAATAAACAAACTGGAAAGTGGGAGATTGGAGGCAACAGAGATGTGGTTCTACAGAAGAATGCTGAGAATACCATGGACTGCCAGAAAAACTAATGTAGAGGTGTTAAAAGAGTTAAATGCGAAACGGACCTTAATCAACAATATAAGAAAAAGGCAATCTTCTTTTTTTGGCCACTCCATGAGACAGGCAGGTTTAGAGAACATAATCATAACAGGCAAGATTGAAGGCAACAGAGACAGAGGGCGACAACGTGGGAAAATATTAGAAAGTTTGACAACCTGGCACGGCAAAGAAACAACAACGACTTTATACATAATACTGTGGACAGAGAGCTGTGGAGAGCCATGACCGCCTACGCCACCCGGCATCGCACCTGATGATGATTTTTAAACAATACTGTATTCTGACTTGAAGAAATCTGGCATTGTTTATCCGGTGACTTTGAAATCTGTTTTATAATTTGAGAAATGTACGGTAGCTAATCGTATACATTTTTCAGGAAATGCGATAATTGTTAACATATGATAAAATTGACTTTATTTTGGACACATTATCTTGCAGATGTCGAAGCGATCGTTTACTTCGATGCTTTCAATAATTTTATTGAGAACAAATGCAGTGTTGTTATTAAAAGCACAGCCAACGGCGAAGTAAACTTTTACTAAGTCGAACTTCAACAATAAAGTTTAATTTAAACTGAGTGTATAGCTGACACTAGCTTTAGGCATGTTTTTTATTCAGTTGTATCTTCTTTTGTGGAAGAATTATACAATTCATAAGCGCAGGTTGTTGTGGACATTTATAGAATGTTTACTGCCATCTGTCTTCGCCGTTGTGATTCTGCTATTCAAACTCAATTCTAACAAAGTTTTTGTTGGAGATCAAACTTTTCCAAAGCAAATTGTTTTCGCATATCACAAAGCTGCCATAATTGGTTTTGTCCCCAACAGTACAGCATCAGAAGACGTTACTCAGTGGGTTTTAGAGACCCATGACAAAAATTTGCTTCAAGTAAATGTAAACAACACACGACTAGTTGGCAAAAGTGAGTTGCTGTCTGTTTGTGTCATTGTAGGTACTTGGACAAAATTTTCAAAATAATTCTAAATCATTAAAAATACTATATTTAGATAGACCGTGAAAATTTCAATTCAATGATACCTCAACCAAGCCTGTACGTCAACCCTGAAAAAAGTTATGAATTATTTTCGAATTAATTTGACATCAAAATAATTTACATGAAACATATAGGAAAATATAAATAAAACTCATGACCACAAAATGTAACTGAGCTGCCAATTTCTGAATTATCTTAGTTATTTTCAATAATACAACACACAAACTATACATTTTTTCGTTTTGTTACATGTTTGAAGACAAGACGCTTATGTTGATCACATTTCTGGAATGTTCAGATGGACACTGAATTAATTGATATTCAAAATCACTGCTAATTTGCATAATTATAATGAAAATAAATTAAATATCTATTAAACATAATAAAATACTATAGAAACTATATATTTTTGTATTCACAAAGACAAGATGCATCTGTTGATCACATTGCTGTGATTCTCTGAAGTATGTAAACTAATTAATATTCAAAATGGTGGCAAATTTGCATAGTTAAAACAATTGTTGATGTTTTAAAAAAATTAACTGTCGTTTTCTGCATCCTTAAAAGTTACATATACAAAATGAAAAATGGTTACAAAAGTTAATAAATCAAGTTGTAAACATGTCGAATGATGTCACTAATTTTCACTAAATGTCCCAAGAAATTTATAGCCTAAGCAAAATTTTCCAAACATGCTTTTCTCAGCTGTCCAAGTACCTAGTCATTGTTGCTGTTGTCTATGCAAATTTTGTCTTGGTTTATCTGCTCTTGCTACCTCAAACAATGATGGCATTTGAAAAAAGTGCAAATCTGTTGATGTTGACTGCAATCCACAGAGTTAGTGACTATTGTTACAGGATTATAGATACGTGTTTGTAAAGGGGGGAGGCTGGTGAAAGCGAGCGTTACCTAAAAAGAAAAAAAGGTAATTTTTTGTTTTCATAAATGATTCCTGCTTTTTCATGACATTTTTTTTGTGAGTTTTTTTTATAGAATTTTATATATGTTATTTTAAGCTACAACTCTCTCTGCAAATTTGCCGTATTTTTTATATATATTTATGAACATGGATTAATTGCAATGATGAATTAGTTACAATGATGGAATGTACATTGATGAGTTCTTGCATTGCTCATCCTATATAGTTGATATGATATCATAGTTTTCATATTGGGTTTGTTTAAGTGCTTCCAGAACATACATAGAATCTGGAAAAAAATAAACCATAGGCCTATTTTTTATTTTGGTTCCCTCAGATACAATTTTTAGTTTTTGGTGTACCAATTCAATGACTGTCTCGATGGACCTCAGCTTCATAATTTGAACACTTTTCACTACTAAACTCATATGACTATTAGGTAGCTCCATAACGGTAAAATTTATAGATGCAAAATTTGTATTGAAAACAGAGTCATCATCAGTGTAAGCTTTAATTGCAGGCTCTGGGTAGCTGCTCCTGTTCTCTAGGACACACATCTTCAAAATTGTAGGTAGTGTTACTTTATTCCTGTTGTATTTATACATTTGGTTTGGATAATACAAGTTTGATTGGCAGGATGTAGTCTGGAGAATGAAATGTGATATTGTGGTTTACAGCTTAGCTGTGATATCTGACACATCCAACTTCAGCAAGTCTTCTGAGTCACTTTGATTCTCAAAGAGATCATTGCCTAGGTCAATACTATTGAGGTGAGCGTCTGTTGAGAGACGCAAGGCAGCGACGAAAAGGTAAAGCAACCGAGATCAAGTTTAGCTCTGAACATGTTGGTCAGCGGATAGGTACAGGAACCAGTTCTCTTGTATGGCTGGAATAGATAATTTTAACTAAAACAATAGACCTAGTTATTAAAACGAATTTTTGTTTTTCTGTTTTAAAGATGGCTTCATAATTTACATATATTTTTACTTTAAACAGCACAAGCATTAGGGTTCCAAACAATGGCTGCGGCAGAACAGTATTTTTTTGAGCATTCCGCAGAAATGCCATACATTATTGAATTCAAGATAAACAAATCGACAGTACAGCTTCCTAAGAAAACTACTATTGTAATTCATCCATATAGAAGAACTAGTCAGATCTGGCACACAGATCAGGTTCATAATTTTGATCCATCAATCACTCCTAGGTCTGACTTGCGTAAGTCATTTCATTTTTCAAAAACTTAATTATATGCATTTGGTTGCTGACATATTATTCATTTCTCTATCTTACAGTATTCACGAAAGTTGTTAAAATAATCAAATGAATGTTTTACTTAATGAACTGTCTTGCCAGTATAGGTTAACCATGCAGTGGATAGATACCCTCTCACTGTGGAATACCAGGAAATGAAAAAGCAGACCAACTGGCTAAGGAAAGTGCTGCCGAATACTAACCAGATGTCCCAATCGCCTACCATAAGAAAAAACAGATGATAAAGTCAATAAGAAAGCCACAAATACCAACTCAAGATGACTATCACAATATGAATAATATGAATAGATCAGAACAAGTTGTAATTATACTCCTCAGAACGGGACATAACTGACTCCGCAGTCACATGTACACAAAGTTCAAGATTGGCAACATAGCCATGTGTACATGCCGGCAGCACAGAGTACCAAGCATATACTTCAAGATTTTTCTGAGTATGAAATGCTGAGGCAGACATATTGGCCAGAGGAAACAACACTGGACTCAAAGCTCTATGGGCCACTGTATGAAATACAAAAGACAGTGAGTTTTATTAAGGAGACATAATTACAGATATAGACATGTTTCAAGTGAACGAAAGAAGAAGAAAAATTGGATGTTTAGCTAGTCTTCTTGAGTGATCAGCATCTGCAGTTAATCTGTTCTGGTATGGGTCATGAACAGCAAGATGTGTGAGATTTCCACTGGTCCCCCATAGTTTGTTCGGAAGGATTGACTATGTATGACATTTCTATTATCTGACAGGCATAGTCAGAGCAGTCTTGTAGGATGTTCTTTGGAGACTGCTGTGGAGATCCACGTGTGAGTATGGCAGTCTATAAGATCTATTTGGTGAAGGTTTACTCTGAAGCCACAGTTTCTTGATTTAGGTCTAATCATTATTGTCTGCCAATCTTGTTTATGATTTCATCCTCAGGCTTGTACCCTCAAATTATTTTCCTTCATATCATTCGGCTTGTGCTAACTCATCTGCCTTTTTGTTTCCAGGAATGCCGCAGTAGTGGCCTGATATTCACTTTAGGACTAATTATGTTTTCCCAGATGACAAATAATTGATGTTATTACTTATTTCTTTGATGAACTTGTCTTGTTTTGTTACTAGAGGCCACTCTCTCCTCTCTTTTGTATCATGTTGGTTGGTCTAGGTGATCAAGAATGTCATTAATTTCTTGACAACACTAATGTTAGCCAATTCAAATGATGACACTCTGTCATGCAAGATGATCAGTTTAATATGTTTTGTTCCTTTATCTTCATTTCTATTAAAAGTTATGTACATATTTCACAAAATTTAATAAATGTTATGGAGAAGCATGATCGCCTACACTACTCAGCATGGCAATTGATAGATTGAATAAATGTTCTTTCCAATAGCTGTGGAAACTGAGCAAATATAAATTGTATTAAATAGCAGTTCTATGTTGAACAAAAACATAGAATCAATGTTTCGATCAAAAGGTCTTTAGTAACAGCTGAGATAATTATTTGTAAATATTAGGGCTGGACACTGAATCATTAATTTGAGTGGTTGCTTGTTACTGATATTAGCCACAATAGAAAATCAAGTGTTCTTTCAAGGATGAAACTACAACAGGTCCAGCAAACTGGTAGAATATTTTAGTGTTCACATGAGCCTGCTCTATATACTGTGCAAAAACTTAAGAAAATTAGAAAGTGCATCACAGATCGAAATAACAACTCACAGCACAAATGTAAAAGCTTGACAAAACAATATTCAGCCGGATGACAACAGAATTTGCTGATCAGTGCTTTCTCCACAGTTCAAGTGAAGAGCTGTAAGATCACATAAACCTACTTGATGAAAGCTGCCTCAATCACATGAAGATTAGTACAGAAAAAAACAAGTAATGTCTATAGACAGAGAAACCAATACAAAAAACATTTAGACAAATCATCATCTAATGAAATAAGGGCAGGAAGTTAAATATCTTGGGAGAATTTTATAGATGACGGAAGAACAGACAGAAAGATCAATACAAGAATTTAAAAAAAGTCAACAATGTAAATTATGAATTTGCACCGATCTTGAAACACACATTTATCCCGATGGAAACCAAATTTCAAATAATAAATTCAATCTTCATACCAACATTGTGTTATCAATGTCATATGTGTACACTTACTAAAGAACAAGAAAGAAAGCTTCATCATCATCATCATTTTCCTCTTATACCAAGCTTAGCACATTGGGCAGATGTCATAGCTCTCCGTTCTTGTCGATCAAAAGCCAGTTGTAAGAAAGCTTACTTCATGTAAAATAAGATGTCTAAGAAAAACAGCAAACAGAAAAGTTCATGTGAAGAATGAAGAGATTACAAGAACTGTTGAAACATATGTGGATAAATATATAGAAAAACAGAGAAATGAAATCGTTTCACCACTTAAAAGACCATTCTTAAAAGGAAAAGTGCAGTTTTATATATATATGGGCCTATATGTTAATTGTTAATATATAAGTGTACATTATTTTTATTTAGCCATATATTCCCACAAGTGTAACTTAATTCCTTTCAGTTGACATAGAATTCATCTATATCCAGTCACTGGTCAGCAAGGGTATTTTAGCACACTGGCTCAAAAATGAAGGCAAAACAGTATCAGCAGATTTCCCACTGTACTTTAAGCGCTTCCCAATCTCATCCTATTATGAGGATAGCATGATGCTTATAGCAAAGATGCAATTAACCTTGTTTATAGTTTTGGGATTCATGATGTGTGTCTTTGTGTTCACCAAGAACATTGTTCAGGAAAAAGAACTACAAATAAAGGTTGGTTGATTGTTCTTAATGATTTTTATTCTCATTAATCCTTTGTTACATTAATTTTTCTAAATGTTAAATAGTATAAATTATTGGTTATTATTTTAAATGATAGGCTTAAGTAAGATTCTATCAACCTGTGTTCCTTCAGCGCTGAATAGGCCTACAGTGCATAGGGCAGAAACCAGAGTTCTCAAGTTTGAGCAATGTGATACTATTATATGTAATTCTTGTATGTTATTGAGACCTATAGTCATACCCTCTTTGATGGTTGCTCTGCAAAGAGTCTCTCTTGGTCTTCTCTTCTTCTTTTGCCATCTGGTATCCATTGTAATGCTTGTGGTGGTAGTCTGTTTTAATTAATTCTAAGTACATGTCCAATATAAGTTCATCATTTTCTTCTTATTGTTGTGGAAGCACATTGCTATTTGGTGCCTTCTCTTGCTTGTTTGACTTGAAATAAGATTACAATAGAACTAATATGAAAGTTACATTTAATAGGCTTATATATTGAATAAAATATTGTATTTCCAAGTGAAAAATATCAGGAATGGTGCAAAAAGCATATATAAAGTAAGCCTAAGTGTAGGTAGCAACATCAATAACCAAGTCTTGCTTTAAATTTTTTTTAAATTCAATAGAGGTTTGAGAAGGAGTTAGCTGTCCTATTCCATAGATGGTCAAAGTATCCCAGAAGCCATGCTGAAAATCAAATGTATCAGGCTCAAATTCACAGTCAAGCTGTAAGCCATGATAAAACGCATTACATTGTCTAGATTTCACCCTGCTAATCTACAAGTATTTGAAAATATATGCAGAAAAATAAGTTATATGTTACAGTATGCCTATGGTACTTTTAAGTCATTTGGTCCTGCATAAAGAAGACACCATGTCAATCAATCAATCAAGTGTCATGGCGTAGGCGATCATGTTTCTCCACGACTCTGTCTCTTGTGTTGTCAATAAGCTCGGTTAGTGAGCTTCTACCGTGCCACAATACAAGTCCATCTAGTAACTTTTCTAGACACTTTACTCTAGAGTGTAAAACAGACACCATGTGCAGAGGGAAATTGCTCTTAGTCTCAAAAGTATTCTTGAGAACACATGACCTGCCCCCCTCTCATTTCACGGATATGAATTCTGTTGGAACGTCACCCATCACATGGTCATACACCTAATTTATTTTTTATTAATTTGGGGGGGGCTTTGATTTTTAAACATTCCCTATTTTTTCATTCCATTTTTTTAATTGTATGATTTTATTCTCATTCCTCATGTTTCTAACATGCGTTTCTAAATAATATGAAAGATGTGTGTCATACGTCATTATTGCATTTTTTTTCCTGTTAAATATGTGCAGTCTAGTCCATTTGCACATGTGTAATATTATTTTATTTATTTTTTCTTTGTAATACGTAAAACTTTTTACTATGTGTTTTTTTGTTAGTACCACTCAAAGGAATGAGATTTCAGAATATAAAAGAAGTAAAGACCAATTTTATAGGTGCTGGTTGCAAAGGGAAATAGGTTTTGAACTTGATAAGTAATTTTTGTTTAAGCCTAAGATCAGACACTTCTCTATCATCATCAGGTGGAAGATCCAACACAGGATGCAGTAGTCAGTTTTTTAAATTTTAGTCAGCACAGCCTGTCAAAACATCTGCCGATCTTGAGCAAATCTGCCTGCATCTGTGATTCTCATGTTCAGGTGGTCTTTGATATCATGCATCTATCTTCTTTGTGATCTATTTTTTGAGTTTCCCTGGCATCCATTATGGTATTTTATAGGATGTGATATCATTTGATGTGGCCAAAATATTGTCTTTCTAGAAATAACTATGTTGTTTAGCCATTTTTTACTTTCAATTCTCTCAGGATGTCCCTATTGGTGATGTTTTTTTTTGTTCCATGGTATTTGAGGATGAGTTATAGCCTTATGTTGGAAAGTCACAAAAGCCACAGATAAGAGACTAGACTCCTTTGAAAACAAATGCCTACGTACCATTCTGAATGTTTAGTGGAGTGACTTTAAATCTAACACTACTATAAGAGAGGAAAGTAAACAAACCTATATATCTTCCTTAATTAGACAAAGGCATTGGACTTACATCGACCATGTTCTCAGAATGAACAGCGTAAGAATTCCCCAGCAGTCACTATATTGGGTGCCACCCGGAGTAAGAACAAGAGGGAGACCTAGAGAAACTCTACGAAGAACTATTAATAGAGAGCTATGTCAATGAACCTAATCAACACGCAGGAATTGAAAGACCTGGCAACACAAAAACAGAAATGGAAAGCTATGGTTTCTGCCCTATGCGCCACCTATGGCACTGGAAGAACATAACATATGGGCGTATGATAATTCTTAGGATTACTCTGTAACATTTTACTTCAAAGTGCTGCAAGCAACCCTTTGAGTTATTTTGATATGTTGTGCAGTCAGGATATTTTAGCAGTCATTAGTTTTTCTTTGCTTTTTGAAAGGTTCTGGCTGCTTACAAACGTGACCTCGGCCTGATGCTGTGCTCACACCCAAGAAACAGTTGTTGAACAATTAGATCTTCTGTTCTCTTTGTCGGCAGCCCTGATTACTAGTAGATTTTACACCAGTTTATACTGGCAGCCCTGTTTATGTCTCCCTATTAGAAGCTCTACTTAATTTAGCCAGCTAGCCAAAGTTGTTTCCTGTGGGGGTGTAGTTATGTCAGTGCTGCTGTATACAAGCAGATGTGAGGAGCCATAAATGAGCTGAATTTAATTTGGGAACCACTTTTTATCCAGACCTTTTTCAGAAGAGAAAGTGACTGCTTCTATCAGATTGTATATGCTCATGTCTTCACAAATAATAATATTTATACTTGATAGTAATAATGCTTAATTTTGGATGTAGACGTTTGATTAGCATTTGTATTCTTATGAACTATAATTTATCCTACAGGAATCCATGAAACTGATGGGCATGAGTTTGAGTGCCTTCTGGATATCATGGTATATTACATGTTTTGTGACCCTCTTGCCATCATTGATACTTTACACAATGGTGTTATGTGGGAACATTACTAGTAAAGGTCCAGTATTGACACACACTGACTCCAGCATCATCTTCGTATTGATAATGAGCTATGGTTTGGCTCTCACAACTTTCTCTTTCATGGTTAGCTGCCTCGTGCAGAAAGGTAAATAACAGGCCTAAACAAAATTTTATTTGGTAGATGTTTATATTTGCAATTGATTGAACATTATTCATGTACATATGCATTGATATTTAAAGTTATTTAGATCTCTGTGTCATGGTCGTTAAGCCATCAATCTTGTGTGCATGAGGTGGGTTTGAATCTGTCCCATTAGGCCAATGTCCTTTTTCAACAAAGTAGATTTTTTTTCTGAGAATATGAATGATTACTTGAGCTATGGAGTTGTATGCTAAGATTGGTACTTGACTTAAATAGTTTTTATTAGACAGGTGGAGTACATATAGGATAACCTGAGTTAAATGAAGTCAATCTTCTACACTTTTCCAATCCTTTGTATTAAAACTAGTATATCATGAAGCAGTGTAAAGAAAATTAATAAATGAAAATATATTGACAATAAGCAAGAAAAAAAAAGAAAGTATGATCTTCTGGGACCTCATATTGTGAATCTGAGGATCTCTAATAATGGCCTAAATAAAATAAAACTAATTGATACTACTTATGCTGCGATAGTATCATATTTAATGACCAAAAGAAGAGGATTAGAAGATAAAGATGAAAAATACATTTTTGAACAAAAGACCCAGATTTTAATTCCCGGGATTTTAAAAAAATGTATTTTGCAAAGATGTGTACATAGACCTTTGTTGTATTTACTCATTGTTATATTTTTTAATTGATAAAGGCCATTTTGTTGAAACATCAGTATTCTAATTTTTCATGTCTGAATGTAGTGATTTGTAAAACCTAATTGCCCTATGTTTTGACTTAACATATCAAACTAAATTCACTGCAGTCCAAAGTATTATGGACAATAAAAATAAAATATATTATTATATTTAATGCTAATAACACATTAATGTCCACTCTTTAAGAAGTTAAGTTATAATATTGTATTATGTACATGTAATATAATAGCGTCCGGCTCTGTTGCGGAGTGGCACAGGGCCTGTCTATGATGGCCAAGGTACAGAGTTCGATCTGTGATAGATTTGATCCACAGGCAATTATGCATCTTGACTGTTAAGAAAGCACTGGCAAACTACTGAACCTATTTATATTGCCTAGAAAAAAACTACAGCCAAAAAATGCTGGGTTGATATGCACATCCTGAATAGGATATGTTAACAATATAATAGCAGCAATAATAAGAAATTGTTAATATACTATCACATTCATTAAAAGAAATTGAGTTTCACATAGGTTCTTGTATAAATCAAGAGGCAGACAAAGATGTGTGGGTGGAAAACACCAAGTGATGGACACATTACAGTATAATAGAATGTACCACCATATATGACCATCCCAAAGACCTCAACCTCTGGGGAAGGAAAGACCAGAGTACCATCTTCTAACTCCGCTCACGACATGTACAGTTTAACAATCATCTGAACAGAATACAACCAGAAGCGCACTCCAGGGTTCTGAATGTGCACTCATTCACATGAAACTGTCAATATCACCTTTGTGAATTAACCAGCGCTGGATAATATCAGAATGTGCACTCATTCACATGAAACAATATCACCTTTGTGAATGAACCAGCGCTTTATAATATCAGACTGTGCACTCATTCACATGAAACTGTCAATATCACCTTTGTGAATTAACCAGCGCTGGATAATATCAGACTGTGCACTCATTCACATGAAACAATATCACCTTTGTGAATTAGCCAGCGCTGGATAATATCAGAATGTGCACTCATTCACATGAAAAAATATCACCTTTGTGAATTAACCAGTGCTGGATAATATCAGAATGTGCACTCATTCACATGAAACTGTCAATATCACCTTTGTGAATTAACCAGCGCTGGATAATATCAGAATGTGCATTCATTCACATGAAACTGTCAATATCACCTTTGTGAATTAACCAGTGCTGGATAATATCAGAATGTGCACTCATTCACATGAAACAATATCACCTTTGTGAATTAACCAGCGCTGGATAATATCAGAATGTGCACTCATTCACATGAAACTGTCAGTATCACCTTTGTGAATTAACCAGCGCTGGATAATATCAGAAAAATGCTTCTCCTATTCTCCAGGGTCAGAAAAAATGGAATATTATATATGGAACATAACAATAGATCACAAACATAACAATAGATCACAAACATATGCATATATTATACAAGAGTATTGTGTCAAAGGGCGAGTCCATGGAATGCTGGATTTTTATCAGCAAGCAATCAATGATCCCTTGCAGCAAACCTTCAATTTGAAGATGATACAGTCTAAATGAAAAAAGACTTAAAAAATGCCATGGAATAAATTTTCCCAATTTTGAAACATTTGATATTGAAAAGTTAGTTCTGAAGATTATTTTGAACTTATATGAAAGTACAGCAGTAAAAAAAAAATCTGTAAAAAAATATCACTAAAATTTTTTAAATTTGTAACAAAGAACATTTACAATACTAATATATATTTCACATGTGCAGTGTGCACTGTGTTTTTATGAGATGGTTTAACAATATTCATTTACATTTGTGATTGGTAGAGTAATGATGAATATAGTATGAAAAAATGATGGAAACATTCTTTTTTGCTTTTCATTGATGTGATAATTTGTTTTCTCTGATGATAAGGGATTGGTATATCTGGTTGGTCGTAGGTATTACCCTCGTTAGTACGCATGTGGTTGCATCTGTGGGTCTCACCAATGGCCCACTAGACATACCATCCATGCAACAGAAAACTTTAGTGGATGACATGCCGTTATATTGAAGTTATCTTCTTATAGAAGCATGTCATCTATACAGTTAATGATTTTATTTTGTTGTTGAAATGTTTTTCATGTTTGCCAGAATATATATTTATGTATGCACCCTGTGTTTGGGAGGGAGCCAGAGATGTACTGTGCAGCACTGAGGAGGAGGAAACTGACATCACTGTTTTTCCTATGGCTGAGGCCCATCATAGAGGCACAGTGACTCAGGACGTGACAATCCTTTTGACTTGAACATTTTGTTGCATGCCTGGAGCAATAGAGAAGTTCGGCATAACCAGTAGTAAATTGGTGGCAGGGAATGAGCACAGTGAACCCTATCTTGGCTACAGTGGCTGGGAGCAGTGCATAGGTTGAAACCTATCTTCCTGGAGGTGTGATAGTTATTCTCTGGCTCTGTCCCGGGGTAGGCAGAAAATCCACAGACTTGCCAGCAATATAATGCCATCTAATGGCATTAGGTCAAAGGGCATGAGCCCATGGACCGCTGGATCAGCAACCAACCAAACAACCAACCCTCGTTAGTAGTTGTACACCTCTCTTATCTGGTATTCCACAGTGAGATAGTATTCACTGAACAACCATCTTATGCAGGTTACACAGTTCAGTCAGTAGTGTTTATAGGAGTGGTAGATTTTTCGACTGCAGTGCTTTTCCTCAACTCCAATAACAGGGATATAAACCTATTACACAATATATTCTTCATTTTTAGGAATTTTGCGTTTGTCTGCTCTATTCTGCCTCTTCTTTCTGTTGAACATCTTCCATCTGTTATCGTTGTTTCTAAATAATTCAGATGATGTACCTATTTCAATATTGAGTTATTTACTTTGATCTTGCATGCAGTTTCTTACAAACAACTATCACTTCAGATTTCTTGTGAAATTCCTTTGTATTTGCTCTGGCAAATTCCATTGTATTTCTGCTGATACTGCTATATGATTAGTTATTATCAATATTTAGACCTACCGGTATTATCAATTTGAATTACCGGTATAAATTAATGAATATTTTGATAAATTTTGTTATAGAAAAGTAATATACTCAGCTTAAATGTAGATAAGCTTATAAATGTTAATATACAGAATATTACAGGGTAGTTATTGCCTACCATAACATATAATTTGCTGATGTATCAAAATTGTAACATATTACTTTGTTTTTCAGCAAACGATGGAGCAATTGCAGCAGGTCTTCTTTTTCTGATGGAATATGTTGCATTTGAAATTTTACATTACAGATATAAAAATCTTACAAGACTAGAAAAACTAATATCATGTTTACTTTTTAATGTTGCTCTTGGACTGGCAAATTACAATATTATTCGCAGTGAAACCAGAGGTAATATAGTGTGTGTGTGTATATATATATATATATATATATATATATATATATATATATATATATATATATATATATATATATATATATATATATATACAGTAGAACTAGAACTCTGATTATCCGAATTAATTGAGGATGACCGTTTCGGATAATCAAAAATTTGGATAATTGGTTATATCTCAGGAATGAAGCAAAACAGTGTACATACATACAATCATACATTGAAATGAACAGAATTTTATTGATAAAAGTACAGTAATATGTAAATAACTATGTATTGCAAATAAACTACATACACAACAGTATTGTAAAAATATGCAAAATTACATAAATGGCACATGTACAGTAATATAATGTACAATGTATATACATAGGTAAATCAAGTGAATAAGTTCTTTTCAATAAAATCTGTTCAATAAATATATGTACATATTTCTTCACTTGAAGATCTTGAGTAGAGTGCGTTGCCTTGACGTAGCAGCAGGTTTCCGAGCGTCAAGGTCCCGCAGGTGCATGACGGAAAGAAGTTGTACAGTGTCGCTTTCTGGTTGTTGCTCCATCCACTTCAAAGCATTGTCGAAGCACATAAAAACTTCCCCGTGTGTAGGAATATTTTCATCTTCTGTCTCTTCCCTGGTGTCATCATTGTCTTTGTTATCACCTTGTTGTTCGTCCATGACACCCTTGGCGATCTCATCATCTGTCATTATCTCAAGCCCTTGGTCGTTTTTATCACACAACCACTCCTCCATGTCATTATTCACACCCATTTTGTTTCACTAAGCATCAGTACTTTTTCACATAAAATTGGTCCTTAAATCAGTGGTCCAATCGACTGTTGTTGCAAAAACCAAGTGATATTTTCACTGTTAGTTTTAAAATCAGAGATTGTAGCTGCTCCCACATCAAACCTCTCTGCCAGTTGCTTTCCAGGTATGCCTATATTTAACTGATTAATATTTTTTTCTTTATCACTAAGTGACAAAATAACACTTTGTCTTGTGCTCATTGCACTTAATCCAGGACAATACCTTATTGTTTCATTGCTATTAATAACTCCAGGTACGTACATGTACATACCAGTGTCCGCTAATGCTATAAAATTATTTCACCCAAATTCGATTGAGATAATAAGGAATTCGGTTAATCGAGATGTGGATAATCGGGGTTCTACTGTACTAATATAATATTAATTTGAGTGTGCAATTTTTTTGGAGAGTAGATGCCTACAGCTAAATAATGGAATGCATGTGGTTACATAACTTTATTATTTAGCATATTTTATACCATGTCTGTAGTTAGTCATTGATTACAAAATATATGCACAAAGATTACCATTACAACTGTTTCATTCTTGTTACTACATTAAAAAATCATCATCAAGTGCTGACTCTGCAGTGAAGGTTGGCTGCAGTAGACCTCCAACATCCCCTGTCCCTTGTTTTGGTGGTGCACTCTGCTAGACTGTAATCTGTCCATCCTGTGTGATGTTACTCTCTCACTTGTATCTTTGCCTACCTCTTGCTCGCTTCCCTTTGACTTTACCCTCAAGTAAAGTCTTCAACAAGGTGTCATGTCTTTTAATGTGTCAAAAATATTTTATTTGCTTGATCTTTAATTCCCTTAATAATTCTTTCTTCATATTAAGCATTGTTAGAACCCCTTTGTTTGTTTGTTTTTCTCTTTCCATGATGTTCTCCCTATTCTTCTATATATCCACATCTCAAAGGCATCAATTCTGTCTTCTAAATTGTTTCTTTAGTGTCCATGCTTCTGAGCCATACATTAATATAGAATATATGTAGAAAATAGAAGTTTATAGTTCTCATTTTTAACTTGCTTGTAATTTGTTTAGATGTTAATTTTCCTCATGTTATTAAAAAATACATCTGCATTATAGCACCAAGCTCAAAGTTGTCTTTTAGGACTTGCAGGAGTGTAAAGGCACAACGATTTGGCGCTATTTTTCCATTTTGTGAACAGATTATAGAGTTTAATCAATTGGCTTATCCTTTGACTGAGTATCTAGCACTAAAAGTCATGTTCTATTTGTTGCTAAACACAAAACAAAAATCACATAAATAGACAGACCAGACAGGTACTTTTATCCCATGGTACATTGATTTCTAAATAATATAATATGATTTTAGATTTATTTCACTTAGAAGCATTTTAACTTTTAATTTGTCAGTAATTGTAGGAAACGCATTCATATCACACGAAGGAAATATTTTTGCCAAACTAAACTTGATTTGTAGATGACCAGTTTCTTTGTAAAATACATCTATTCCATCATTTTCTAAGAAGCACATTGAAATCTAACTACCATCACATATTCCTTAGTTGCATTGTAGTTTGACACACACGCAAGCACGTTTGATTCTAACACTTTCAGATAATGTTTTACAAGTTGGGCACTTAAGAGTGCTAAATAAATTACTCGTTGGTGCTATATGGTTTTGAAGTTAAAAATAATGAGTTAAGCATATACATTAAGAAATATTACAGTATTGTAGTCAAATTAAAATACATTTTAAAAAGCTGCTTAATTTTTTTAAAAATAGTTCTCATGAATTTGATTACAGGAGAAGGGATTCACTGGAAAACTGTAGACACTGAACTGACATCAGATAACTTTACAGTACTAGACAGCATTGTGATGTTGTGTATAGATGCAGGCATTCACTTGCTGCTAACATGGTACATGGATAATATATTTCCAGGAAATTTTGGAGTTCCCAAGCCATTTCATTTTTTTCTCACAGTATGTATATCAATATTTCCTGTTTCATTGATTAGTCCCATTTATCACTTGCTTTTGTGTGTCTTTTGATGAAAATGCTTTTAAAGAAATTATATCTTGTTTATTTAGTTACTGTAGACTGATTTTTAAAATCAATTTAGTTAGTTAGTCATTGGATCATCGTCATTGCACTCTGGACAAGCTCATAGGTGCTCAAATCTCTTCTTGTGTGTAGCCGCCATTACACGATGACTGACAGTTCCAGTACGCAGTTGATTGACCATCATTTTTTCTTGCCGACGAAACTGCTTCTTTCTAACGACACCACATTTCAAACCAAATTCCTTTATTCTAGTCATGGAACATGAGTCATCGTCGCTTGTACAGTCATTTCCTCGTGCGTTTTCCCATAGGGCATTCAAAATGTATGCTTGATCCATCGCTCAGCCGTAGTAGCCAACAGCCGTAGTAGCACCGTGTGCGGCCAACCTATCTGCTCTCTCATTACCCCAGACTCCCGCATGTCCTTGCACAAAAATGAAAGTAACTTTACGCATGCAGGAATTCTTCACTGCATCCAGCCACTGTTCCTGAATATACCCACCCTGAACTTTCACTGATTTTTTAAATAGTTATTTATAATGATTTTGATCCTTGAAACATTCTAAACAAAAATTGCAATGGTGACATTGAAACTTGCGGAAATGAAAAATCTTTGGCAAGGTACCAGTAGCATAGCCAAACTATGTATGATCAGAAAATACATATTTCCAGTGGCAATATTCTGTTGCCAGGCATGGACATTAAATAAAACAATGAACAAAGAGAATTGCTGCTTTGAAATGAGATGCTACAGAAGAATTTTACGTATGCTGTGGACAGCTGAAAAGACAAATAAAGAAGTGTTAAGATCAATAAACATCAAAGAGGGCTGGCTCCTTGACATCATCATAACAAGAAAACTGTGTTTTTTGATCATATAAAGAGACATAACAGCATGGAAAGATTAATAGCTGGAGGCAGAGTTGAATGGCAACTGGGGAAGAGAGTGCTCTAGATGACGATGGTACAGTGATAGTGATATATCAGATTACTTAAACATTCCTCTAGCTGTGGCAGGTCAACTCGCCCAGAATCGCAAAGTGTTCAGAGAATCCATAAGGAAGACCACATTTTGAAAATTATATGCCACATGATGATGGTACAGGTGAAGATCTAAAATTCTAAACTGCACTTTAATTTTAAAAAGGTTCTGAAACAATAAGAAACTTATCATCAATTTATGTTATAGAAAAATTATTGGTGCCCTGGTGTAGCCCGAGACCGACGAGAAAGTATAGATATTTCCACATCTGTCCATGATATTAAATATTTTGAGAAAGAGCCAGAAGGCCTAAACACTGGGATTGAAATAATTAATCTTAGAAAGGTGAGTAATTTTAAAATCAAAATTGTGTTATAGAATGTCTTATGTTTATAAAAAAAAACCCATGCACAAAAAAGACACATTTCATATGATTAACTGTAATATGTTTAGCTCTTAACAGACATGACATTCTGGCCATTTAAAAATAATTCTGGAGTCATTTTAGTAAAAAAATTTGTTACGAATTTTTATTAGCCTCTTAGCTGCGAAGGCATCCTTAAGGATACGATGAAGGGTTGCTGCCATTTTGCAGAGATCTTCTATTTCTTAGTTTCCCAGGGAAACAATTCATCTGAATTATTTATTATAAGCACCCAGACATATTTTTTTCCTGGGAGGCTAAGAAGAGGAGGATCTTCGCAAAATGGTGGTGGTTTTTCATCATATCTTTAAGAATGCCTCCCAGTTAAGGGGTTAAGTGATACAGGAATGTATCATACATCTATTTGTTCAGAATACAATGCTCTATGTATCCTTATCACAAATGTGATCTTTTAATAAAGGGTTAGTTCACAGCTTAAAAATTGAATTTGTAATGCACAATTTTGCTGGATATATATAAATGGCACAATGACAAAGAACAAAGAAAATTCATATGAAATTAAAATCATATAGAAGTTAGTTTTTATTGCACCTAATGCATTTATGTAAAACATAGAAGAAAATTATACCAATAGAGCAAGAAATGTAAAAACAGCCCACATATAAAGAATTATATGTGTGGTGGGATATTTTAAGAACATTTTCAACAAAAAAAATGGATATTTTAGTTCGTTATAATTTCCTTTTGAAAACAGTATGGCCTACATAATATTATTTAAAGATCAATTAAAGCACTGATATGTTCCTATTATTTTACAGTTATGTTATTGTGTTTTTATTTTTATTTCAACTCTAATGAATGAAATAAATTAGGAGTTCAGTATACATAATTGTTTCAAGTTCTTAGGCTCTGTGAAGCTCTGATAAACAGTTTCTCTTATTGTTGAAACATAAATATGTATCACAGGCGTTACATTTAACTCTACTCTTTCTTTCAATTTTCGATTTTTTAATAACAAAGTTTAAAATTTCTCTGTGTGCTTGTAAATTCTGGGTCCATTGCATGGTGCGAGAAAGTAGCCGGCTTTCCTGAGATAAAATCCTGCACAACAGACGATTGTACTTACGTAAAACACATGTTTTTATAATAGCTTCACTCATACAAGATGGACTATCACTGAAACTAATGGGCAATGATGTGCACACAAGAAAACATACAAATTACAATGCACAAAACATACTCAATGTTTCATCCAATAGGTCTTATCAAGATGAGCACAAAACATAAAAAAGCGACGAATGGAAATTATCAGAACACACAAACGTATCCAACGTAAATATGGAATGAGATGCCGGAAGGTCCTTGTTTAGGCCTATATATAAACATCCTGTAATACTTGTCCATATTCTTTACTTTATTTATCGACTTGACCCATATTAATCTTTGTTGCTTCTGTTCACTTTGTGCTTAAAGGACTGTTATCTGTGTATCACAGATTGTTTATTATTTTCCCACTGGTTTTGAGTCCTAAAATTCATTCTTTATGTTTAAAAATATCATCTCTGTAATGTTAAATAGATTGGGTGATAAATACATCTTTGTCTTACCCCTCTTTTTATGTCTATGTATGGTAAGAAGTTGTTTCACATCTTTTTTGATGCAGTTGTTTCCAATATATATTTATTTATCTATCAAGTCTGATACTAAGATTAGCTTCTCTGGTTCCTTTATTTTTTTCCTAAAACCTAATTGTTTTTCACCGACTTTAATGTCTATTTTTTTTTAAATTCTGTCATGTATTATCTTTAGTAGTAGGGATTATTTTGCTTATAGGCCTACATTTATGCAGAAGCTCATATCAGCAGAACTTAAATGGAAACAAAGTTTCTAGTTGCAAACATCATAGTTGCTTATTCATATGATTTAATGAAGTTTGTATAAATATTGTAGTGATGGAGATATGCTCTGAGGGTTGCTCCAAAGAAATATTTTTTAGGCATTTCCTGCACTGGCAAATTTTTTCCTTAATAATTGTAGAAAGGTGCAGAATGACATTTACCAAAATAAATCATTTTCATATAAACAACAAGAAGTTAGCCAAATTTGGTTCTCAAAACTTTCAACAAGTTTTCACACAATCAATGCAGGTCCTGCACTGTGTAGACACTATAGCTTCTGATTATATATAGGCTTATAGTAAAGTAAAGTAAAGTAGCCCATAGTATTTATTAATTCCGTAGGGGTGTGAGATGTTAGCGTTCTGACATTTCAGTGGCTCTGCAAATGAGGTCAGTAGCAATCTCCTCTCCCTCGCAGTCTTTACTTCCCAGATTAATCCAGTACTCATTTAAGGTTAGGTCAACCTGGGAGCCATTTCGATCTAAAAAACATTTCTGCCTCAACTGAGGAATGAACCCAGCACCACTCATATGCAAAGCCAGTACGCTAACCACTGCGCTACGCGGCTCCTTATAGGCCTATGCTTGTAGATAGATTTCTGAATTCATCTGTAGATACTTCATTTTTGCTTAGAATAAAGGACACAGTTACATGTAGGACTAAGTAGTTTTACACTGTAGACCTACAGGCGTGTGTTGAGACTATATTTTCTGATTAGGCCCTATATATATGTGTATATATATAGATATATATGTGTGAATGCATTTGTTGATAATTAATTCTTATATATAATAAAAGATACAGTTATATGTAAATAGTTTCTACACTGTTACTATATTTAATTACTGTACTGTAATTAATTAATACAACACATTCCTTTAGATGCATATGTTAGCGAAATACACAACAGCCTTGTCTCTTGATGCCACTTACCGGAAGTAATCGTGCACAGGTCGTTATTGGCGATGGTTATGTTTGAGTTTAGGTGAGGTTCTTGTATTTAGGCAATGCTAATGTGTTCCTCTTACAATTTCTTTGTAAGAGGTAATTTTTTCATGAGAACACCTGCATTCCATTGAAGAACATTTAATGTCCTATTTCCTAATACTCTGTGCCTGACTCCAAAATGCAAAGGTAGGTGACCACTGGTCTCATGTGTTAAACCCCTCGAGGCATGGGGTCAGGAACCCTTCCTACCCTGTGGGGGGGTCCTCCTTGGATTACTTATCATTACGTTGAGACTTTGTGGTTGTCATCTTAATGTGTATTAAGTTACATTGTTTTGCACCTTGCAGTCCAGTGTATACGCATTTATTTTGCATTGCTTCCCTAGCTTGTAGTTTTTTATGTGACCTTGCAACTCAACAGTTATTCATAATTAATGTTCTCTCTTAGGCAAGCTGTCTTCCTGGACTAATGAGTCTTTCCATTTCAGGTTTGCATAATGTTTTCCATCACATAGGTAGGTTGTTGGCGAAGGTTATTATGCTCCACCTTCACCTGCACTGATTTCAAATAAGGTTAGATCCCTGACCTTAGTTTTAATAGAGGAGGCCCTCTTGACATGTTTTTTGTGCAAATTTGGGGCATGTCCATATGCAGATGGGCCCAAGATTTCCACACCTGCCAACGGGGCATATTTGACTTAATTCCCTCACTCGTTTGGTGTTTTGAGGTGTATCCAACCCTGTTGTTCCAATTATCACTGCCTATCCATAGGCTTTCTTGAATGGGGATCAGCCACCCTATATAAAACAGGAGGGCAATTTTGATAATCTGCGATCTGTCTCCAGACACCGCTCCCCCAATCATGTGGAAGCGTCTAGATTAAGGTAGTGATCCCAGTGTTAATTTAAATTCTTGATTAGAAACCAATTGCTGCTTTATAATCATCTCTTTTATAGATACCATAATAGTGTAATTTTTAATTATTTCCTCAAATCTTTTATTAAAATAGTGAACCTTCCTGTGCCACCCTCCATTCCCAGATAGATCTATCACCCCCATTTTCAAATGTTTTCCCCATGCCCCCTTGCAAATCTCTGTGGCCCATATAGAACAATATGGCTTATGTTGAGAACCACTGAGCTACATTATTTTTGTAATTCTGTCTGTTTTGTGAAATGTAAAATGTATTGTTTTATGTTTTTTGATGTAACTTGTGCTGCTATTGTCTACTATATTGCAGATATTAAATTTTATTTGCAGGAGTTTGGTACCAAAGTATCTGTAGCTCACTTATCATTGAAGATGTTTGAAGGTCAGATTACAGTTCTTCTTGGACATAATGGAGCAGGAAAAACAACAACAATGTCTATGCTTACAGGTTAGTATTTTACTACCTATGTGTAGTAGACTTCTCCATTCATTGCACAGCACTGAGAGTTGAAATCTTCTGGGTATAAAGTTACACATAGCTGTCCAATTGTTTTTTCATAAATCCATATTTTAACAATTTATTTCCGTATTTCAATAAAAACATCAGTATTCAGCACCAAAAGACCTTCATAAAAAACTTTAAATTTAGCTCATCAATATGTGTGTGCAAGATTAAAAATGTCAGCATTAGTAATATTTACAGAAATTTACTGAAACTTTAGGGCTCTGACATAAAATTACGCAATATCCCCCCTGGGCCTGACTTATTATTTGGAAAATTTGCGTTATTGATGGTGGGTGTTTTGAAAACGTCATAACTTTTTTGTTTTAAAAGATATCAAAATAATTTTTACACATCTAAATAAAGGAGTGAATAGTGAATATAATCGTATTTTTGTTGTTGTTGTATGTGTGATATAACAGTTGTGAGCAAGTTGTGAAGTTGAAAATTCGGGCAAAAAACGCAAAATGCCATTTTCAATATCGCAAATATATCTTTGTGACGACCCTAATACATGATCAATGTGTGGCAACATTGATAAAATCCTCATAAATACCTATACTTATTATATATATATTGTTTTATATCACAACTAATATAATAAAAACTAATAAAATGTGAAGAAATCACATATAATGTCCCTCCTGTCAATACTAGGTCTAGCCCGACACACAACAGAATTATTGACAATGCACACACATGGCACCCCTGATACATATTGTTTTTGTGTTTTTTAATGAATAGACAAACATTCTTATCAAATAACAACAATTAGAACATGTAGTCACGATCACTTACCCATGCCACGCGGTTCTCAATTTGATAGTAAAATACGGCCAAAAATGGCTAAAGTCGCTCTAGAAATGTGTTGACAAATTCAACCGGCTTTCTCTCTCTTACAATCGTAATGTGTAAAGGAATTTGACCTTTAAACTGTGATGTATTTGTATTCCTAGCTTCGTGTGGCGGGAATTTCTACGTCAAATGAGCTTAACTTTGTGAAGTTCCGTGCTCGGGAATCGGGCTATATAGAATGGTGCGTGACCTCGCCCACAGGGCCCAAGGGGACATGTACTCCGGGTGCGTGAACTCTCCCACAGGGTCCTGAAGGATAAAACACAAAAATTGTATGTAATTTCCAGCCATGTGCCTCAAATTTCACAAAGAAAGTGTTTACTTTCTTTTGGAATTACTTCTGGTCTGGATTAGTATAGCCTACATTTTAAAAAACAATAAAAAAAAATCCATGTGGGCTTTTTCTACATGATCTGGTGAGAAAACTATCAAAGAATCCAGTGGTGCTTTCACTACAACAATGAGTAAGTCTTATGATGTAGATATAGACTGTGAGGTACTGCCACGGCTGATGTCACAGGACTGTTCACACGCATACAAACCTAGTGACTCAATAAACATGCTCCAGAAAGTTGAAGCAGGAATTATCTGCTGCCAATGGGTGGAGTTATTCCCACAATCTATGACCAAAAAGATTACTTTTATATTCATGCCAGGACATGTGAGTATTAAAGGTAATGAGTGAGCAGATACACTGGCAAGCATGGCCGCAGTGTCAGTATATCAATGGATAGATCTAACATAGTTAATACATTTAGAAATCATATCCGCTCATATTTTAAAAAGTGTGAATTATAATCGCTCTCAAGACTGTATAAGAATAGTGTAAATATCAGAACAGCAATGAAGAGAGACATAATAGGTATACAAAGACACTTAAATATGCATTGAACTGATACGGTCAGCCTCTACACTTGGATGGATTTACTGAGATGGGTATCGAAGCACCCTATGGATTTGTCTGGTGTGAGCTGACAGTAATCTGCGGTCATAAAACACTATCACAGAATCATCCAATCATGTATGCAGCAATGTCAACGAGCAAGTAGCCAGTACTGACAAGTATGTAAGGCACATGGATGGATGTGTACATACATACATACATGCATGCATATATATATATATATATATATATATATATACCCGGTATATATATATATATATATATATATATATATATATATATATATATATATATATATATATATATATAATTATAATTATAATTATAATTGTCAGGTTTTATTCCACCAACAACGGGTACTGCCATTGTCAATGGATTTGACATTTGTGAAAATATAGCAGGTGTGCGCAAAAGTTTGAGTCTTTGTCCCCAACATGATATTATGTTCGATGCTTTAACTGTCAAGGAACATCTATGGTTTTTCGCACATGTAAGTAGACATTTAATTGTTTATATATATCATAGACAATATATATACACACATACATACACACAAGCTGTGGCCATTGTTTGCCTTGTGGTGTCAAAGGTAGAAGAATTCTCTGGAGATTACCTTCCTGTGTGCTGTTTGTAAGCTTGTTCCTGTGATTTTTGTGATCCACCTTTTACATGGTCTGCCTCTGGCATTATAGCTGTCATGTCTATGTGTCATAGCCATCTGTGGCATGCTATCTGTTGGTAATCTGGAAGTGTGTGAAAACCACTTGATCTGTTGTTTTTCATGTGTTTCGACACTGATATTGTTTTGGTTATCTGTCTGATGTTATCATTTGTAATTCTATCTCATAATGACACTCCTAGTATTCTTTGTAGACATGTCATTTTTGCTGTCACTATTTTTCTTTTATCTTGTGCTGTCATTATTCCTATATAAATATCAAATACAATATGTGAACTCAGCCACAAAACTGGACTGCAGTATAAAACTACGTAGAGATTGAAGTGAGAAAATCAGGCATGCATCAATAGCAAATGCATGCATTAGGATACTTTTTTTGTGTTAGGATTTAGGTAGAAATTTATTTTATGAAAAAATCTTCAGGCCGCAATGTTTAGTCAACTTCTTAAACTATCAATGCACATGCTTTTATTATTTACCAAAATTTCCATAGAAAATTATTTGACAACAATGAAGATCATCATTTTGTGATTGGCAATAAAATATTTTGTTCTGTCGTAAGGGTAAAGTTGACGTTAAATGCAGCACTAGCAAAGCGAACATGCTGTCATTGGAGCAGTTTTGTTTTGGATTGCATGACGTTGCACTACTTTCACTTGGTCAAACCTTGTAAAATTCTGAAACTATCATTTATTGATTCAATGATACTGCCTTTTGTAAATTTTCAACAATGAAGAAGAGAGATACCATGACTTTGTGATTATTGAATAATTGTTATGCTAAAAACTTGTGATAAATATTTATAAAAACTTCATTATTAGTTATTGTGTCCATTCAGCAGGCCATTGTTTTGTATTCCAAAATTTCTGTTAAATTTTAGTCATATTATTTATCACATTAATTCCTCCATATTTAAAGAGTTCTGATAGAATGTTTTCTATACTATGGAATTTCCCTCCTCTCTTCTACTTCTGCGTTCGCTATCTGATAACAAACATGAAAGTTCTTGTGATTTCCACGGGGAATGTGAAATATGTTGTGCTGCTAGTTCCACGGCAGAGCTGCGTTATTTGTACTATGGAAGGCCCAGCACTTTCATATGTGGCCCAGCATGTCCATTTTTGTCATGCCTTTAATTTGGGTAGAAGGCATCCCTAGTCTATTCAATCAATCAATAAACCCATAACCCTTCAGGGTCGTAGGGGTACCACATTGGAGGCCTCAGCACACAGTCCTCCAGCGAATTCTATCATAAGCGATGCGGGATATGAGTGTGGAAATATCTTGCTCTGTCCATTCCTTGATGTTGTCTGTCCATGCCTTTATTTGTCCTCCTCTGCTTCTTCCACCCTCGACAGTTCCGTGCAGTATTGTTTTTGACAAGGAATGCCTGCATACATGTCCAAACCATGCTAATTTTCGTTGTTTCACTATTGAAAGCAATGGCTCCTGAACACCTGCACACATCTCTACTTTATTTCTTGCGTACACATTGGTCTTATGTTCCCTAGTCTATGACAGCCTTCCAATCTTTTGCCAGGCAATGGATGTGTATCTATGTAGTGACAGTTTTCCGTCCATGGTGCCCTTGGACTTTTCAGGTAAAAAATGTCCATGGGAGGCAGTCTCCTATCCTTTCAATGTTTGTATTGCCTTTTGAATTTCATCTGCTAGAATTTCGCTATTTCCTTTTTCATTTGCCCAGCTGAAAATTCTCTTTATAGTCATGATTACATTTGCATATATAAAACTCCTTGCAATAAGCCCACTCTATCTTTTTTTACTACATGCCTATGTGTTATTTCATTGATCATCATTCCATGTTTGTCTCTGTGGTAGATATTTGGTTATATTGGCTGTGTTATCATTTTTAGAATGTCATATGCTACCTTACTGTGTCCCTGTATCCAGCATTGATGGTTTCACATTGTTATTCTAGCCAGATTTCTTCTGCTTGTTTCATATTTCTCTGATTCTGTTGCTGATCTTACCTGTAAAATAGATAGAATTTAAATTAATGTTTTGTATTAAAACTTGGAAAAGGAACCTGCTAGGCATGACACTTCACGTGACACCCAAGTCATTGGGTACTAACCACTTTTTAATTAAGTATTTTATTTGTAATTTTATTGTTTGTAGGCGTATATTTTTAAATTGTGTGCAATTTCTTAGATGAAAGGATATCGGTCGCGAAAACTGAGCAGAGAAATTAGAGAAATGGCAAAGAACATAGGTCTAGAAAACAAAATGTATTCTCAAGTGGCTAAAATGTCTGGTGGACAGAAGCGTAGCCTATTGATGGCGATTTCCTTAATTGGGGGATCAAAGGTAAGTGTTTAGATTAATTCCTTGTCTCTGTCAAGTCACCAATATCAACATTTTGAGGATCTTTACTGGATCAGAGTGTCAGAGGGGTGCAAAGGGAACGCATTACTCTAGGCGGACCCAGGGTTAGCAGATAACCAAGATCCCAAATGTACCTCCTCGTGGTGCACCCTGGAAACAGAAATGCCGCAGCTCAAGCTGATTCTGGCCAAATCATTTGGGGATCGTGTCCGAGAATGTGGAGGTAGCAGATGGAAAGAGATTTGACTGCATAAGAGACAGACAATATCTCTGACACCACCAGCAACACCACAGACATATAGTGAAGCTAGTTAGTACAGTCCGAACATTGGAGGGGCGACCAATGAAAAAAGCATGAAAAGGTGGATGCATGGCGAAAGACAGATAGATTTCATACTGAGTACAATGAAAAACAATTAAAGGGCAGAACAGTGCTAGAGGGCAGCGCCAACTGCAAATAGAAAGTGAAAACGATTACGAAAATGGGAACTACAAGCTCTGTTAGCTCAAGACGAGCTTCTAGTTACCTGTTTTCCTTATAGGCAGAGATCCAGACCCAATAATGGGCGTCTAGCAAAGCAAAAATACCTGGCCTAACTCTCATGTCAAGTCTTCCTATACTGGAAACATGCTCGCAAAGAGAAAGGGTGCCGTACCCAATAGGCTCAAGCAAAATAGGGACAAAGATGGCAGTTCTGGCCCAACTCTACTGTTAAGCTTTCCTATACCGGAAATACACTTGCAGAGAGAAAGGGTTCAGTACCTGATGGGCTCAGGCGCTATTTGGACAAGGTCGCTCAGCCCGAGAACGCCTTGCTCTCAAACGCGTGGTGTGAGACTCGAACTTGGGTGAGAGGTTCACGATGTCTGTGAATGACACCTCAGGTAAGAAGGCGAAAGAGCCAGGTCCAACTCTTCTGGCAAGCTCTTCTTCATACGGAACCAGGCTCGCGGATGAGAAACGGTTCAGTACCCGATGGACACAGGCACAGTACGTCCAATTACACGAGGTAAGTTCAACAAGCATCTTGGCAAAGAGGCACTCACTACACATCCACATGCCCGGCGACAGATAGATAAGCTTTCACGGCCTAGGGAAGCCTACCCGAATTAAAGGCATGACAAAAACGGATGTTCTGGACCTCGGACGTCCAGATCACAAGCGGCCAACCGAGGTGCAAATAATAAAGTTCTACTGTGGAACTTGCAGCACAACATACTTCACGCTCCCCGGTGGAAATCACAGGATATATTCGTTGTGGTTATATGAGAGCGAACGCAGAAGAAGAAGAAGAGAGAGAAACAATATATAGGTATTTACTCCATCTGTGTATCCACCTGAGCAAGTGAGCTGGCTTTCCTGCCACTTGAACATCATCATATATTCCAAAATTCTCTAATTCTTCTGTAAAATTTAACTGATTTTATATATTTTGTCTCTTTAAATCCTCTACATTTTGATTCTTTCTTTGACAATCTTGAAACAATATATAGGTCTAGGTATTTACTAAATCTATATATCCACCTGTTTTAGAAGGCGTTGCTGGAATTATATCGGACACACGCTGCAAATGGATACCAACTTCAGTATGTTCTAAGGGTGACTTTGATCATTTATGGAATGATACAACCAACTCCATGTCCAAAACCTTGTCGCCCCCTGATTTGCCTGGCAGGTAACAGTGTCGCTATTCTTTGCTTCCCTTACTGGCTCTGGCAATACATTAGTGATATAGAGAGTAATTATAGTGAATAATGGCATCATATCTTGCCTTGGTAGTGTACACTGCTAGACTATAACCTGTCCATCATGTGATGTTTCCCTCCCACTTTTACCCCTGCATTCCTCTTGCTCGCCTCCCTTCAACTCTACCTTAAAGTAAGGTCTTCAACAAGGTGATGTGTATTTTAATATATCCAATATTATATTTGTTTCATTATTATTTCCTTCAGTAGTTCTTTTTTTTTCATACACAGTGTTGTCAGAAACACAGTGTTTATTTCATTAAAGTTAACTTAATTTATATATCCACATCTGGAAAGCATCAATTCTGTCTTCTAGTTGTTTAGATAAATGTGTACCTGATATACGATTTTGTGATTTGTTTAGATTTATTTATTTGTTTCATGTCATTCAAAGTACTTTTAGCCATTCCTGTTCTCCTTTTAACTTCTATTTTACATCTGCGATCATTTGTATCTTGCTTCTATATTCTGTTTTTTTTTAAATTTTACAATAATTTTGCACAACACTGGATTTTGGTCTGAGTTGATATGTCGACTCCTGGGTATATTTTATTTACACTACTTCTAAACTTGGTATTCTTCTTCTTTCATTGAAACATGTCTATATCTGTGCTGTTGATATAACTTGTTGTTAATTATAATAAAATATATTTTGTTCTTCTTTCTGTCTCCAGGGCTTTTTCATGTAAATAATCTTCTATTTTCATGTTCAAAGAATGTATTGCATATAATCATGTTATTCTCCTCACAGAATTGTATAAATCTTTCTCCTCAATCTTACATCTTGTCCCTGGCCCAAATTGTCCTATGATGTTCTTGTGTCTTCCTTTCCCTACTATTGTATACATGTCTCTCATGACTATCAGAATGTGTTGATTTTACCTACTTGTGTAGGTACTGTAGGTCTTCGCAGTAGTTTTCTATTTCGTCTTCTGCATGTTTTTAAAAATTTGGTGCATATGTCTGTATAATTACTAGATTGAAAGGTTTTACTATGATATTTTGCATCACGATCATTCTATCAGTGTATGTGCAGTATCTGCTGACATGTTTGTTTGTTTGTTTTGCGTTCGCTCCATTGTAACCATCACGGATATCAGTGCGATTTCCACTGAGAGCGTGATTACATTGTGCCACTGTTATGCGCCTTGTAGGCCTAGCACATCCGATTTCGGCATGCCTTGACAATTCGGGTGGGCTACCCTTAGCCTGTGACAGCCTCTATATCTGTCTCCAGGCACGCGTAGTGGCGACTCTTCGCCCAGACGATTTTTGCTCTCGTCTGACTCGCACGAGGTGTTCCACTGTCTATGAACTTGCCTCGTGTAATTGGACGTGCTGTGCCTGTGCCCATTGGGTACTGAACCGTTTCTCATCCGTGAACCTGGTTCCTCATCCGTGAACCTGGTTCCTTAAGGGGAAGAACTCAACAGAGGAGTTGGACCCTGGCTCTTTCGCCCTCTTAGCCGAGGTGTCATTCACCAACATCGTGTACCCCTTGTCCAAGTTCGAGTCTCACACCACGAGTTTGAGAGCAAGGCGTTCTCGAGCTGAGCATCCTTGTCCTAATAGCGCCTGAGCCCATCAGGTACTGAACCCTTTCTCTCTTCAAGTGTATTTCCGGTGTAGGAAAACCTGACAGTAGAGTTGGGCCAGGGCTAAATCGTTGTCCCTTTTGTGCATGAGCCCATCGGGTACGGAACCCTTTCTCTCTGCAAGTGTACTTCCGGTATAGGAAACCTTGACAGTAGAGTTGGGCCAGGACTACCATCGTTGTCCCTTTCTTGCCTAAGCCCATCGGGTACAGAACCCTTTCTCTTCGCGAGCATATTTCCGGTTTAGGAAGGCTCGACATTAGAGTTGGATTAGGTCTTCTTGCTTTACCAAACGCCAATGAATAGGTCTGTATCTCTGCCTGTAAGGAACACAGGTAACTAGAAGCTCCACTTGAGCTGACAGAGCTTGTAGTTCCCCTTTCCTAGGAACTTTTCACTTTCTATTTGCAGTTCGCGCTGCCCTCTAGCGCTGTTCTGCCCTTTCATTGTACTCGGTATGAAATATATTTGTCTCTCGCCATGCATCTACCTTTACGTGCATTTTACATTGACACGCCCCCTCCAATGTTCGGACTGGATTGACTAGCTTCACTGTATGTCGACAGTGTCGCTGTATGTGGTGATGCTGGTGGTGTCGGAGATATTGTCTGTCTCTTGTGCAGTCAAATCTCTTTCCACCTGCTACCTCCACATTCTCGGACACGATCCCAAAATGATTTGGTCAGAATCAGCTCGAGCTGCTGTATTTCTGTTTCCAGGGTTCACCGCGTGGAGGTACATTTGGGATCTTGGTTATCTGCTAACCCTGGGTCCGCCTAGAGCAATGCATTCCCTTTGCACCCCTCTGCTGACATATTTTTCTCATTCTTTCTTGTTCAGTATTCCTACTGATAATCATGATAAGATGTTCATGATAATCTTCTGAACATATGAAGCTAAATTCTACCTTCGATGTGTAACCAGTATCTTACCATCTTGTCTCTGCTTCTCCTAGAGTATCTACCGGGTAATTTAAAGCTCCTGCATCTGAAATTAAGTTTTCTAGCTTCCCGACATGGTGTAGTGTTCTAACATTACATGTGCCTATCTAATACATTTCTTTCTAATTCTCAAGTGCTGTTGGTGAATTGCTTGAATTTGAGATGTACATGGTAAAGTCTCAGTCTTTTCAACAGTAACTAATATATTAGTCATTCATTAATATGCCCTGAATGTGTCTAGTATGTACCACATATTTCACTATTTTGTCATTTGAACTGGTGATCCATATGGATTCGTGAGACTACGGGAATTGAACCAGGTCAGTTCTAGCAGAACCAAATCTCCTTGCAACTTGAGTAAATGAGTTTTTCCATATTTGACTACCAGCATCTTCAAAAAATAGATAAGATATTTTGTCAAGACATTCAAACTATTTGAATGTCTTGTCAAAATCGCTAGTGACTTCAGTACACAGTTTGAATGTCTTGACAAAATCCATCTTCACTAGTGACTTAAGTACACAGTTTGAATGTCTTAAAAAATTGCATCATTTTTTGGAGATATACATATATATTATAACACCTATATATATATATATATATATATATATATATATATATATATATATATATATATATATATATATATTGGAAACAACAGACTTAACAGGGTGACAGAATTCACATACCTAGGAAGTAATATAACAACAGATGGCAAGAGCAGCAAAGAAATACACAATAGATGTAGTAAAACATACCAAACCTTAGGGAAAATGATACCAATCATCATAAAGAAAAATGTAAATTTAAACACCAAAATAACACTATTCAAAACAATTATTATACCAACGCTGTGTTACCAATGCCAAACATGAATAACAACAGCACAAGACAAATGTAAACTTGTAACCGCTGAAATGGCATGCTAGCGCAGAATTCTAGAAATATCGCTAAGAGACAGAGTGAGGAATGAGGAAATTAGATATAGAACTGGTGCCACCCCCAATCTTGGAATATATTAAGAGACAACAGATCAAATGGTTTGCACACATCAGCAGACTACCATCCAACAGCATACTACAGAAAGCTATGCTACACAGATACAGTGAAGGCAGACATAAAGGCTGACCACGGAAATGATGGACCACCAAAATAAAAGAGGCGACAAATTCCACAATATACTCAACACATACAAGGGCCATCTCCAGAAAACTCTTCTACCTCTGATGCTGAAAGGCAACAAAGGGTTTAGTGAATAGATAGATCTTATATTTATTCTTACAGTTTGGCTTGTCATTATAGGTGGTTTTCTTAGATGAACCATCATCAGGTATGGACCCATCAACAAGGAGACTCGCTTGGGATGTTTTGCAGCAAAACCGTAAAGGTCGTACTATTCTACTTAGCACTCATTATATGGATGAAGCTGATGCACTCGGAGATCGCATCGCCATAATGGCAGATGGTGTAGCAAAATGTTGTGGAACTTCACTATTTCTGAAGAAACTGTTTGGTATGTATGACTGTTGCTTAAAAGTGTTATGTATATTTAGTTCAACAGTGTCAGCTTCTAGACTTTCTTATGTATTCGTGAAGTAGTATTTCTTCTTCTTCCTCATTGTTCATTCTCAAACTCCTGCTGGATCTCCCTTGTAGCAAGACCATTGTCCTACTAGATTTCTAGCAGGATGTAGTCCAGAGAATGGAAATGCGTTGTGTCGCCGTTTTATTTGCGCCAATGGCCCGACACATCTGTCTTCGGCAGGAAGTAGTATTTGACATGTAGAGAAATCAAAATGTGTATAATAACTGTTAGATAAATGAATAGATAACTGTGAATAGATACTGTCTGCCTAGAAACATAACCATAACCTGTGTATTTATGTTTCTGGATTGTTGTCACTGCATTCCAAATAAATCTTTAAGTTCTCAGATCTTTGTCTCAAAAGAAGCCTGTGTGTTGCCAGGCCCAAAAGGGGAGCAAAGAATAGCAACACTGTTTACCTTCCATGCATGTCGTAAGAGACGACTAAGGAGGTTATGGGATGGCGTTGGCTGTCCCATCCCATATAGGGTCAGTGACCCAAAGCCATGCTGAAGTCGGATGTGTCAGGCCGAAAGGCGCAGATATCGCAGCAATGCTGTAAACCATGACACAATGCATTCCGTTCTCCGGACTACATCCTGCTAATCTGCAGGAGTTTGAGAATGAACGAAGAAGAAGTCTCAAAAGAGAGATACATATGTCTTGACCATTTGTATCAGTTGTGTGTTGGTTGATTGTTAACTTGAAATGTTTATAAAACATTCCCTGTTTGAGGTGCCACTTTTCACCCCATCAGTTGTGTGTTGGTTGATCGTTAACTTGAAATGTTTATAAAACATTCCCTGTTTGAGGTGCCACCGTTAGCCACTGCTGTTGACATATAATCCTCAAATAAAATTGTCCTTTTTTCACTCCCCTCACCACGCTCACCACCTCAAGAACAATGATAATATGATAGTGATGGCCATAAACGTGTTGAGACTATACCTATCATGCATATAATTTACCTGCCTCAACTTTTCAGATTGTGCTGAGAGTGTGTGCGCTAACATGGTCTTGTGATTAAATAAATCAATGTATCATTCTCAACCCTTCTATAGTCAAGTTGCTCCTGGTAGTGGCAAGCGCTACACTAGTTTCTGTAACTACTTTGTTATGTATGTACATGTGCTGAGAACACCCATTTACATTATTGATGACAAATGACTGACATCTTTAGATGATAGACTTTTTATTTGATGAAAACGCCTACAGAAAGTTGAGGATGTGAGCCTCCAGACACTGAGATTATTTACTGGGGGTATGTCATCATCACCTTCATTATCATGCAGACAATCTCAATTCAATCAATGGAAAAAATATGTAAACATTTGGCCACTTGCAGACATACACACAGAAAGAATACTCTTACTTCTGCTGCTCATGTCACATCATACAATACACCAAAAATGTAACAGTTACAACAAAATTAGAATGAAAAGAACTAGATTATACCACATATCAAAACAAGTGCATCGTCAACAAGAAGATGACCTCCGAAAATGAAAATGTTTTCTAGTTTTGAGAAGCCAAGTTACAGTAATAAAAATATGTCAATCTTCAATGATGTCCATGAGATTATCAACAGAAGATACCTGACAGCACCTCAGCTAAAGTCTAAGCACAGGAAATAATTCAACATAAATACAGCACCAAAATATGGATAAATATTTACACAGATGAATCGGCAGAGGGAACTCTTAAACATGGAGGAGGTGGCATCTTTTTAAGATATAACATGTCTCATTAAAGCATTCCTAACAAAATACATACTAATAATACTCATAGCTGCCCGTGTGTTGCCGGGCCCGAAAGGGGAGCAAAGAATAGCAACACTTTACCTTCCACGCATGTCGTAAAAGGCGACTAAGGAGATTATGGGATGGAGTTGGCTGTCCCATCCCATATAGTGTCAGTGACCCACAGCCATGCTAAAGTCGGATGTGTCAGGCCGAAAGGTACAGATATCGCAGCAATGCTGTAAACTATGACACAACGCATTCCGTTCTCCGGACTACATCATGCTTATCTGCAGGAGTTTGAGAATAAACGCAGAAGAAGAAGATACTCATAACAGAAGCTGAGGCACTCATCAGGTACTGACATCTCTCACTAGCACAGAACAGTCAGCACCAACATAAATAGTAATATTCACAGACTGCAGATCTTTATTAGAAGCATTATTGTCTATCCTCAGGTGGATGATTGTCAAAATATCCACATTTGCCGTTAAGAGTATAGGTGGTGACTAGAATAGTACTTACGTAGAACACAGGTTTTTGATGTTTCACTTGAACACAAAAATAAGAAGAGGGTAAGACAAGGCTGCATTTTATCACAAAGCCTATTTAATATATACACAGAGAATATCTTTAAAAATATAGAAGAAATGCCAGGACTCAAGATCAATGGGAAAATAATAAACAACCTGAGATATGCAGATGTCACTGTTCTTTTAGCAGAAAGTGAGCATGAACTACAAAGACTAATAGATCGTAAATAAATCAAGTAATGAATATGGACTGGATATAAATATCCAAAAAACAAAAACCATGATAATCATCAAAGACACAGAAGAACAAGAGCTAAACATAAACATAAATTGAGAGAAACTGCAACAAGTAAATCATTATCAATATTTTGGACATATAATCACAAAGTATGGCAGATGTGAAACAGAAGTTAAAAGAAGAATAGGAATGACTAAAAGTACCTTCAATGACATGAGGAAAATATTAACATCTAAACAAATTACAAACAAGTTAAAAATGAGAATTATAAAATGCTACATCTATTCTATATTAATGTATGACTCAGAAACATGGACACTAAATAAACAATTAGAAGACAAAATTGATGGAAAGAGAAGAAAACTTAATATGACGAAAGAATTACTAAGAGAAATTAAGATCAGGCATATTTTGGACATATTAAAAGACATGACACCTTATTGAATACCTTACTTGAGGATAAAGTCAAAGGGATGCGAGCAAGAGGTAGACAGAGATACAAGTGGGAGAGAACATCACCAGATGGACAGGTTACAGTCTAGCAGAGTGCACCACCAAAACAAAAGACAGGGGATGTTGGAGATCTGTTGTAGTCAACCTAAGTGGCCTTAGGAAATTCTTCTTCTTCTTCTTCTTTTGTTCACTTGAAACATGTCTATATCTGTAATTCTGTCTCCTTAATAAAACTCACTGTCTTTTGTAGTTCATAGTGTCCCATAGAGTTTTGATTCCAGTGTTGTTTCCTCTGGCCAATATGTCTGCCTCAGCGTTTCATGCTCAGAACACTCTTGAAGTATATGTTTGGCACTCTGTGCTGCCTGTCCACATGTACACATGGCTGTGTTGCCAATCTTGAACTTTGTATACATGTGACTGCGGAGTCGGTTGTGTCCTGTTCTGAGACGTAGAATTATAACTTGTTCTGGTCTGTTCATAATATGATAGTCATCTTGTGTTGGTGTTTGTGGCTTTCTTATTGACTTGATCATCTGTTTTTTCTGATGGTAGGTGATTGGTATATCTGGTTGGTCTTCGGTAGCACCTTCCTTAGCCAGTTGGTCTGCTTTTTCATTTCCTGGTATTCCACAGTGAGAGGGTATCCACTGCATGGTTACCCTATACTGGTAAGACAATTCGCTAAGTAGTTTTTTCAAGTCTGTTAGTTTTCCAGACTGGAGAGCTTGAAGCACTGACCTTGCATCTGTCAGGAATACCACAGGCTGTAGGCCAGAGTTGGAGTTCAGCAGTTTTTTAGTTGCCACACTAATTGCCTGGATTTCTGCATCATAATTGTTGCAGAATTTTCCTGTTGGTGTTCTGATTGTATCTCTAGACTTGTGTGGATATTCTATATATACACCTGCACCTCCATTCCTCACAGCATTCTGTGCTGACCCATCTGTGTACACTCTGACCCATATATGTTGTGGATATTCCTCATCCAGGAAACTGAGGGTGACTGTCCTTCGCTGCACACTGTTCTGTTCGTCTTCGCTTAGTATTCCTTTCACATGGGTCTGAATGTATATTGGCATTCCATGGCTTTCACTCCACGGGGTTTGTTCTGGTACAGACCTTAAGGGGCTGTCAACTTCAGGTAGGTCTGTAAGTTGTCTACGGAGTCGTTTAGCTTGATGGATAAAGCTGCTCCTTTTCAGTAGCCCCATTGCTAGATTTTGGAATCTTTCCTTCATTGGATGACTAGGCATACACTGAAACTTTCTGCTTGAATTAGTACTTTTGTGTCTCTGCGTTCTACAAGTGTTTGCATTCTTCCCATTTTCTGCATCTCTGCTATGGGTGTTGATTTCATTGCTCCCAACAATATTCTAAGTGCCTGGTTTTGCACTTTATCTAGATCTTGTAATGTGGTGTTTGATGCAGAACACCATGCAGCTTAACTATATTCCAGGTGTGGTCTTATGCCTTGCTGGTAAACTTTACTGAGTATATTTCCACTGGCTCCCCATGTGGTTCCACTTAGTTTTCTCAGGATAGCTAACTTCCTCCTGGCTTTTGTTGTTGCTTTGTTTATGTGCTGCTTCCATGTCAGCTTATCATCAAAAGTAACTCCGAGGTATGTGGGTTGTTTGTCTTCTTTCAAGAGCTCTCCATCTATCTTGATATGACCAGCTTTTTGTTTTGGTGAGAGGGTAAAGAGTGTAGTGCTGCACTTATCTGTGTTAATGCTGACACACCATCTATTTGCCCATAAGGTTAGGGCATCGATAGCTCTTTGTATTTGTTTAGTGGCCACTGTTGCATGTTCTTCCCGGCACCAGGTCGTCAGCATACATTGCCACTTTGATCCCGTGTGGTAGTTCAGCAACTAGGTCATTGATGTAAACCAAGAAAAGTGTGGGTGACAGGACTCCTCCTTTGGGGACTCCATGACGCAGTAGAACTTTCTTGCTCTTGCGACCATCTAATTGTACCCTGGCTCTTCTATTATGCAGGTATGCTTTTACCCATTTGTACATTCTTGAGCTAACCCTGCAATTTTGCAATTTCTTTAGGAGCCCTTCTTTCCAGACCTTATCAAATGCTTTCCTGAGGTCTATCCATGCTGCTAGTACCAGTTTCTTTTCTTGGAAGGCATCCTCAATCTCTTGGGAGAGGTAGGTTGCCTGATCTTCAGTAGAGTAGCACTGTCTGAAACCTGCTTGCTGTGATACCAGAAGATTTTCACTGTCAAGGTACCACTGCATCCTAATATTGATAATGCGTTCCATTGTTTTACATAGACAGCTTGTGAGGCTGATGGGCCTGTAGTTGGAGACTGTGTTGCCATCTTTTCCTGATTTGAGGAGTGGTATCATTATTGCTTTTCTCCACGCCTGTGTTACATTACCTGTGGACCAGCTTGTGTTAAAGATCTGCAGTAGCTTTGCTCTTGCTGCAATTCCCAGGTTTCTAATCATTTCATTGGACACTCCATCAGCTCCAGGGGACTAATTCATTTTCAATTTGGATATGGCATGCTCTAGTTCTCTCATTGTGATTGGTGCCTCCATGGCTTCAGGTATAGGTTCGCCTTGTCCAATGTTTTGCTGGTTCTCTCGAACCTCCTGTTGTTTGTCTGGGCTGACTTTGACGTTATTGTCTTCTGCAAAGGAATCTGAAAAGTAATAAGCTGCATGTTTACCTGTTAAATTATTTCTATCTTTATAAAGTGTGATCCTGGTATTTCTCCCTGTACCTTCATCATTTAGTTGTTTTACAAGTTTCCATAATTTCCTAGTATCTCTTTCTAGGTTCAGCGACTCTGTTTTTTCTTTCCAGCTGCTCCGTTTGGCTTGTAACTTGGCTCTTTGAAATTTAGCCTTTGTTTGCTGATATTTGTTGTGATGTTCTTGGCTAGGTCTGTTCTCAGCCTGCTGTCTAGATGTTTCCATCTCATTTTGCAGCTTTTCCAGTTCATCATTCCAGTAGGGTTTGTAGTTTTTGCGTGCCCCCCCTGGGTATGGTTTTACTAGCAGCATGTAGTATACATCTATTAAATTCACTCACGGCTCTATTGATGTCTTTGTCCAAGTTCATGTCCTTAGCTAGAACACTGGTTAAATGCTGGTACATTTTCCAGTCTGCCCTTTTATAGTTCCACCTAGTGAGCGTGCTGCTGTCCTTGGTAAATTCATTGTCGATTTCCAGGAATATTTGTCTGTGGTCACTACCTCCAAGCTGCTTTCCAATGACACGTGTGATGTTCCATTCCAAGCTTGGTGAGTGGAATGCCAGGTCTGGTGTAGAGGTGGTGTGCCATGCTCTCGAGTAGAAGGTTGATGAGTCTGCTGGCTGGTTAATTAGGATGAGATTATTTTCATCCTGCCAGCTCTCAAGTTCCTCATCTCTCTTGTCGATATGATCATAGCCCCAGCCCTGAGAGTGGCTGTTGAAGTCACCACACACCATAAGTCTCTCTTTGTCTGGAATTGTGTCTAGTGCTAATGGTTTATCATTAGGGCAGTAGTAGTTCAGGAGATGGAATTCTGCACTGTCTGTTTTTAGGTGGAGCATCTGGTATTCTGCCCCTTCCATATATACTTTCAGCTGACATGCGCTGATATTGTTTTTAACAAGTGTCAGAATTCCACCCTTTCGCCTGTCCTTTCGGTCAGATCGGTAGCACTGGTAGCCTCTGATTTTGAAGGCTATGTCGCTGCTGAGGTGTGTTTCTTGGATACAGCATATACTAACTTGTTCTTCACTGAGGACATTTTCAAGTTCCAATTTTTTGCTGTATCCATCTCTTTTGCTGTTGACACCCTCAGCATTCCAGTGCATTTTTTTAATTGGTCGTTTGTTTGTTTGGCCAGTAGCTCTATTCCCTTGCCTCCTGGCTCCTCAGGGCAATTGAGAAGGACTTCCAGTAACTGAGGTTGGGCCCTTTCGAGGTATAGGGCTCGGCACCGTCCCTGCCTGAACGTCCGCCACAGGGCAGGCACCATTTATAGATGTAGACATGTTTCCATTGTGTTTTGTGCGTGGCATCCTGATTATCTGTGCGCCTATTGGCTGGTTGCCTTCGTCTTCTGCACTCTGCTTACTTGGGCAGGACTATGGTCCTGCTCGAGTGGGACTGCCCGACCACTCTTAGTTTCCAGCCCCTGATGGCTGAACTAAGCCCCATCACCACTGCACGGTGCTGGTCTCGATGGGGGCCTTAGGAAATGAAACAGAGCGGTTCTGAACTACATAGTAACATGTGTAGCAGCGACCACATTTGCAACGAATAGTGCCAAAGTGAACAGAAACATAAGATCTGAGGTGACTGTGGACCAAGATGTCATTAAGATTTTTTGTCACGCCTATAGGCAACCAAAGGAAAGTCCCGGAAAGCAGCATTAGTTTCAGAATCAAACATATAAAAAAATTTAAAAAAATAAACATCAAATAAGAACAGACGATAACTGCGGTCAGAAAACTGAACAGAAGAAAATATAGTTTAAGCATGCTTAGTATATTTTTAAAATACACCACTGATAAAAAAAGAAAGTATAGATACTCTTTACCGTCTGCTAGAAGAGACTCTGCACCTGTGGGTCTGCTGGTACGTCAGTTCTTAAATACTTGAACAAAATCTGTGATACTCGTATCATGTGGTTACCAGATTTTGTTGCACCATAGGTGCAAAGTCTAGCAGATGGTGAAGAGTATATACTTTTTTGTTCCTGTTGTGAGCTGAATCTTCATGCTAATAATTCAATCCCTCTTTTGTCCTTCTCTGCTTGTCCCACGCTTCATCCCAAATTCCTTTAATCTCTGTAATACTGATTCATCCAAAGAATTTTCATTTTCTATTGAGTGATCGAGTATTCCCATCTAGATCTCACCTTTGTCCCATATTTAAAGTGTCTACCACAGGATTTCTAGTAGATTCTATAGGAGTTCCTGAATAAAAGAGGTATCTATATATGCTGATCATTCATGGCGTAATCATCCACTTTGGACCTTCTGAAACAGACTGAAAAGGAGACACGATAACAGCCCTGTTCAGGGTGGTTTTTAAGAGCCATTATGAGGCTGCTGTAACTGCCACCATCTCTATTCTTAGATCCTTTCATAGGAGAAGGGTCTACAATTCACACTTTTAAAGAAATTAATGCTGATCTGAATTTTAAAGTAATTTGTGACATCACTCTGCCGCTGCATTCCTAGTTACAAAATGAATGCAGTAGTTGTGCTGAACTTTCGTTTGACCAATAAAGTCATTGTTACCATTGTAAGGAGTGCTCCCAGATGCAAAGATATACACAAGGTAATACTGTGATCTTACCCTAAATCCCTTGCGGAATGGATTACCTGAAACTGTGCGGTTGAAAAGTACAATTAACAGATTTAATCGGGTGGGTTAAGTAATAAACACCTGGTTAGTGTTAAGTAATTAACGGCAGGGAAATAATAAATAAAAACATGAAGAGCTAATTTTTATTCTCCATTTTTTCCTAGTGGGACAATTTTGTTTCTGAGCCTAATTTTGTTTCGCTAAAAATGTAGACGGTTCTCCTAGGAAAGGATCCATTCTTATACTGGAGGTTGTTGTCACATAAGATCTGCTCTATATGAAGCATTATAGTTATTTTGTTGTTATATGTAAACACCCCCCTATCTTTACCAAAGCTATACTGCCCTGTGTAGCGAGTTGACACATATACAACAGTGTTTTATTTCTCTTTCTCAATCTTTAATTATTATTTGACAGGGACTATAAATTTGTTTGTGTCTTGCGCTGTTCTGTTTACTATTGATACTTTGTATTCCATCTCTTTACTACCTCCTAGGAACTGGTTATCACCTTGTTATTGTCAGAGATCACCTGTGTGACATCAATGAATTGACTGCAGCTGTAAAATCCTACATTCATCAAGCTGAAACAGAGTATATTGTTGGCATGGAAGTTTCTTATTTGCTTCCTGACACAGAGTGTTCCATATTCCCAAGTCTCTTTCGACATCTAAAGACACACAAACAGAGTCTTCATATTTTAAGTTTTGGCACTACAGCAACTACAATGGAAGAAGTTTTTCTAAAGTATGGTTTGTTACATCGTCGTTATATATTTTAAATTACATTTACATTTACATAGTTCTTTCCGTTATTTCTGAATATAATCAGGGATTTAACAAAAATTTCTGCTGTTGATGTAGAAGTTTCAGCTTATATATGCATACTTCAATATTTTTAAAAATTTGCGGCAGAAATACACAAGTTTTAATATAGAAAGCGTCAAATAATGCTCATGAAAAGCAAACTTTCCAGTTCAGTTATTCAAATCCTTCTAACTCGGAATCACTGTCTGAATTCTGATAGAGTTCACACATTTCATCCTCTGTTATGGAAACACCATGGTGGATATCATCAGTCTTCAGTACATTGTTGTCTTCGGCATCGTCTTCAATGATATCGCTGTCCTCACTTCCATGCCTTGCATGAATATTGGAGCACTTTTTGAAAGATCGGAGGATCATTCGGATGAAATATCTGACCTCAATTATTTGACCTACTAAATGATTTTCTTTTTTTTAACATTGCCACTCTTCGTCACAGCTAAATCGGATGACGCATATAGTCATTCCATTGTGCTTGGAGTTTGTCCTTAAATGGTTAGTTAAGACAGATATGAATTTGCTGCAGAAAATAGGTAAGACTGCAGGATTTACAGATACACACAACCCCATCTCACTGCATCATATTTATACTTTCTCTGTGAAATATGCCTGAAACGAGTCCCAGACTAGCATGGATAGTTTTTTGTTTTTTTATAGTGCCACCTCCCCTCCTCTGCCTCCAAACTTTATTCAGCCATTCCAGAGTGCCAATTTTGTCCATCGAACCTTTCGTATTGAATGTACAAACATGCCACTTGGGAATTCTGCCCCCTTAGGCAACTGAACACTCTTATCTGCCTACACTCTCCCTTAGGCAGAGTCTTGCATTTAAAAATAGTTACTTTTTGTGTCCCATCTGCCATGCAACCTAAAACAACAGTGAAGCATATCTTCTAATGTTCAGTCATCTTTACAAAAGCCATCTTCACACCTTTTCATTCCACCAGGTGATTTGAAGGCAAATCAAGGCAGACATGTGTCTCCTCCATATTTCCTATTTGAGATAAGTCAAAGTTGAGCCTATTCTGCAGGTTAATAGTGAAATTTTGAAACAAATCAATTTTTTTTCAAGATATTTCAGCAACTTCTGTGTGAGGTTAGTGCGGGTTCACAGACACAAATGATATCTATTCATAAAATGAATGTACCATCCCATTGTGGCAACAAAGTCCACATATTTGTATGACTGGAATGCAGAATCTTTTAATATAGTGAGCATCTGTTCGAATATTTGTGCGGGTTACAAGTAATTCATTCTGTCTCTACTCCATTATTCATTCCGACAATGTCTCCTCCAGCACAGGGAATGAGGCTGTAGAACCACATTATGCTTTCTTTTCCCCTCGCATCAGACACTTCTTCCTTTTTTTCTCCATTCTCGTACTTGCTTTTCATTCACAATTAAGTGATGATTTGAATTGTTGGATTTCTCAAATTAAAAGTGATAACATCCAACTTGAAACTAGCAGCATATGATGTTCTATTCTGTCCAGGTATCTTTCTTATAAAACTAGAATAAAATCACAATCATAATCATGTGATATATTCTTTCCAGAACATGGTTATGGATTCTCTGAAAACTCAGTGATTCTGGGCGAGTTGACCTGCTGCAACTATAGACATATTTAAACAATCTGATATATCACTGCACCATAGTCATCTTGGGCGCCCTCTTCCTCTGTAAATAATCACAATATCAATACAATTAACAACTGGAAGCTTAAACACCTTATACAGTGCAATGCTACTTGGGGCACCACCGTACCAGATTCACTTATAACTAAAGTGGGTAAGACTATAATTGGGAATGTGCTTTGAATGTATTGGCTAATGCTATCTGATATTTGCCAAGCTAAATGTTGACATGATCTATTATTTGACTAGGCAGCTTTGAATTTATGGTAATAGCTGGTGCCAAAAGGTAACCAGGTAGCTGGTGCCAGGTAGGGGACGAAACCTGGGCACTTTATTGTTACTTGAGACAAATAGACAGTAAATGGAGTGACATCATCCGCAATCACCAAGAAGAAAAAATTTAAAAACACCTTCTGCAGGAAAGGTAATGATCACTGTCATTTGAGGCATTGAAGCGACAATTAATTTACAAGTTTACATTAAGAAATTGAAAAAAAAAAGATGTTTCTGCAGAGTTCGCAGCACAAGAATTCAGCGGACCTGCTTCTCCTTCACGACAATGCTCACCCTCTAGCAACACTAAATCTAGCAACACAGAAGCAATCAATAAATTGTGTTGAACAGTTCTACATCATCCAAACTATAAATCCTATTTGCACACTCATATTTTCATTTTGGTTCACTTAAAGATGCACTCTGGTAGTCAAGATGTAATGAAGAAGCACAATCAAAGAAATGCCTAAAACATGAAAACAAAAAAAACTTGTATCAACCAGAAATACATTCACTTGTTTCAAAGTGGCATAAAGCCATGCTAGTTCATCTGGAATTAATAATACAAATGTTTTATATGACATATCCATGTATATTGTGTATTCTCTTGATGCTTTTGAATAAACAGTTCCTGAGGAAATTAATGTAGCCCATTACTTTCTTAATTTCCTCATATATATCTATATATATATATATTCATAATAACCGAATTTGTTTTACTCAGTTATATAACAGTTATTAACATGTGTATTCAGTCAGAAGTTTTCTTACTTATTTAATACACAGCTGCTTCTCAAATTTATCTATAGTTAAAACTTGTCACTTCTATCCATATTGACAGCAAACAAAATATAGAGATCCTGTCATTTTGAACCTTGTAGATACTGAGCATGTCTCCATTCGCAGCTAGTGTGCAATTTGGAATACACTTATAGAGGAGACCTATCTTGTCTTTATTGAGATATTTCTTGACTTGTACTGTTGTATAATTTTCTGTAACTCAGCTTTCCTCCAAATATCAGTTGTTTCTTGTGAAACAGATCCGTCTCACTGCAAATTACTTTCATCATAATTCCAAGTCGCTCTTTGAAATTGCTCTATCAGCTTAAGCTCTATTTAAAGTCAGTGTGGCCTATACTGAATAGTGGCTAACAATAGTAAAGGCCTATGAGCAGAATCAAACAAACCTTCTTATTTCATGTTTTTTATTATTTCTGTGCATTTGTTATTCGGTGTTAGCAAGTGACACAAAGTATATACATAGAAATAAGCAAAAAGCACAGAAATAATCAAAATCATCACATTAGAAAGCTTGTTTTTATTCTATGTGAGAAAACTACATGGCCATGAATTTCTTTTGTGTGAAATTTTTAAAGTGTACACATTGAAAAATACAGTAGACAATGGGAATCTATGTGACACACTGGGTGCTATTATTCTGATTACAGATCTAGGAACTGCTCTCAGAACAACTTTTCTACACATTAATATGTTTTCCAGTGTGCAATCCATAGATCTATATTACCATACATAAATATTGTGCTTCCTTAATAGGTTTACAAGATAATCCTATTGTACTCATCTTCTAGGGCTATTGCTGCAACTGATTTTTCTTTTTTTTGGGCCTAGAAGTCCTCATAAATTTTGTATGCAAGAATTGCAGCATTTATGACTGGCTATTCAATGTTTGTTTGCCTCTAGAGTATCTGAAAACTAACCTCTGATTTTCAGATCCATGTTTACATGTTTAGCAACAATTTTCTCAAGTACCCATCTGTTCATGTTCTGCAGTGCATTAATATGATAGTCTTATTTGGCAGTTTCGGCTTTGCTAGGTGGATACAATAGCTATGTAGCTACTCTTCTGATACTAGTCCTATCTGCGTTTTATCAACACATTATTTGTTAAAAATCAAATGTGAACATCTCACCGAAGTTGGATGTGTCGGGCCATTGGCGCAAATAAAACCGCGACACAACGCATTTCCGTTCTCTGGACTACATCCTGCTGGAAATCTAGTAGGACCATGGTCCTGCAAAGGAGATTTAGCGGGAGTTTGAGAATGAATGCTGAAGAAGAAGAAAAGAAGAAATGTGAACATAAAACTATTTGATTTCAGAAAAAAGGCACAAACAACATATATTTTTGTCTATTTTCATTTATGTATTTATTTAATAATGTGCTTACTGTAGCCAATATGACAGATTTGATGCTACTTTTATAAATTTCCTAAATCTACACAGGTCAGCAGAAGAGTCAACGTTTCATAATGTTAGTGCCACTGTCAATAGTGAAAATATAGCTACATGCCATTTAAATGCGGTAAAAGGTGTACCAGATGCAAGTAATATCTTAGGTAGGGAGTAAGAATTGTTTAGTAAAAAATAACTACCTCTTCATCGTTTTGTACATTTTTCTGTTGCTCGTTTGAACATCAGGTTGTGGAAGAGTATCTAGAATAAGTCTATATACAGTGTTTCTGTTTATTGCCTATTGATCCTTGTTAAACAGGACTCAAAATATGTTGATCATTAACTTCATTGTAGTCAGTTTTCCTTCATGTAGGCTTCTCATCCTCAACATAACGTTATACCACACTACATGAGCACACATGACAATACACCACACTACATGAACACATGGCAATTCACCACACTACATGAACACATGGCAATACACCACACTACATGAACACACATGACAATACACCACACTACATGAACACACATCACATTACACTATACAACATGACATTACACCACACTACATGAACACACATGACAATACACCACACTACATGAACACACATGACAATACACCACATTACATGAACACACATCACATTACACTATACAACATGACATTACACCACACTACATGAACACACATGGCAATACTATGTACGATCTTCGCTGGTCATAGATGCAAGTTCTCCATCAGTCATAGTTGCGCGATCTCCACCGGTGATAGATGCACAATCTCCACTATTCATAGATGCACGATCTCCGCTGGTCATAGATGCACAATCTCCTTCGGTCATAGTTGCATGGTCTCCACTATTCATAGATGGATGGAAGTCGAAGTTATAGTTAAACACATTATAGAGCACACCAAAACGTTGTTATAGTTTCAAAAATGATCTAAGCATCCATTCTTTGTATTATCATATTGATTTTTTCATATTTGCTTTTTTTTCATTTTTTCGTGGAGAGCCATGACCACCTACGCCACCCGGCATGGCACCTGATGATGATGATGATGTTAAATTAAGATACATAGGCCTAGTCTTTGTGTTACATAATTTTCCCACAATGTGACTGACTATGGTAAAATAGGAAGTGACGTTACTTTGCTGGTTTTGTCAATTCTCCCTTGATTTCATAGTTGTTTTTGCCTGCGCACGTTTGCCCCAAATCATAGGGCAAAGGTGGTGTTTTACTCATGCTCATAAAATCTCATTCTATGGACTAAACCTAATTGCATGTTGTAAATACCCTCACTATTGTTAGATGGATGGATACGCTTACACACTGCTGCCAGTTTGGTCTTTTACAGTTAAGTCTATTTGTCCGAATACGCAAACAAGTGAAAAGTGCGCATCATTGTCCCAGACTACCCTATGTCACAATTTTTTTTAAACTTTTGCTGCTGCACCTTTTTATGTCAAGTCTTTCCCACTGTCACTACATTTCCTGGGGATGGCGGCTTTTGCGAGTGATCATTTGAAGAAGCCATTAAAATATAATATTAGATATGTTAGGTATGTTGATTATCCTCTTTCCACACCTGACATGCCCATAGGTGCTCAGATCTCTGCTTCATTAAATCTCTCAGGCACAATGGCTGATGGTTCCAGTTCTACTGCTCTTTTTGAAATCTATTTTAGGTGTTCTCTAGTGTTTGCCTATCCAGTTATATAATAATTTCCATTTATTTTAGGACTTATTTTTGTCTAGCAATGGCAGTGCCATGCTTCTGTTTTCTAAGTAGGTATCTATCTATATCTCACTCCTGGACCTAGAGAACTATCTCATATCAATGTATGGCCATCATTACCTAAATCATATCCAATTTCCGTATCTGATTCCAAGTTTGTTTTATTGCCATTTCTCAATAAAGAGGATGATTACGATACATATCTTCAGCTACATCATCCATTGTAAAGTGTTCATTGAAAATATGCCACAATGATACCTATCCACAAGAAAGGCAAACCAAAAAAACAAGGTGGACAGCTATCACTCAATCTGACCAGTTATCTGTGCATGCTGATGGAACGCATGGTAAATAAAAGAATGATGGGGTTCCTATAAAAAAATTAAATCCTGCTAAATCAGCAAGCTGACTTCAGAAAGTATAGATCAACTGAAAACCAGATCACGCCCAGGAAGTAGAGAATGTGTGCCAAGAAAAAAAAACCAGTGGTGTGGGTAGACATGAAAAATCCTTTGACTGTGTGTGCAAAGATGGAATCCTTCTTAAACTACAGCACAGCAAGGTAAATGGGCACATATACTCTTGGATAAAATACTACCTCTATAACTGAAAGGCAGCAGTGAAACTTGGAATGAAGCACAGCACAAAGAAACTCTTCAAGCATGGCGTTCCACAGGAAGTTCTGTCCCCCAACTTTATTCTTTATATTCATGAACAACATTAACGAAATCTTTTTGCGTAAATTAAATGTTGCGATATATGCAGACAATCTGGCAATATGGTACAGTGAAGAGAGTGTAGGCACAACAAAAATAAAGCTGCAGGAAAAAATGTACAATTTGGCCAAGGGGACAGAAAAATGGGCCATGTCTATCAATGCTAAAAAACTACGTATAGCATCTTCAGGATGTCCACCAAACCACAAAACATTTTACTATCCATAAAAGGTCAAACACTGCCAAAAGATGAGACACCCACATACCTTAGAGTCACTTTTGACCCAAGACTTACATAGAAACAGTACATTGATAAGTGCCAAGCAAAAGGCATAATGAGAATAGCACTGCTTAAAAAACTGGAACAGATTGGGAAGTAAATGGGAAAATCCTAAGTAGTGCATACACAGGATACGGTAAGACCAGCTTTAGAATATGGAATGTCAGCATGTGGGCACTGCAGCCAAAAGTAACACTCAAAGTTCTCAAATATACAAAACTGCAACCTAAAACTTACAACAGGAGGCATGAAAACTAACCCAATCATAGAAATGGAAACATGCCCAGGTTTACAATCAGTGGAAGAGAGAAGAAATGAAAAACTCCTCACATTATGCAAGTTCAAATGTTTGAAGAGTCATCAAATGAACCAAAGTTTGAACAGACCTACAAAAAAGTGACTAAAAGCAGTCACTTCCTATCTCGGCAAAACAGCTTTAAAACACACTAATTAGACCTATAGATCTAGAAAACCTAAAACTACTGAATACCTTCCACACATACCCAACATAGGACAGGAAAAACTTCCCAAGAATTATTAGCAACAGGATTATACCAAACATTATTACAAGAACAGAAACTGCAATACAAGTTCTTAAAGAGACAACTAAGAACCACATACAGAAAACATATCCAAAGGATATATGGACACATGTATACAGATGAATCAGCAAAAGAAGCGGTATTGGATGGAGGAGCAGAAATATATTTAGTAACAAAACATGGAAAATAAATTGAGATATTCATACCCACTGGCAAATATTGCACAAAATTCAAAGCAGAAATGGAAGACATAACAGGCTGCCAAAATGCTAATAAAATGCTTGACAAGTCATAACAAACATGTTTTTCGAACTAATGCAAAGTCAGTGTTGCTGGCAGTAGAAGGTCCAAAGAACACGTGCATGAATGAATTTGTGTCCTGCTTACTATACCTCAACACTACCACCAAAGAAGCAGTACAGCATATCACAAAGTGATTTTGAAGGCAAAGAGAGGAATTTGTATCAACAATGTTATGGTGACCTTGAACATGCAGCAATGGGTATTATTTCTGTTTTTACAAATGGTGGTGCTATCTCATAGATTATGGCCTTGGTTTACTGATAGTATCACAAACACAAATCGATATTTTGGAAAAAATCTGCAATGAGTGTGGTACTGGGGTGTACTAGGGATACAGTCCAGGCTTTTGCTTGATCTCTCAAGTATTAGAATGTGACATAAGGTAGCACAAGTTAAGTCATAACTAAAAGTAGCAGAATATGCTCACCACCCCCTACACCAACATTTTTATGATACAAAGGGCAAACAACTTAAGCGGGGTGGGTCATGGATGGCAGAAGCTGAATACACACTGCGAAGAGTATGTGAAATAGAAAGGGCAGTGAATGGGTGGAGATTAACATTGAGAAAAAATCACTGATGAATAATTCAACTAGATACACAGTGTCAGAAATGGTCTGGTCTCAGAGCAGAGGATACATTGCAAGAGCACGCTCAGCTACGTTCCAAATCACACAACATAATTATATACACAGATGGCTCAGTCAACAGAAATACAAGAAAATGTGGTACAAAGGGACTAGCAGATAACCAAGATCCTAAAAATACCTCCTCGTGGTGCACCCTGGAAACAAATACAGCTTTTCTTGCTGTATTCCTGGCCAACACTTTTAGGCTCATGTCTGTGTATGTGGAGATTGCAGACGAAATGAGATTTGACTGCATAGACAAGCAATTTCTTCGGTACCTCTGTGCCAACAACACATACAGCATCATTGTCAACACACAGCGATGCAAGACAGTCCGGTCCGAGCATTGGAGTGGCGGCCAATGCTACTGACATGAAATAGGCAGTTGCTTAGTGCGAGTCAAAAAGATAACATACTAAGCACAATGAAAGGGCAGCACAGCGCCAGAGGGCAGCACCATGTGCAAATAGAAAGGGAAAACGTCTCAAGAAAATCTGAAATAAAAGTTCTGTTAACTCAAGACAAGCTTCTAGTTGCCAGTTCTCCTTACTAGCAGAGACCAAATTGTGGGCTCGGCCAAGAAGGCAGCCCGGACGCAACTCTACTGTCATGTTTTTCCCATACCGGAAACATGCTTGCAGAGAGAAAGAATTCAGTACCCAATGGGATCAGGCACAAATGGGCCAAGGTTGTTCAGCTTGAGATTACACTTCAAGTCCCCAGTGCTCCTAAATGTGTGGTGAGACTCAGCACAATCTTTTGACAGATAGACAGGCTAGGGAAACCCACTACCCGAATTAGTTGCATGATGAAAATGTATGTGCCGGCCTCGGATTCTGGGCCACAGAGTGAGCCAACCTAGGTACAAATAACACAGTTCTGCGGTGGAACTTGCAGTACAATGTACTTCATGTTCCTCAGCGGAAATTACATGAAGTTTTATGGTGGTTATCAGAGAGTGAATGCAGAAGCAGAAGAAGAATCTCAGATTTACAAGCATCAATAATTATTTACCACAAAAGATTATCCAGTCCTTGCCCCGGAGTATGACAGACAAAGATTTTTACATATCACCGTTGAAAGAAATCAGAGAGTCAAATCTGGTGACCATTGTAAAAAGAACATTCATTAATTTATAGACTATAATACAAATCTTGTGTTTTGAACTGATAATCTTTTCATTGATATAGAAATCTCTACATTAAATCCCTAATAATATTCAACAGTTAGGGTAGCCCGGGTTAAGATGGCACACTATTCAGATTTTACCGTATTCTGATAACTAGACTTAACCATGAGAGATCAAACTGCCATCAGTGTATAGCTTATCCATCAATCTTCCATTAGTGAGGGTATTGAAAACATACAGCTCTGTGTAGACAGTAGAATGAGATTTTTTGGGCATATGTAAAAAAAAACACACCATTTCGCCCCATTTTATGGTTCAAGATGACACAGGCAAAAAGGTGATAAAAACCATTATAAAATTGAGGGAGATCACCACTGCAACAGGTCTAGCAAACAGGCAGTGTGTAAATGTGTGCTAAGAATAGATAAAATAAATAGATAGACCTAGTTTTGTAACATTAATCTGGAAAAAAAAGTTCAAATAAAATAATTATTTGTAAGTTCCATTTTATAGCTAATAATGTCTTTGTAAGGTTGGATGATCATTATAACTATATATATATATATATATATATATATATATATATATATATATATACACATATACATTATTATATACATTATAAATATATATTGGCCTCTCCCAGCTTTAGATTGGCATCAGCAACTTCCTCATGACATCTACATTTTTTTCATACATATTTTGAATGCGCCATCTTGCCCTAATAAATGTGCGCTATCTTACCCCAAAATCACATTTTTAGCAACTATCATAAATTCTGATGAAAAAACAAGGTAGCCTGACAAGATAATGAACTTAACACAACATATATTTCAGTTTAAACATTTAAAAAATCACAATATTAATGATAACAGCAGGCAGAGAAGTTGAAAAAAATAGATCAAACATAGTAATAAAAAATTTCTGCATTATTGAAACCTGACTTGTCCTTAACCTATCAAATTTCAGTGTGCTGCAGATTGGAATTTCACCACCTGACCTAGTCACATGTGCTGCCGGAAAAAACCCATAGGTTAAAAAAAAAACCTGCTGCGCCATCTTACCCTGTGTGCCGTCTTGCCCCGGGCTACCCTATACATTAGATATGTATACATTAGCCACTTTTAGCTGAAATAACTTAGATCAATATCAATAGTGTGTTTAAGAAGGTAAAATATAAAATTCTTCTTTATGTCTACAGATTTCAATTCAGGTTACGTGCGCTTAAGAGGCTTTCATTTATGTTTGGTTCAACTAAAAGCATTGTTCTTAAAACGCTTAATTGTGGCGCAGCGTCACACGATGAGCACTGTTATAAACTCTTTTTTGCCAGGCAGCTTAGTGTTACTCTTCATTATCATTGATGCTGCAATGAAGTTAGATATTGACATACAGCAACCCATGATGATGTTTAACATTGATTTGTATGGAAATACATCAGTAGTATATTACTATGATAACAGCACCTTCAATTTGTCCAGTCTTTATGTGGAAAAGCTCAACGGAAGTCATTTGTTGGTTGACATGACTCAATTACCGGTGAGTGATATTAGATTCTCACATTAGAAAAATAATAATGATTCCATGTTGAATAGAATTGATAGAAGATTTGTTCTCTATGTTATAGGACTTAATTTGGGAAGATGAGTTGTTTTCTTTGGGTTTTATCTTTCTCTTGTGATAGTTGTTTCCTACTTAGAATCCCTGATATCTCTGTGATTTTTTTTTATCTGTGATTTTATGTAACATTTATATTTAGTGTGTTGACTCTTGGATATAAGAAAAACAAAAGTAATGTCTATAGGCAGAAAATCAAATACAATGAAAGTTGCCTCAATCACACATTGAAGATTATTACTTAAAAATACATAGATGGTCAAATCCAATTACAACAACTGGATCTGGACTTACAAAATATTTATGTAATAATAGAATTTCATTGAGGATTTTAAAAAGTGCTATTAAATAGAGAATCTTGTTATAAAATGATGCACTGAAAGGGATTCTACCATGCAAACATAGAGATAAATTATCAACTGCTGAAACAAGTGCAGGAATTTAAATATCTTACGAGCATGTTTACAGATGATGGAAGAATGGACATAGTGATTGAAACAAGAATTTAAACGTGAAACACACATCTGTTCCAATGGAAACTAAAAGACAAATAATAAATTCAATCTTCATGCTAACATTGTGTTATCAATGTCAGACACTAACTAATTTTGGGCTCTATCTAAAGAAAAAGAGAGAAAGCTTACTGTGTGTGAAAATTGTATGTTTAAGAATAGCAGCAAACAGAATAAGAAGAGATCCTGTAAAGAATGAAGATACTGCTGGAACAAAAGTCTGAGGTCAAATCTATTGAAAAACAGAGACTGAGATGGTTGGACTACACAATGATACGTTATCACAAAATGCCAACGTTGATGATGAAGTGTATACAAGGATCGCCAAAGCAAGCAGTACTTTCGGCAGATTGTATGCAAATGTTTGGCGTAGAAATGGCATTAACCTACAGACTAAGCTGAAAGTTTACAGAGCAATGATACTTCAAGTGCTGTTATACGCTAGTGAAACAGGGACTGTGTATAGACGTCATGTTAAAAAACTCAATCATTTTCATACAAATTGTCTCAGAAAAGTTATGAACATCAGATGGCAAGACAAGATTCCAGATACCACTGTCCTTGATAGAGCTGGTATCCCCAGCATTGACACGATCCTGATGCAGACACAGTTTCGTTGGGCAGGTCATTTGGTGCGTATGTCAGACCATCATCTGCCAAAGATACTTCTCTATGGTGAGCTGGAGAAGGGCACATGATCTCAAGGTGGCCAAAAGAAGCACTTCAAAGACTCGTTAAAGAACTTACTAAAAACCTTTGAAATAGACCACGATACATGGGAAGAACTTGCACAAAATAGATCTACATGGCATTCTAAAATCAATAAGAGCGCATCATCTTGTGAAAGGAGGAAAAATGCAGCAGCCCAACAGCGGAGAGCAGCTAGAAAGTCATGGATAGACCAAGATCCGTCTACAGTCGTCATTCCATGTCCGAACTGTCCAAGGACATTTACAGCTCGAATAGGGCTCATTAGCCATCTACGAACTCATAATCAAGGACATAACTAAAATTGAATTTTCAAAAGTGGATGTAACAAATGGTCATTATCACTTGTGATGGACGAACAACACACATAATTGAGGATAAATCCATATTGGCAAGCAGCAAAAGCATACTACATGAGAATGGAACTACCAAGAGGAAGACCTAAAGGAAGGTGGATTAAAGGGCATTATCATTGTTTGAGAAGTCACAACATTCTTTATTATGAACTTTATTAGACAGTGGCATTCCAATATGTGCTTACTATGTGAGAATATATAACCTCAGTGTCCCAATAATGTGCTAGATGCGGGTTCTGATTTTTTCAGGTAGGAAGCACTTCCTCCCTTCACCACTGGACGCTCGCATTGCTATCATTCTCAAAACATATAGAGGTCTGCAACGTCTCTAACAGCATCCTCTTTATTGTTATGGACTGCTTTAATTAATCCTGCTTCAGATCTAGCTCTTATTGATTTGCCATACACAATTGCTTTACCCTCTAGTGCTGTATATCAAGCAACCAAATGTTCCATAGCCTGAAAACTGATCATCATTTAACCCTGTAATGCCCAAAGTAAAAAAAAAGGGGAAAATACAATATATAGATAAAGATAGATATAGGTAGATATAAATAGATAAACTCTTGAATGTCTCTATTGTACAGTTTGCTTGATGTGCATCTTTCTTACCTCTCTGTTATCATCTTTATCTCTCTCTCATGTTCATATAATGTTCATTTTTATTCATCTCATGTTATGTTGTTTATCAGTGTTATCTTACACAGATTTCTGGATTTCTTCTTCTTCCTTTCAGTTTCCCATGGAACATAAGACTGCAGTTATTGTTCCCTAATGATTTTTGAGCTAAGCTGTCTTTTTTAAAACCATACCAACAAAGTCTCATGTGATCTGATCTGGTCTTCTTTACCAGGTATTGTTTAGTCTTCCAATTCACATTTTTCCTTTTATTCTCCAATGAAGCGCTTGTTTAGGTTTTGTTTTCATGACTACTTTTGGGCTAATTTTCCAATTTTATACAGGTTCTGATGTTTAAAATCTCTTTTTCATGGTTTCTACTCTAATCATTAGAATATATGTTGGCAACCTGATTTCCAACTTATTGCTTTCATCAGGACTGCATCTTGGCCTCCCTTATCTGTAAGGTTTCTTCCAGAGTGAATCTGGTTAGCCTAATTCTATAATCTTTAGCTATGGTTTCTCTTGATATAAATTTTATTTCTTGAGTATAGCAGCCCCTTAATCCAATTTCTGTATTTCTCTCCATTTTTCTGTATCCGTTTTTACCCATGGAACATAGACTTTTTAACAATTTGTTTAATGAACTGCCTTATTTAACTGTATCCACAAGATTCCAATTGATCTATTGTGTTTTCTACTATTATCAGCTTTATGAGTAACATGCCAAATAGAGAAAAGTGAATAGAGAAATAAAATCAGAAATTAGTGAGGAACAATTTGGGTTTGTAGAAGTAACAGAACAAATAATACCATTTATATTTTGAGAACACTGAAGACATTGGAGATAAATAAGGTCTATTTCTCTGGATTATAGACTATATCAAGGCATTTGACAAAGTAATACTTCCAATGTTATCAGCATGCTAGAAGATCTGCATATTGACAGTAAAGATTTAAGAATAATAAAAAAAGCACATAGGGAATATATGTAACAAACAGCAGCTAAAAGAGTTCTAATCTAGTAAGAACATCATCATCAGGTCACATGCCAGCTGGCATAGGCGGTCATGGCTTTCAACAGCTCTCTGTCCACAGTATTATGTATCAAGATCGTTGTTGTTTTCCTGCTGTGCCAGGCTGTCAAACTGTCTAATATTTCTCATGTTGTCGCCTTCTGTCTCTGTTGCCTGTTGTGACTATGTTCTCCAAGTCTGCCCATCTCATGAAGTGGCCAAAAAATGAAGATTGTCTTTTTCTTATATTATTGATTAAGGTCCGTTTCGCATTTGACTCTTTCAACACTTCTGCATTAGTTTTTCTGGCAGTCCATGGTATTCTCAGCATTCTTCTATAGAACCACATCTCTATTGCCTCTAATTTCCCACTTTCCAGTTTGTTTATTGTCCAAGACTCGCATCGATATGTTAGTATAGGAGTTAGTAATAACATACCTACAAATAAAACAAGGAGTCAGGCATGGTTTTTTATCTTTTCTTCCTATACAGTAAAAGGATTACCGGTAGATAAATAAACAACGTTTCTTAAATAATTGTGATTGATTCAAAAAGTCAAAGAAGATTTACAAAACTTGATCAACATAAATTAAAAATAAAAAAAATAAAAAATAGAGGACAGTCTAAATCACACAATGACAAGTGATGGTCATTTCCTGAAGCAGGCTACCTCATATGCAACATAAAAGTGATTGGCTTAACAATAAAACAGATTCATCAATTTAAATACAATGTACATCAGAAATATGAAATAGAATAGAACAGAAAATAACAGATTTTCATAAAATAAAAAGTAATAGGTCCATCAATAGAAATAAGGAAAGAGACCTTCAGTGCTAAATAAAGCCATTTCTAGTTAGTTAGTCGTCAGATCATCGTCACTGCAAACTGGACATGTCCATAGTTGCTCTGATTTCTCCCTGAGTGTATCCACCATTAAACTTCTGCTGACAGTACCGGTCCTATGCTGGATAACCATCCTTCTTCTGCGACTTCCAAAATGTGAAATTCCATACTGATCGAGGAGTGTTGAAAGCTAATCCAGCTTTATTGTTTCTGCCATCTACATCCTGGCATGATGGCATGATCATTGCCAGTATTACTGAAACTTGTTAAATATTTTAAAAGCTAGTAAGTCTATCACTTGAACATGAAAAAAAGAACTATCTTCAAGTTAAAAATAATAAGAAAGTGGTTAAAGAAGCATGTAAGCATTAAACTATGTCAAACAGATTAAATAATTTATTATTCTATCTCCAGTGTTATTGAATATATATAGGGTCCTATTGTGTGTGTTCGTCCATCACAAGTGATGATGACCATTTGTTATATCCACTTTTGAAAATTCAGTTAGAATTATGTCCTTGATTATGAGTTTGTAAATGGCTAATAAGCCCTATTCAAGCTGCAAATGTTCTTAGATAGTTTGGGCGTGGAATGACCACTGTAGAAGGATTTAGGTATTAGGTCTGTTGATTATCCTCTTCGTACACCGGACACGTTCCATAGGTGCTCAGATCTCCGCTTCAGTAAATATGATGATTAAGTTTCTGGCCTCAAATCAGCCTATTTTTCAACTTTTTGTCATTCAATATACACATTACAAATCACTTAGGTATCATTTGTAGGGTATTCAGGAGTATAGATTCGCACAGGGCGAAGATTCACAGCAGTTTTATTCTGAAACTATGGGTCTTTCCCGCACAACATACGACCACGGCAGACGCTAACATCCTATTCTGCCGCACACCGATATTTCATCGGTCAAGGGCAGGTAATTTTTGTAGCCATGAGGTAAATTCATTTTTTAACGTTTTCAATCTTAACTTTTTTTCAACTTCTCACTCTTTGTCCGCTGTTATCATTATACTGTCATTTTATTTTGCATGTCTAAACTGAAATATAAATTGTATTTTTAAGTTATTAAACACGTTACCTTGTCAAGATAATATTTGTTTTTGGTGATATTTTATACAATTTGTTAACAGTGTGATTTGGGGTAAAGTCGCGCACAGTGACTGGGGCAAACATGCGCTGCGGACACACTGCGCATGTTTGCCCCAGTTACTGTCCCTTCATGTTGAATACTATTTAAGCAAATATTTTATTGCCACGTTATGTTTCTTTTTAGGAATTACAAATGGAAATATGAGAAAATGAAGCCGCTGACTGAAAATGAAGCAGTCGCTGCTATAGATGCACAATCTCTGCGGGTCATAGATACATGCTTTCTGCCATTCATAGATGCACAATCTCCACCATTCATAGATGCACAATCTCCGCTATTCATAGATGCACGATCTCCACTATTCATAGATGCACGATCTCCGCTGGTCATAGATGCACAGTCTCTGCGAGTCATAGTTGTACAACCTCTGCCATTCATAGATTTATGATCTCCACTATTCATAGATACACGATCTCCACTATTCATAGATGCACAAAAGTCGAAATTATAGTCAAACACTTTACAGAGCAATCCAACAAGTTATTATAGTTTCAAAGCAGATCTAAGCATCCATTCTTTGTAAAAATGTTTTTTTCCATATTTGCTTTTTTCATTTTTTCGTATTAAAGTCACATAAAGATACATAGACCTAGTCTTTGTGTTCTATAATTTTTCCACCATCTGACAGACTATGTTAAGATAGGAAGTTACGTTGTTGTTTTGCTGGTTTTGTCAATTCTCCCTTAATTTCGTAATTGTTTTTCCTGTGCATGTTTGCCCCTAAAAATGGGGCAAAGGTGGCGTTGTACTCATGCTTGTAAAATCTAATTTTACGGACTAAACATAATTGTATGTTTTAAATACCACCACTGTTGTTAGATGGATGGATAAGCTACACACTGTTGCCAGTTTGGTCTCTCATAGTTATGTCTATTTGTCAGAATACGCAAAAAAGTGAAAAGTGCGCACCCCCGGCTACCCTATGCTTTCTAATAATTTTCTGTGTAACACCCACTGGGAATAGGCCTACTTTCTATAAACCACCATTTTTATGGGTGTTAAATTACATGTTTTAACAGAAATTTATATTTAAACTAATTTCCTAATGTTTATTGACATGGTAACTAGACTCATTTCCATAATTTTTAGGTGTACTTTTATAATTAATGAAATATTTATTTTTGTCACTAACAGTACTCTGACTATGATGGCTTCTTGCTAAAAATATCCCAAACATATGGAAGTTTTCACTTTAATCAAAAATACATTGTTGGAGCAGATTTCAGAGAAAGTCAATCAAATTCTGTTTATAACACAACCATCCTTTACAACAGTCAACCTTACCATGCTGCTTTTGTATCAGTGAGTATTTTCGTACGGTTAATTGTTTCCTTGTCACTCAAACTCTTTCATCATACAAATGTAAATAGGCCTATAGTGAATAAGTAAATATGTGTTACAGACACCTACAACAACTAATACAATCATAATAAAAACAATTATAATAAAATGAATAAGGATGAATACAGTTGATGTTTCAATCTATGTTCTTCATATGGACATACATATACTTCTTCTTCTTCTGCGTTCGTTCTCAAACTCCTGCAGATTAGCAGGGTGTAGTCCGGAGAATGGAATGCGTTGTGTCATGGTTTACAGCATTTCTGCGATATCTGTGCCTTTCGGCCTGACACATCCGATTTCAGCATGGCTTTGGGTCACTGACCATATATGGGATAGGACAGCCAACTCCATCCCATAACCTCCTTAGTCGCCTCTTACGACATGCATGGAAGGTAAACAATGTTCTATTGTTTTCTCCCCTTTCGGGCTCTGGCAACACACAGGCGATACATATACTAATAAGAAAACACAGATAATACAGACAAATATATTATGTTTTAAAACATCTTTTAAAATATAAGCAGTCCATGTTATGGTTTAGCAAAGGACCAAAAGATCATGATGTATGGCACACAATTTGTACAGTACATTGAAGAACAGAGGAGTGTTGTGTCATAAAGAAATTGGGCACTATGAAGAAATTAAGAAGACTAAGACAATAAGCCAGGACAATATCTAACCAAAGACACAAGAAAGAGAGACAGAATATAATAGGACACCATGTCCACAATAGAAGCAAGTTGGGTTAACAGACGGAGAAACAATCAACAAAGCTGATAAAACACCAAAATGATAGACCAAAACAATATCCACATTAAAGGCACGGGACTGAGACATCAACAACTATACCACAGATGCAAGTCCAAGGAAATAACTGTACCAAACACAAAACACCAAGACAGAACATAAATTGCAGACAAAATAATGCAAAAATGAACTTATAGATTGGGACACACCAGTGTGTTGCCGGGCCTCAATGGGGAACAAAGAATAGCAATACTGTTTACCTTCCATGCACGTTGTAAAGAGATTTTGGGGTAGAGTTAGCTGTCCATCTCATATAGGTCAGTGACTTAAAATCCATGCTGAAGTCAGATGTTTTCGGCCAAAAGTCACAAATATCACATTTAATCTGTAAAGCATGACATAAAGTGTACCATTCCCTGGATGTGGCTATCACAATAGCAAAACAGTCTTGATTACTACAGCTAAATTCCTTTTATACCCCATAAAAAAAAATATGTGCATTGACATTATTTCTTATATATGTTATGTAAGTATTTATAAAAACTAATGTGTTATCATTCCTTGTTACCAACAGCTCGAGCTCGTCATGAACACAGTCATAAAATATACTCTAGATGATTCTTATAATCTGGCTGTTGGAATTCGTCCATTGCATAAACAGGGAGAGGCAGAAATGGATTACAAGGTGTTTGACAACCATCGCTCTGGATTTTTTGTTGGAATGTTTATAGGGATTGGATGTGCTATGTATGCATCATTGGTTGTGCACTATCTTCTCGAAGAGAGACAGGTGAAAATATCTTTGCATTTGTAATCTTTAGGTATTAGGTATGTTGATTATCATCTTCGCACACCAGACACGTCCATAGGTGCTCCTATCTCCGCTTCAATAAATCTCTCAAGGTATAACAGCTGATTGTTCCAGTTCTTTGTAAGGTATAACAGCTCCTTTTGGTTCAATATTCTTTTTGAAATCTTTGTCGGGGGTTCTCTTTGGGCCACGCCAATCCTCACTCCCAATTCTTGATATTGACCCATGCTTATTCATCTCATAATCCTCAGATCGCGAGGACTCACGAAGAGCAGTGAGTATGTCTTTTCAGTTCTTTTCAAGACTAGCTAATTTGTCGGCCCGTTCATTTCCCTCCATGCCCGCATGTCTGGGGACAAAAATAAGCATGAGTTTTCATAGTGATGCCCGCATTTTAGCTCTCTGCAATGACTCCGCCCATTCCCTACGTACATCACCTGTTTTGACTTTCTGAATCATATTCAGTGAATAACTTAGTATGCATGCATGGGAATAGGTTTGCGATTCCAGCCAGTAAAGTGCCTACGTTACGGCGAATACTTTCATAGTTAGACTGCTCGTTGTTGCGGTAAAGGCACCACTGGCTTCGTGTACTGTTTTCCTTTTTGATCTGACAGTAAAGGCCCATGCGCATTGGTGGGGACGGATGACCGACCCATCCGTGTAGATCACAACATCTGTGTCATCGGTATTCTCGCAGATTAGTGCCTTGACCTCAGCATCCAAGCTTACATGGCTGTGTTTCCTGCACTCTCTTTTGAGTGTAGTGATAGTCTTGACTGCCTCTTGAAATAACGTAGGAAATCCATTCCTTGCCAGTAGATATGTTTAATGGTATCCTTGGCCTGACTCATCCACGATTTGCCTCTCTTGAGCCTGCTTCCCTTCACAAGAGAGAGCTCGTTGTGTAGTGGGTGGTCTATGTCAGAACTCACTATAATCATTAACATACAATATCAAAGACTGCACTGGTCAAGATTTTTGCACACTTATTTGTATCACTGATGATTATAGGACTTCCTGGGGGACTCTTGTGTGGGGATGCATCCAATGTAGTACATCTACTACTCTAATGGGTTTACGGAGGGACATATTTTCCATACTGTATGATGTTGGTTATCATATCAATCTGCAACCTTCTGTCTCGTGGAATGTTAATCATTTCTGATACTGATTTTCTCCTATCTCACAATGCCAGCACATTCTTTCTTGATCTTCCCCTATCCCTCTTGATCTTTAACTTGCTTGTTGTTATGATGTGCTCTATATTACCTGTTCTTATGAAATTTCCAAACAATGTGGACTGTTTTCTACAGATGCAAGTCAGCAGCTCTCATTTTGAATCCAATTTTTTTCAAGATATCATCATTATGCTTTTTATCTGACAAGTATTCTCAACATTCTATAAAACCAAATCTCTACTGCTTCTACATAATTTTAACTATTCTGCTCATTGTCCAAGATTCACTTCCATATGTCATAATTGGTATATTACATTTAAGAGCACTCTTTTTCACCTCAATTGACAAGATATATTCATCATATCTTCATATTAATAATTATTTTTATGCAAAATAACATCACAAGATGGCAACAATCGCATTTGACTTTTGGAATTTGTCCAATGTTTACTGTTACTAATATTGTTTTGGCAAACTTTTGGAAGGGAAAAAAAATTGAAGGCATACCTCTTCTGAGATATAAAGATGTATGTAAAGTCTCAATTAATGTCATTACTATTTACTAAAATAGCTGGGAAATAGCCGAAAATCAAAGTGCAAGGAACATTTATAAACACTTCTGAGGGACAGACTACAACACAAATGACACACACATAAAGCAAAGATCATTGCAGCTATGCTGTGACTGATTCATTCTACAACAGACTCCAACTAAGCATGTGAACTTTCTAAATAAACCATCTACATTGTCCTTTTAAATTCAATAGTTAATGTGCTATTAATTTGAATAAAGAGAATATAGGGAAATGATCAAGTAGGCATATTAGAAAGTTTACATGTTATTAGCAGATGCCTGAGTATAGTATTTCAACACTTATGGTGACAACAAAGATCATATGTATATATGACAACCATTTCTGAAAGTTCAAGCAGATTAAACAAAGAAACAGAGACATACTCATTGATGTTTACTTTAATTGGTTATTTAGAAAATGATCTTATTGACAATCCTATAGGTGCTCAGTATCACCCAGCAGATGCAGGATATAAATGCTGATGATTCACCTGGCTTACTGGTTAAATAAAGTTTATAATTCTACCAGACAGAATCCAAGTCCTGCTCATGACACACTTAATACCAAATTTCTTTAATCATCATCTAGTACAATATGTACATTAAGTTAGTGTTGAAATCCAGTAACTTCATCACATTTCCCTCATCCATACAATTAACCATTACATTATATGTAAGTCTATCAGCGCCTTCATTACTAAAAACAGTTGCATGTAAATTAATGTGATACCTAGGAGTTTAGATGCAGCTATAGATGGCATCCATTCATATCTACAACAACTGTTTTCAAAATGTTTGTGCATTGGCTGAAAATTGAATATGAGATTCATTTGAGGATTGCATTATTTATCTCATAACATCATCTTCATACTGGAAATCTTTACCATGTATGCTCCATTGCACTCAGTGTTCTTCTTCTTCTGAGTTCAGCATCTGTGGTGACTAGCATTAGCAATGAAGCCTCCGTTCTTAACAGTCTATAGCCTTTATGACGAAAGCATATGTCCTCCTCAGTTGGGTAATTCGTCCATGTGGTAATTAGTTCTGGACTACTAGTTCAGAGTGCAAAGAATTGGGCCACCATTTACTTTCCAGGAATATTGTAGGGGGCGATTTAGGAAAGATGGAGATTAGGCTGACAACCTGTTACCTATGAAAAAAATCATCTTGTCGCAATTTCTTACTTTTGTCTTCTGTCATATTATCTCCATGGATGGTGAAGAGATGCAGGCCAGCGGTCATTGCACCTTTATCATTTTGTAGCAGCCTCCTAGGTGACCGGGAAATGCAAGATATACAAGGTGACCGGGAAATACAAGAGATGTAGGCCAGCGGTTATTGCACCTTTATCATTTTGTAGCAGCCTCCTAGGTGACCGGGAAATGCAAGAAGTGCCATTACTGCCGATGGGTCAAAGATCTGACAAAAATTATGAATTAGTTGATTCAGAAGTGTGTGATTTGTTCCTGACAAAAATAAATGAAATTTTCAAAATGTATTTGTATGTGGGACTGACATAGTTTTTATGTTTTACGGTCTCCTTTTATAAGTTTCAGGGATAACGCTTGTAACCATTACACAGTTATTATATTTGATTGATTTTGGTTTTACTTACAGTCTGGAGTCAAGCACATGCACGCTATCTTTGGAGTCAGCATGACAATGTATTGGCTGCCAACACTGCTGTGGGATTCTTTCAGTTTTATTGTTCCAACTATTATTCTATTTATAATATTTTCTATATTTGACAAGTATGCATTTTTATACGGAAGCAACTGGCTTCTAGTTATCGTTGTCATAGCATGTTTTGTATGGGCTATTCTTCCCTGCATCTATGCGTGCCACTTTATATTTACTACACCTTCATCAGGCTTGGCTGGAGTAATCATATTTAACCTTTTTTCAGGTAAAACATTTTAATGAATCTTATGTTTGTACGAGAGAGAGAGAAAAAACACATTAGAATAAAAACAGTCTGTTTTTAAAGATAATTTCACTACTTTAAAATATATGACTAGTTCATTTTAAGGACATGCATTCTTGCAAGAGTAAGCTTGTATTCTTCTCAGTGTCTTTTTTATTACACTTTATTACATACAACAATGACATCATCTGTTGGAGTGTTTCATTTTTACCATGACATCAACCATTTTGAGTGTTTCATTTTAAATTTGCTTTTGGTTTATTAATCGACAGATGCAACTGCACAATAAGCAGACCCAGAAGTGCTCAGTTTCTCCCCACATCCCTTCTAGCAAGGGTTTCTTGATTCTTGATACTGGCCTCACAGCATGTGGGGCATTCCCATAAGTGCTCAGCCCTCTGTTCCAGCAGCCATTCGACTCGATGGTATTTCGAGTCCAATGCCACCGAAACAAACGTCAACATTAGGGCACAACTCTGGCCCTTGCGACAGGTTTATTTGTTGTTCCGCCCACCCACGCCGCACCAGTAACTAGTTCAAGCACAACGTCAGCCTGTCGGAACAACATGGTAACTGTTATCGAAATTGTTCTGAATTTGTTCTGACTACGGGAAAAGGGTCAAATGTATCGGTGCTTATGGTTCCTGTGACTCACTGGTTATGTATACATTCACTCTGAATTAGAGGTGTCAAGTCCCACTTGTACCACATTATTAATACATCATTTCTGCATATACAAAATACACTAGCTAGAAAAAATGTAGAATCCCTGGACAGAGTGCAGAACAATGCCATATATCTTAATATTATAACATAGAGTTCTACACTAATTGTTGCATGTAAAATACAAATGTAGAACTCCTTGTGATATGGAGAGATATGGCTGCGATGGAAATTTATTAAAGAAGCAAAGAATGAGCAAAGATCAACCAAATAAACAGCTTGTAGAAAACGGGCAACTAAAACATACAACACACATCAGTCCTCAGATATGTCAATGAAATCAAAATCAGCTACCATCTCTCAGGCAAGAGACAAGAACAAAACCTAGCACCAAACATACGCTTTAAGTTGCCAGAAATCGACACAATTAAGAAATAATTCAATAAGAAGTTATAACAGAGTAAGTCATATGAAAGCAACAGAGAACAATGGATTTATGCCTATACTAATGAGTCTACTTAAAATAAAATAAAATAAGCCAGTATAAAAAAAGCTTATTAAATACTCTTGCTGAGCTGAGATAAGCTAGAAAAGAAAAAAGTACAAAATGCATCCAGAAAATGTGCGAATGACTACAGTTTTAAGGTTGTGTAACAATATTCAGAATGCTAGAGAGAAAGGTAACATCAGAGGTGTGTATGAAAGATTAATCTAAGACTTGAAATCGCAATAACTGTCATGGAAAATTTGAATATGACATCATCTTCATCAGCATCCCAGTTTAACTGAATGGTCATCATCGACTTCGACGGACGAACAAGGATTGGCTTCCATGGCACTGAAGGCATTATCTACTAGTCTAGTTTCATTAGCATCTAGAACTCTATTCTAATTAAACTAGACTAATAGATGTTTTTACAAACCCTTTTGACTTGCATGAAACGGCATAAACTTGTTTGGTTGGGACATTTAACAAGACACAACTCACTTTCTAAAATTATTTTGCATGGAACAGTCAAGGGTGAAAGAAAAAGAGGAGGACAGGCAATCCTGGATTGATAACATCAAGGAATGGGCTAGATATGATTTTGTCTGCACTCCTCCAAATGGTTGAGGATAGAGTTGTTTGGAGAGCTATTTGTTCTGAAGCATCTAATGTGGCACCCTACGGCCCTGATGAGTTATGGGTCTTTATTATTATTATTATTGTTATTATCGTTATTATAATATACCCCTCATTGTATTTCTACGTATGGTGGGTAACTCTTCACACATTATTGATGCAACTTATGAGTACCATTATGCATGACACCATTATGCTGATGCATGTACATAACATACAATTTCACTTCACAGTTTTACTCCATTAGCATAGGGATACTGAAATTTATATTTGTATATTTAACACTAGGTGACAGGTATTCTATTGATGTTCAGTTTATATTTGTATATTTAACACTAGGTAACAGGTATTCAATTGATGTTCAATTTATATTTGTATATTTAACTCTAGGTGACAGGTATTCTGTTGATGTTCACTTAATATTTAACTCTAGGTGACAGGTATTCTGAAGATGTTCAATTTATATTAAACACTAGGTGAATATTAATTTGATGTTTAATTCACAATCTCTGTGGTGTAGTAGTTTAGACACTCACCTTTTACTAAAGAAGTGGTGGATTTGAATCTGGCTTGTGAAGTCTTGTTTACAAAGTGGATGTTTGCAGAGATTGCTGGGAAGTATCACATGAAGCTGTGAAGTTAGTGCTATGAGTGGTACTCTCAACATGAATCATACCGCATTCTTGCGAGCGACAGTTAGTCAACAGATCAGCACTATGGCACTCCGGAAATAGCCACAGGTGCTCCATTACATATTCAGTATATTCATCAGCATGTGATAACTGGCTACTCCTCATTTGGCTACTAACTCTTCATTTAATTCTTATATGCCTCTTGTTTCGCACACCATGCTTCGCCATCAAATCCTATAGTTTAGCCACATATATGGAACAAGAAATACACCCATTCCTTCAAACTAGTCTAACCACCTGATTGTAGTCAAAATAGCAGCACAGTCCATGGAACTACATCTAGTTATAATGGTCATTCTGGTATGTCTGCCTGCGCTTTCATTTCCTCCAATTCCTGTGAGTCCAGGTACAAAATTTAAGGTAACTCAACAGCACAGGCATCATCATCGACTCCAGTGACTGACAACTCAGATAGTCAACTAAATCTTTATAAGAATACTCATAGATTGTCACAAAAAATCTATAGAATCCTGATCCTTCAGTCATTGCCTTGGTCACCTCATTGCAATATTACTAGTGGTTGAATATAAAGCACCACTTTCTTCGCTAATACACTTCCCTTTCTGCATTGAGCAATGAGCTGTGAATGCCCAAGCCCTACGCATGTGCCGAACCACAGACCCATCAATGTAGACAATAATATCTCCATTTGAGGAATTCTACTGATCAGAGCCTGGGCTTTCAAATCTAGATGCACTTGAATGTCATTGTCACAATTCTTGGATACTGTGATGATCTCTTGAATTGAAGTTGTAAACTTGATCGGCTTACTTTCCAACTCCTTATCATACCCAACGTCTTTACTGTGTACACAAGTTTAATAACCTCTGCCTTGCCGATTCATGACTTCTCCCATTGTTTGGCATGTTTCATTTAATCAGTGCAATACTATCTTGCAATGAGTGGTTCTTGTCTGCACTAATGTGCAGGTATGTACAAGAATGACATATCTCTGGTCGTCTCATATTAGGATAACCAGCAAGGAACTCGTTGCCACTATTTCTATTTCTCTGTGACATCTAAGAATGTTATCTAAGAATGTTATGTATAACTTCATTTTGGACCTTATCAAGTCCATCAATTTGCGTTGGACTAAGGGTCAGGATGGTCAAGACACTAACACTGACAGGACAAATCCTTGAGATAACTGTACATGAAGTTGCTGTTCACAAACAAATAGCAACCATCATCCCTCTTCGCTGTCAACCCCTTTTGAGATTGTATCATTGTGTAATTTACATGCTCATTGAAATGCACACCTGTTGAATAGCAGCACTTAAAAATATTTTAAAGTTGATGTTCACTACACTATTTCTCCACACATGATGGTAGTTGGCGAATGTGCATGGATGGCATGGTTATTCAGAGAACATGTTATAGCAGCTTTCTTTGGGTTCACCAAAGCTTCAGATGCATGTGACTACTGAGAAATACGATTTAATTCACTTTGTAGGACTTGGATAATGTGTCTTTTTGTACACCCTGATTGTATACCAGAATGGTATATGCATATGAGAAAGGTCTGCTATTTCCAATCAGTAATACTTCTACAACTGAAGGTTATGGACAGATTTTCCAATACTTATTGGAAAATCTGAGTACAGTGAAATCTATCATCTATGCCTTTTAAGCTCTTTTTTCAATTAATAATGAAATTTTTTTTTTTCCCCAGTGCTCCTCACTGATATTTTGGTCTTTGAGTTTTCAAAACCCGGCTCACAGAATAAGCACCTAGGTCGTTTGTTTGCATGGATTTTTGCTGCCTTCTTTCCAGTTTTCAACTTGTCACACTGTTTTAATTTTATTCTAAGAAACTATGAGGCATGGAATATGTGTCAACCATTGCAGGATGAATGTGAATCTGGCATCTCAAATCTTTGCTGTGTAAATCAGCCAGGTATTATTAATTGACTATATAGCAAGCTATTCATAGGAAATGCATTTTTATGAGATGCTATCTCATTGTCCACTTTTACATGACAGTCTGCTGTTGAATGAAAATTTGTGTATATCTTAAATAGCATTTTCTTAGTAGGTCAATATCGCTTAAATATTACGGCATTACTTATTTAATTTGAGAGCTGCAATGAAATGTTGAGCGCACAATCAAATAATGTCTTAGAATTAGATGAAAAGAGTAACAGGCATTGGCTCTTTTCTAGTGCTCGGAGAATATTTACTCAATGGTTTCTTCCAGTGCTAGGGTTGATGACTTATATTCCTGATTACTGGTGATACTGTTTATTGCTTGAACATTTCTCTTGTGCCTTAGTCTTGTATTCATTTCATTGAATACAAAGTATCTTTCTTAAACATATATGATTAAATACTTCCAATAGCTCTGGGTGGCTTTCAACTTTGACACACACAAATGATGATTGATAATATGTTTGAGTTAAATATCCTAAGCTTTGTTCTGTTTGTTCTAGTGCAATGGTCCCCAACTACTAATGACATAGATAACTTGAATCTTTAGAAGCAGCTCAATAATCAGTCAAAAAACATACACCTATAGCACTCTATGTGATAATTAACACCCATAGAGTCTCCAGCCATATTATTGCGCTGTACGCCGCATCACTTTCATTACCATACTACTAATGACAGTATAGAAAGCATCATATTTTCCCTAATGCATGTCCTATGCACTGAGCTGTCAAGCACTCTTCATACTCCAAACTGTGTAGGTAACCATTTAAGTGAGGGCAAAAAAATGTTACAAGGGCTACTTTAGTCTTATTTCAAGCAATGCAGAATTGATCCAAGCTCTTGGAAAACTACAATTCTTGACTGTGCAGTCTGAAATGGTCAGATCAGTGATTTAAACATATTGAACAGAGTACAATACTGCAGATAAATATGAAAGGAGAAATGAGATTGTTATTTCAAGACCTACATTCCTGCCCACACTGCTGGATTTTGCAGGCAGTATCTTTGTTTAAAGATGATGTTAAATAAGTATACTAGTTCTTCAATTTTGTTATGCTGCAGCCTTCTTTTGTTGTCATATTATATTCCATCAGGCCCTGTCGCAATATTTTAATGTTAAAACGTAGATTCAATCTCTTCTCTCTAATATAAACAGCATACTCAATGTTTAGTAAAGCAAACATTGCAAGTATGTTTGTTTGAATTTTTAGATATACTACTGTATCTATTTGTCCACATTGTTATAAATAATGTGTACAGAAAGCAGTGCCCTTATTCTCGTCTGTTCTCTGACAGTTGAGATGTATAGTAGTCAGGGATGCCACTGCATCCTGTTACCCTGCTCAGAGGTTTATGTCATCTCTGATGACTTGTTTCATGTCTAAATTTGTGTTTTCTGCCACAATCACATTCTTTTACTCACACAGACATTCTGAACCTCAGCTTTGGAGCATGCAGGCTAATCCCGCTGGTGAGATCTGATATAATTTTGGCGTTTATCTTGCAAAAGTTTGCTAATAATGTCCCTACACATCTTGTCATAGCAGAAGGAAACATCTGTACATTTTGTATTTTTTTCTTCCATAAATCTGTTACATTGTGATCTCCCTGGCATGGTGGTTAAGTGTTCGCTTTGTGCTCAAGAGGTTGCTGATAGAGCGATCTACCTCTGGTTCACAAAGTGGATTTTTTTGTAGAACCCTGAGGATTTTCACTTGAAGCTACTGAGTTGCATGCATTCTATGTGTGATACACTCAGCAGAAGGCATGCAGCTTCTTAGATAGGGATAAAGTACACATGGGGTAACATGAGCATAATTAAATCAATCCTCTGTGCCTTAAGAGCTCTTTAAATCTTGTATGTCTTCTATATATAGGGGGACAAGATACAATGGCATTGACATCTTTGCCAGACACCCATATAAAAAAAATTATTCCTCATTGTATTGTTAATCCTTATTGCACGTGTTTGATTTTAGTACAAATTTACCCCTGACGCTGAAAGGCAACAAAGGGTTTAGTGATAAGATAGATAAAAATAGATATATTTTAATACATTTGAACAGATTATCAATCATTTGTTAATTCTTTGTATAAAATCAAAAGTCACTCTCACTGCCATGAAGTTACAACCATCATTAATACTGCATTTGTTTTCCTACTGTATTGATACATATTTAGAATTGGTGTCTTATCCTATGGCAGTGTCCCCAAAAATGTTTGGGTTATGGAGTTCCATTCTGCATTGAATTCTCCCTCAAAATCATTCATGCTGCTGATGGCATGCCACCGGACCAGTCTATTCTTTTTACTCCACCAATAATCTGGTTCATGTCACGAAAGGTTGTAGATTGTTCCAGTGGGATGAAAGGTTGAATAGCTAAAATATGAATGTGTGAAAACTAGAGTTATTGTACTGAAAGATTCTCACTTCAGAGTGATTCTAAAAGAAGGATATTACAAAAAGTCAAAGTACTTGATTAACATAAGATTATGTAGCTATGTTAACACTTAAAACATTAAAATGAGTACGATAGTCATGTTGGAATCCACCACATAAATGTCATGCTCGACTACAGACGTATATTTCTGGGACGACACACATTACAATTTATGCTATCAACATAAGATACATTAAACCAGCTTTCATTATAAAACTTTGATGACTTCATTAAGTATTAGGTATGTTATCATCTTCGCACACCGGACATGTCCATAGGTGCTCCGATCTTCGCTTCAGTAAATCTCTCAGAGTATAACGGCTGATTGTTCCGGTTCTTTGTTGGTTCAGTACTCTTTTTGAAATCTTTGTCAGGAGTTCTCTTCGGGCCACACCCATCCTCACTCCCAATTCTTGCATTCTTGATATTGATTCATGCTTATTTATAATGTCTGTTTGGTCCATAGGCTGACCATCTGTTGTGGTGGCGAGACTAGCTAAGTTGTTGGCCCGTTCGTTTCCCTCCATACCCACATGTCCGGGGACAAAAATAAGCGAAGGTTTTTGGAGTGATGCCTGCATGACTCCGCCCATTCCCTACGTACATCACCTGTTTTGACTTTCTCAACCATATTCAGTAAATAACTTAGTATGCATGCATGGGAATAGGTTTGCGATTCCAGCCAGTAAAGTGCCTGTTACGGCGAATACTTTCATAGTTAGACTGCTTGTTGTTGCAGTAAAGGCACCACTGGCTTCGTGTACTGTTTTTCGTTTTGATCTGACAGTAAAGGCCCATGCGCATCGCTGGTGACGGATGACCGACCCGTCCGTGTAAATCACAACATCTGAATCATCGGCATTCTTGCATATTGGTGCCTTGACCTCAGTATCCACGCTTACGTAGCTGCGTTTCCTGCACTCTCTGTTGAGTGTAGTGATGGTCTTGACTGCCTCTTGAAAGAACGTTGGAATAGGTATCTATTCCTTGCCAGGAGATATGTTTTCTGAGGCGCAGATATGTTTAACGGTATCCTCGGCCCGACCCATTCACGATTTGCCTCTCTTGAGCCTGCTGCCCTTCACAAGAGGGAGCTCGCTGTGTAGTGGGTGTTCTATGTCAGAACTCACTCTAAGATATGCACTGGCATGCCACATACCAATTCTATGAAATATGCTTGGAAAATCAAGGAGAAATCTCATAGCCACACAGGGTGTGTCCCTTGTGCATCCAAGAATGATCCACATCGCTTCATTTTGAATCCTCTCCAGCCTCTCAATCTGTGGTGGTGATAGTAGCACCTGCATATTCAATGACAGGGAGGACAAGAGTCTCGTATAAGATTACAAGCTGCGGTTGTTTTGTGTCAGCCGCTGCCATTACTCTCAGAGCTGAAAGTCCTCTGCGGGCCTTAGCGATAATATGATCAAAATGTTCCTGAAAACACAGACTGCGATCAAATCGCATGCCCAGGTATTGTAAGGATGAGGTCCTGATTATATGGTGTCGCACACGCCCATTTTATTGTTATTGTTTGATGACTTCATTTCCCTCATGTATGATGGGTATTTAGTAAGGTACAAGTTACCGGTAGTCTGTCAATCTGATAATGTATAATAAGAAATGGGACTCATGTTGGAAAGTTTATGCCTTATTGTTCAGTGTTTGTACAGACAAGTCCCAGAATGCCATGTAATAAGAGCAGATGTCTGGGTGACTATTTGGAAGCAGGTGTACAAATGCAACAGTACAATTTAGTGACCTTGAGCTATTGTTACATGACATTGACCAATGCTGAGTTAGTCATAGATGTTAGCAGAAATCCACAGGTTACTACTCTGTAATAGAATGATCACAGATAAAGTGTCTGATATCTCTGCTTGTCAATATTTTACTGTTAAGCAGAGCACTAGTGTTTTATCACTCGTAAAGGTCGAGGCATCAAAAAACTGTTTCAGACTTTTGTTCCATGAAAACAACTATCAAAATTGACTCACAAAAATCGAGTCAATTTAAAAGTACATTAAAGGACACTCTTTATCAAGACAGAACAAATCAATTCACTGTTTCTCTAGGTCCTGCACAGTTTGAATAACCATTACATCAACAGGAACAAAGAAATACTTACATTAAATCATATTTTGAAAGCATCCGTGTACAAATTTCTTGTCATGTGATGTATTCCTTCCAGAATGTTGTCTTCTCAATGAACTCTCTGAACCCCTCTCTGTCTTGGGCGATGCGGTTTACATTTTCTAGCGATGTATTCATGTAATCTTTAATGTTGTCAGTCCATCGTCTTCTTGGTCTGCCCTTTTCTTCTCTTCCCAGGTACTCTTCCCTCCATTATTTGTCTTTCTAAACAATTGTGTCTCTTTATATGACCAAACAAGTGTAGTTTTCTTTTTGTTATTGTGTTTAGTAACCAACACTCTGGAATCTTCAATGTTTATAATATCTGAGTTTCTGATTTTTTCTTCCATAATATTCTAAGTATCCTTCTTTAGCATTTCAGCTCGAAGGCGTTGATCTTCTTTGCCGCTGTTTTACATAGTGCCTATTTTCACAGCCGTATGTTGCAACCGGAAAAATAAAAGTTCGTAACATTAGCAATTATGTTTCTATTTTGTAGTTTTTCCATATGTTTTTCAACCGTGTTATTTTACAATATGCCATTGCCAATCTCTTCCTTATTTCTGCCATGCAGTCTCCTGTATGTATTTCTTGTCTGTATTTTAAATGGTAACAAATATATATGTACATGACATTCACACATGCGAGTGCATGAGTAGATAATTTTTTTAATTCTTGAGTGCAACAGGAATTGAACCTGTCCATTCTGACTGCATCAAATCGCTTCGTTCTTGAATTTACTTGTATAAGCAATTATTTGAAGCAAAATTCTACTGTTTTTATATGTTATCCATGTTTACAAGATGACCTATTGGCCCTTGTAGAACTAATATGGATTTTATATGTTTGTTGTAAGGCTACTTTAATACTTGTACGGGATGTTCGATGTTGTTGTAATAGTCCTTGTCTCTATTGGTTTGTTCTAAGTGACTTGAGTACACAATTTGAATGTCTTGACAAAATCACATTTTTTTTGGAGGTGCGGTTAGTCAAACATGAAAAAGCCAGTTTAACCTAGTTGCCAGGCGATTTGGTGCCGTCAGAACGGACTGGTTCAATTCTCGTTGGCTTCGAGAATTTTACAAAATGCAAAGCGTCTTTGTTTGCAAAATGTAATGCTAGTATGATATGATGCAACAGAGTGTTATTGGTAATGTGTAGTTGAACTTTCTTTTTTTAGAATAACAAGATAGAAAAGTGATTTAGTAATTTAATTTTCATTATGTGCAGATTTGTGCAAATCAACTAACCCACACTCTGAATGCATCATCTGGTTTGATAATTACGTACAAATGGATATCAGTGATGGAATTGGCTTTAATTTGATGTTCATGCTTACTCAAGGTGTCGCTGGTTGCCTTTTAGTATTCCTGACTGAATTAGGCATTTGCCATAAGCTTTTGTAAGTACATCAGTGACAATATTGACTACAAATTATTTCAGTTTTTGTACTGACATATTTGTCTGAAATTGTATCATTAACACTTGTTTCATGCATAACTTTATGTGACTATTTTCTTTGTTTGATAGATGTTTTGGTTGCAACATTCATCTTATGTATTGTTTCCAGGCTTGTAGATAAGGGAGTAGTTTGGCGTGTTTAAACACCACCACCTTACTGGTTCAGTCTGTTCTCATCTAGTCAAAGAAGGTGTCTCAGATATTTCCATCTGCTTATTCTTATAACATTTGAAACATATTCTTGGTGTGTTTTATTTCTTAGGTCACTATTTGTTATAAAATGACTCCATTTTATGTTCAACAATTTTCAGAGACATTTGTTTTCAAAGCTGTTTAACTTTTGGTCCGTTGTCTGTGTTGATTTCCATCTTTCACTTCCATAAGTTAATGATGAAATAACCCAGGAGTTGAATAGTTTTAACTTGGTATTTCTTCCTTGGTATGTCTGAAGACAATTCTCTACCTAAGTAAGTAAAGGTGGATCCTTTTTCCAGTATTTGGTTATTTACTGAGTTAGTGAGTTAGGGAGTTGCATGATTTTTTAATGAGTTGCATTTCCATTGTGGCTCCTCTTGATACAGATTTTGGCATCACATCAGCCTGGGACATCATTATTATTAGTCCGTGTTTACTATTGGTAACACTTAACTTTTACATATTTTTGTTCATACTCAAAATGGCTTTAATATCATGTCAACTTAACTTCTTAAAATTATGTTAATGAGCTTTGAATAACCCCTCATGACTTACTAAGTGAAATGCATTTGTATGATCGTTAAGCCATCTGCAAAAATCAAGATCACTAATTTTCTCCATGTTATACCAAAATGGTATTTTTCGGTGTATTTTTTCCTAACCAAATTTATAGCCAAGCTAAAAAGCAATGGTGAAAATGCAGCCATGTTTTACTCCTTTTTCTGTGCAAACCACTCGGTTTTACTATTGTTTGTTCTAACACAGCATCTTGAATTGTCATAAAATGCCTTTATTACATTTAAATATCTTATTAAATGTAATCAATATTTTAATTTATTACATTTAATTTAATTTACAATATTTAATTTATTAAATAAATATTTTAAGCCACTGCACAGCTCAAATATTAACCTTTAGGGCTCTGAATTAAAAATTAAGAAACATCCCCTTGGTCCTGAATTTTTGTGTGGAAAATTTGTATTATTGATGGTGGGTGTTTTGAAAACGTGATAACTTTTATGTTTTAAAAGATATCAAAATAATTTTTGCATATCTAAATAAAGGAGTGAATAGTGAATATAGTTACCGGTATGTTTTTTTTGTTGTTGTATGTATGATATGACAGTTGTGAGTAAGTTGTGAAGTTGAAAATTCGGGAATAAAATCGCAAAATCCCATTTTCAAATCGCACATATAGGGTAGCCGGGGGCAATGATGCGCATTTTTCACTTTTTTCCGTATTCTGACAAATAGACTTAACTATGAGAGACCAAACTAGCAGCAGTGTGTAGCTTATCCATCCATCTAACAATCGTCAGGGTATTTACAACATACAATCACGTTTAGTCCGTAGAATGAGATTTTATGAACATGAGTATAATCCCACCTTTGCCCCAATTTCTGGGGCAAACACACAGGCAAAAACAATTACAAAATCATGGGAAAATTGACAAAACCAGCAAAATAACAACGTCACTTCCTATCTAAACATAGTCAGTCACATTGTGGGAAGATTATAGAGCACAAAGACTAGGCATATGTATCTTTATGTATCATTAATACGAAAAAAAATGAAGAAACGTAAATATGAAAAACAAAATTTAATACAGAGAATTAGTGCTTAGATCCATTTAAAACTATAACAACGTGTTGGAGTGCTCTATAAAGCGTTTGACTATAATTTCAACTATCTATGAATAGCGGAGGTCGTGCATCTATGATCAGCGGAGATCGTACAACTATGACAGGCAGAGATCGTGCAACTATGACCGGCGGCAATTATGCATCTATGACTGGCGGAGATTGTGCATCTATGACTGGCGGAGATTGTGCATCTATGACTGGCGGAGATTGTGCATCTATGACTGGCGGAGATTGTGCATCTATGACTGGCGGAGATTGTGCATCTATGACTGGCGGAGATTGTGCATCTATGACTGGCGGAGAACGTGCATCTATGACTGGCGGAGATTGTGCATCTATGACTGGCGGAGATTGTGCATCTATGACTGGCGGAGAACGTGCATCTATGAATAGAGGAGATCATGCATCTATGAATAGAGGAAATTGTGCATCTATGAATAGAGGAGATCGTGCATCTATGAATAGAGGAAATCATGCATCTATGAATAGAGGAAATCGTGCATCTATGAATAGAGGAGATCGTGCATCTATGAATAGAGGAAATCGTGCATCTATGAATAGAGGAAATCGTGCATCTATGAATAGAGGAAATCGTGCATCTATGAATAGAGGAAATCGTGCATCTATGAATAGAGGAAATCGTGCATCTATGAATAGAGGAAATCGTGAATCTATGAATAGAGGAGATCGTGCATCTATGAATAGAGGAGATCGTGCATCTATGAAAATCGGAGAACGTGCATCTATGAATAGCGGAGATCGTGCATCTATGAATAGCGGAGAACATGCAACTATGACTGGCAGAGATAGTGCAGTTATGACCGGCGGAGATAGCGCAATTATGACCGGCGGAGATAGCGCAATTATGACCAGCGGAGATATTGCAATTATGTCCGGCGGAAATCGTTCATCTATGACCGGCGGAGAACGTTCATCTATGACCGGCGGAGAACGTGTATCTATGAATAGCGGAGAACGTGCATCTATGAATAGCGGAGAACGCGTATCTATGAATAGCAGAGAACGCGTATCTATGAATAGCGGAGAACGTGCATCTATGAATAGCGGAGAACATGAATCTATGAATAGCGGAGAACGTGCATCTATGAATAGCTGAGATCGTGCATTTATGTATAGCGGGGATCGTGCATCGGCGGAGGTCGTGCATCTATTATCTGCGGAGGTCGTGCATCTATTATCTGCGGAGGTCGTACAACTATGACCCGTGAAGATTGTGCAGCTATAACCGACAGGGATCGTGCAACTATGAATAGCGGAGAACGTGCATCTATTATCAGCGGAGAACGTGCATCTATTATCGGCGGAGACCGTACAACTATGACCCGTGGAGATTGTGCTTCTGTGATCGGAAGGGATTGTGCATCTATAGCAGCGACTGCTTCATTTTCAGTCAGTGGCATCATTTTCTCAATTTTCCGTTTGTAATTCCTAAAAAGAAACATAACGTGACAATAAAATATTGGTTTAAATATTTGGCAACATGAGGGGAAAGTGACTGGGGCAAACATGCGCAGTCAGTCAGCAGCGCATGTTTGCCCCGTCAGTGTGCGCGGCGTTACCCAAAGATCACACTGTTCACAATTTTTATAAAATATCATGAAAACAAAAATTATCTTGACAATGTAACATGCTTAATAACTTAACAATACAATATAGTTTTCAGTTCAGACATGTAAAATAACATGACAGTAATGATAACAGAGGACAAAGAGTGAGAAGTGGAAAAAAAGTTAGATCGAGAACGTTAAAAAATGAATTTACCTCATAGCTCAAAAATGACCTGCCCGTGACCGATGAAAATTCGTTGTGCGACAGAAACGGATGTTAGCGTCCGGCGTGGCCACGTGGTTTGCGGGAAAAACCCATAGTTCCGGGAAAAAAACGACTGCGAATCTTTGCCCCCAGCGCATCTTTACCCCCGGCTACCCTAACTTCTTGATGACCCTAATACTTGAGCAATGTGTGGAAAGATTGATAAAATCCTCATAAATACCTATACTTATTGTATATATATTGTTTTATATCAAAACTAATATAATATGAACTAATTAAAACTAATAAAACGTGAAGAAATCGCATATAACGTTCGTCCGGTCAACACTAGGTCTAGGCCAAAACAGAGCGTAATTATTGTCTGTGCACACATGTGGCACCCCTGATACATATTATTTATGTGTTTTTGAACGACTACACACACATTCTTATCAAATAACAACATATTAAACACAAAAAACAACAATTAAAACATGTAGTCACAATCACTTGGCCATGCCACTCGGCACTCAATTTGATAGTAAAATATGGCTACAAATTGGCCAACGTCGCTCTAGAAATTCGTTGACAAAACCAGCCGGCTTTCTCCGTTCTTGCAATCGTAATGAGTAAAGGAATTTTACCTTTAAACTGTGACGTATTCCTAGCTTCGTTTGGCAGGTTTTATACGTCACGGGATCATTACTTCATGAAGTTCCGTACTCGGGAATCGGGCGATGTCGTATGTAGTGGGATTGTGCCCGCAGGCACAATGTAGCCTGTGCTCATAGACGCAATATTGCGACCACAGAGTCATAAAGGTTAAATAAATTTGGACTGTAAAATCTAAACAAATACTGTCTGTTCCTTATTCCTAAGTACTCATTCTCAAACTCCTGCTGGATCTTTCTTGTAGCAGGACAATGATCCAACTAGATTTCCATCAGGATGAAGTCTAGAAAATGGAAATTTGTTGTATCGCCGTTTTATTTTCGCCAATGACTCAATATATTTGATTCGGCGGTAAACACCATCTTTTGATATATTGATGAAAATATAATATGTGTGCCGTATTTCTCTAATGTTTTATTGTTGTCTACAATTGTTCACAGTGCTGAGTGCTGCTTGGCTAACAATGTATCTACAAATTTTGAAGATTTAGAAGTTAGTGCGGATGATGACGACGTAGAAAATGAGAAAAACCGCATTTCTACAACTCCATTGCAAAACCTTTTTGAATCAGGTACTGCTTTGATTATATTAATCCAAAGTATTACTATTTCATTTTTGTATTTATTACTGACAGACAGTAGTCACACTCTGGCGATAACTTTCTTTTATAAGACAAAGGTAAGAAATTGAGACAAGATGTGAACAATATTTGTTCACAAGTGATAGGTTGTCAACATATCTGCCAACTTTTCTAAGTTGCCTCCTACAACAAGGAAAGAAGACTGTGACACTGTTATTTTAACCCTGAACTCGAAGTTCTGGCACCAGTTGCCACCTTGTCGATGAGCCTATTAGAAGGTAGAAAAATATATAGATAGCTGAGCAATGGGAAGTCCTTGAAGAGTAGAAGATTGCTAGAAGAAAGAAAATTGTAAAGAACAGAAAGATCAGGACCAAAGATGGGATCTGAGAAGAGACACTTAGTAGCTGGCCATGCCATACATAAGCGACAAATAGTCAGAGGATAAGGTTGACTATCCCACTCCATAGCAAGGAAACAAAGAGGGAAGACTTGTGGGAAGGGATAACAAAAAATGCCATGGGCGACGAATACAGGAAATAATTATAGGGGTAGAAGCAACAAGAGAAGATGTGGTCATAAGTCAAAAAAGGCCATGACCTGTAAATAGAGGGATGTAGCAAAGTAGTCTGTTACCTATGATGTTGTAGTAGTGAAAATAAGGAAGATTATTATACAAAAAGGGAATGCAGCTAGTGCACATACAATGTTCAGTATTCAGCAAGAGCCAATGTCAAGTACAGGTAGTGCTCGACTTACGACCATGATCGGTTCCAACAGACCGGTCATAACACGATTTGGTCTTAAGTTGAGTACGCTATGTGTAAAATAATTTTACCCCGGTAAGTTAATTTATATCATACATTTTTGTTATTATTGTTATAAATCATAATTTTCTATGTTCATCTAGTGCCATTTGTATCACCTCTACACCATTTTGTTTCTTATTTTTATATCATCAGGTTTAAGAAAAAAACTGCATTAATTGTACCTGTACAACTTGGTTAATATTTGCAAAACATACAAAAGACAGGTGTGGAAAATATTATAGGACACATTTTCCCAATCGCAAAACTCTTGTCATTAATATCAATATATATAAACATGTACAAAACATGTTACTGGCCACTGGTGCTTGGCTGCAGATAATTAATGTCATCATCTAAAGCAGCAGTTGGGGGTACCAGGGTTGATTTTTTCATAAACATGGTGAGCTTTGTCTGAACTTTATGTTTCTTTTTTTCATCATAAATTTCACGATGCGAACGAAACATATCGTGCGCCATACATTCAATCCTTGCAAATCATTTGATGTTTGGGTCCATTGCTTTGAAATGTATAAGAAGTTAATTCAGTAAAGATAAACCTTCCGATTATCCGTTAGTGGTGAACTTTCTTTCTGGCTCATCATCTTCTTTCTTGGCTTCTCTTCTTCTGCCACTCTTTCTTCTTCTAGTTCGATTAACTCTTCATTTGTAAGTTCTCAGGATTCTTTGTCTACTAGCAACTCTTCGACATCTTCAATTTCACTCTCCAAAGAAAGGTCTTTGATGAGTTTTACTATTTTTTCCAGTCGTTTCAAGTTCATGTTCACTGACAAATCCATGAAAATCATTAACATAGTGCTTCACACAATTTTTCCAGATGCCATTCATGCACTTTGTGGTCACAGCCTCCCAGGCAGTAGCTTTGTTATAGCTGTTGATCAATGGGTGCAGAACCTTTCACAGCTTCACGAATTCTTTCTTAATCTTTCAAAATCGTCGAAACAATAGAGTATGATAACCTCATATCACGTGCAATCACATTCATTTTCTTTCATTCTTTGTAATTTTTAATTACCATAATTTTTGCTCCATTTTATGTTCATGTTCAGTTTCCGGGGACATTTGTTTTGGAAGCTGTTTAATTTTTGGTCTGTAGCTTGAGTTGATTTCCAGCTTTAACTTCCATACATTAGCACTGAGACAATACAGGAGTTGAATAGCTTTAGCTTGGTGTTTGTTCCTAGATCTTTTGATTTTCAAATATTAGTTAGTTTAGTGAATGTGTTAGCTGCAGCTGCTAATCATGTATTTATTTCTTTCATTGAGTCTACTTCAACAAATCGGCTGCCCAAATAATTAAAGTTGGAGTCTTTTTCCAGTATTTGGTTGTTTACTGAGATGTTATTTGTTGAACTGATGAGTCCCTTGTTTTTTATTATTTGGATGTGTTGATCTTGAGACCAATTTCAATTGTGAGTGTGCATAGTTTGTCTGTTATATCTTGTGTTTGTGGATGAGTAGAGTTTAAGATTGTGATCTCATCTGTAAAAACAAGGTCAGTTAAAGTGTTGTTTTTTATCCAATGGATGCCCGCTTTTTATCTTGAATAGTTTTACGCATAATCCAATTGATGGCTATTCTAAATAGCATTGGCGATAATACAAAGCCATATTTCACTCCTGTGTTGACATTGAACCTTTCTGAATTTCCTGTTTCTGTTCTTACACTACAGGTTTCTTCTTGGTAAAGGGTTTTATGATGTTTATGTATTTTATTTGGAATCCATAGATCTTAAGGATTTCCCATGGTGCAGCTGGATGTATGCTGTCGAATGCCTTTTGGAAGTCTATAAAGTTAATTACTACAGGAGTTTGAAACTCAATTGAATTTTCTATAATAATTTTAAGAGGGAAGATGTGATCTGCAAACGAACGGTTAGGTCTAAAGCCGGCTTTTTCTTCTCTAGGTCTTTGATCAACAGCTTTTTTCATTCTATCCATTATGATGCTACAAAACAGTTTTGTTTTCTGGAATTGATAGTAAAGTAATTCCACGCCAGTTGTTGTAGTCTAATAAGTCTCCTATTTTGGTAATTTAAAGATTACACCATCTTTCCAGTCATTTGGAGGGGATTATGTCTGCCATACAGCATTCATTATAGAAAGCAGGTGGCCCAAGGAGATGTCAGCTGCTACTTTTAACATTTCGCCCGAGATTTCATCATTTCCACAGGCCTTGTTGTTTTTTAATTTCCTAACCCCTTAGCTGCGAAGGTATTCTTAAGGATACAATGAAAAGCCACCACCATTTTGTGGAGATTTTCCTCTTCTTAGTTTCTTATGGAAAACAAATCTGTCTGCAAGCTTATAATAAAGCATCCAAAGGAATTGTTTCTCTGGGAAACTTAGAAGAAGAAGATCTCAGCAAAATGGCAGAAACCCCTCATCGTATCCTTAAGGAATCGTATCCTCCGCAGCGAAGGGGCTAATGGCTTATTTCATTTAATGAAATGTTGTTGCATGATATATTTAATAAAGGCATGATTTCTTCCATTAAAAAATTTGGTGATTTTGTTAGGGTTGGTCTATTTAATAGCTCTTTGAAATGTTCTGCCCATCTATCTGTCTGGGCTTGTTGAGGGAGTATAATTTCATTGTTTTTCACCGGAACATTTGTAGTTGGAGACTACAACTCAACTATGTGGTAGCGTCTACTTGTACTATAACGAATCCAAAACCATTACACATTCCCTTTGCGAAAACCGGGTAATGTGGAGAGCGATATTACTCAATTTTTTACCACAGAGTCCAAGTTACTGGTAGGCCAACCATATGTCACAACCAGTTAGTAGATATTTTTCTTACAGAACTGAATAAGCCAGTCGTGTGTTCCAGAACACATGTAGATGCAGCTCGCATTGCATGCCAACAGTCATGCACCGTCGACCGTTGCATAACCCATATGCAGCTATTGTGGTTGCCAACAACCGAAGCCACAGATATCCGCCAGAAACAGACGTCGACAAGAGTTAGCTACACCCATCTCATCGAAATGCTAAGGGAACAAGATATCCACCCCTGGATCATACGCTGGATAGCAAATGTTCTAATCTGTAGAAAAGTCGCTCTGAGGTGTGGATCCTGGACGTCTGAGATCAGAACAATAGCACCTGGTCTGCCACAAGGATCTTCTCTGTCCCCAGTACTGTTTAATGTGTATACGTTGAGAATTGCTCAATTGCAAACTCCCAGCAATTGTAGAGTTTTAACATACGCTGACGATATCCTACTATACAATATGGGCAGGAACAGAACAGATATCGCTGACAAAATGGACTAGATCAATTGTCGATGTGGTGCAGAACATACAACTCTGTGATCAATCCCTCGAAAGCAAAGGTCGTCTGGTACTCCTTAAATAATAATCTGGTCAATGACACACTGCTAGTTGCATGGGCTCATTCATTGAAAGAGAACAGGACCTTAAATATCTTGGGATAATCTTTGATAGAAGTCTCTCTTTCAACAAGCATGTCACAAATATGATTCAGAAGGCTAGAAGAGGGATCAGTGTTACCAAGGTTATGGCGACCTTCGACATGCAGCAATGGGTACTTTTTCTGCTTCTGCAAGTGGTGGTGCTATCTGTAATAGATTATGGCCTTGGCCTCCTAACTTTGTCACAGACACAAGTCGATAGATTGGAAAAAGTTCATAATGAGGCAGTGAGAGCGGTACTGGGTTGTACTAGAGATACACCCATCTCTGCTATGAGATTTCTGCTTGATCTCCCCAGCATTAGAGTGCGACATCAGGTAGCATAAGTTAAGTCGTACCTTAAAGTGACAGAATACAACCACCACCCATTACACCATCGTCTAGATGAGTCAAAGGGAAAATGAATCAAGCGTGGCAGATCATGGATGGCAGAGGCTGAAGATACACTGCGAATAGTATGTGAATTGGAAGAAATAGGAAAGGACAGTGAATGGGTGGAGGTAGACACTGAGAAGAAATCACTGACTAAAGTAATAATACAACTAGATAAAGCATGTCGAAAATGGACGGCAGTCAGGGCTCAGGATACAGTGCACGAACTTGCCCAACTACACTCTAAACCACAAGACATAATTATATACACAGATGGCTCTGTTAGCAGAAACACAAATAAAAGCGGTTGGGGTTTTGTTGCCTACAGAAATGGCGTGAAGTTGGTTGAGAAATCTTCAGCATATTCTACTGTCACATCGAGCATGAGGATGGAGATAGAGGGAGTTACAGCAGCTCTTAATTGGTTGATAACTGATACATCAACACATGCGGTAATACTCACAGACTCTCAAAGCATGTTGCGCAAGATAGAAAAGTTCATGCTAAGAAAAGAATGGTGGGACTTATTGAACAACTCAGTTGTCCAGAGCATTAAATGGATATACTACCCTGGTCATGCTGGGGTCAGAGGAAACGAGAGAGCCGACTTATTGGCAAGCAATGCGGCGATAGACGGCACATTGCTGAGAAGAGATAAAGCAGATTTAATAAAGGCAGTAATAAATTCATTTTAAGATGCAGATGATGTCAATGAGGTTGAGAACGTACACATATGGAGAATGTTAGAAATGGGAGTATGCAGAGGTGAGGGGAGGAAAAGTAAATTTTATGGAAAGCCCTGAAGATCACACAATCAACACCTGACCGGAACTATGAGTCTACATACACTGGGTGGCTGCTGGAGTGGAGGGCGGAGCACTTATGGGAATGTCTCGCGTGCTGTGAAGCCAGTTTCTAATCAAGAATCCGCCAGAATCAGAAACGTGGCCACTACTACGAATAAAGCAGATAATGAGTATTGCTAGTAATGCCCATCATCCTGTGTAACTCTTATAGATATAAAAAGACACACGAAGTAACTGAAACAGAAGACATAAGGATATGAGTCCTGATCCTACAGGGTGGGGGAAAGGGATGGTAGATGGTAGTAGAGCCAGGCCGCAGAAAGTGACAAACATAGGAAAGCTGGGATGGATAGCACCACACATATAAAGATGTTATTGGATTGTTTATCCGACTTTTTTTGCATATGTTATCTTTTATAATATCTGTGTTATGTTTCTATTTTACTGCTCTTTGCTCTCCTCTCCATTTTAAGATAGGGTAGATGGGACAAAGTGTCACACTTTTCATATTTTAGCATATTCTGGCAACTATGGTTAACTATGAGAGAGACCAAACTGCCATCAGTGTATAGCTATCTATCCGTCTTACATCAGTGAGAGTATTGAAAACATACAGCTAGCTAGCTAGGTGGTGTAGACAGTAGAATGAGACTTGTTGAACATATGTAAAAAATCATGTTGTAGTATTTTTTAGAACAAAGCATTGCAGACATAAAGGTGATACAAACCATTATAAAATTTAGGGAGATTGCCACTCCGACAGGTCAAGTGTGTAAATATGTGCTAAGAATGGATTGAATAAATAGATAGACTTAGTTTCGCAACTTTACTCTGAAAAAAAAAGTTATGATAAAAGTTCACAAGTTCTGTTTTAAGGCTAATGATGTCTTTGTAAGGTTGGATGATCATTATAAACCATATATATCAGTCTCTCCCAGCTTTAGATCATCATTGCAACTTCCTCATTGACTGTGACATTCATACATTTTACACACTGTGCCCCAATAATGTGTGACACCTTACCCCAAAATCACATTTTTAGCAACTATCATAAATTCTGATGAAAAAACAAAGTAGCCTGACAAGATAATATGCTTACTTAATATCACAACATATATTTCAGTTTAAACATTAACAAAAATCATGATAGTAATGATAACAGCAAACAAAGTGTGAGAAGTTGCAAAAAAATTAATTTGAACATAGTGAAAACATATTAATCCGCATTGTTGAAAATTGACCTGTCCTTGGTCTATCAAACTTCGCTGTGGTAAAGATTAGAATGTCGGCATCTGACCTAGTCATGTGTAGTATGGAAGAAGCCATAGATTCAGAAGAATCCTGCTGCGACGTTTTACCCCATGCATCTCTTTAACCCGGGCTGCCCTACTTATCTCCTTTCCTCTTTCTCTGTTAATTCAGTTATTTTATCTTTTATGTCATGCTGATGGTGTTGTATCATGTTTCTTTACTGTATCTTTGTGTCGTATTACTTGTTAGACCTTGTTTTAAAACTATCCTGTTCCCTCTTTACAACCCCCCTCACCATTTCTTTGTCTACTCCAACTGCAATTACTCTTGACTACTGGTATCTGTTTCAGCTCGTCCATGTTGGCACATGGTTTGTTGTGTGGTACTGTTTGGCTATCATGAGCAATCACATCTATAGTTTACTGTGCATTCAGATTGTGACACCGAAGTCTTAGCTAAGTTTTCATTCATTTGTTTCTCCATTCATTCTTCACATATTTTTTCATTTTCACTCAATCTATTCTCCTCTTTGTTTTTCTCTTTTTATAGTGCATGCTTTATACTTCTATTTATCATCCAATCCCAACGACAAATCTCACACCTATGTTTTGACATCTGTGCTTCTTTTTGACATCTTCCACGCTTTTCTCTCATTCTTCCTCATATTATTGTCATACCATATTTTGTGTCTCTATGTAAAGATTGTTAGTCTGCTGTCAGTTGTCCTGAAGAAGAATTATTAGTTGAAACATCATTTATCTATAGGCCCATACCCTGCTGCTAGTACGATTTGTTAAAAATAATTGGCAACATGTGTACCTATTTTTGTGAATCTCTACATTTGCCTTGTGTTGCCCCAGTCTTCACATTTCCAGAGTGTCTGGGCTTTTCTTGGCACTAGATTTAACCTTGTATCATCTTCTTCATAAAAACTTCCTTCGTCATTCTGCTTGAAGCATAGACAGAACTGCACATCATTAATCAGATGGTATAAAATATTAATTAAATCATGTGGAGCTTCATGAATGTGATAAGATTTAGTGACATAAATAGTTTTACTTACCGGTAATTATTTTTCTTTCATTGACAGATTCTCTGCTTCTTGTAGACCTGCACAAGAAATACAATAATCTTACTGCTGTGGATCACATGAGCTTGGGTATTCAAGAAAAAGAATGTTTTGGTCTGTTAGGTCGAAGTGGAGCGGGCAAAACAACTATCTTCAGGATGCTCACAGGAGAAACATCTGTCACATCAGGAAATGCTTACCTTAAGGGATATAATGTCCGTTCAAATTTACGCACAGTAAATAAAGCAATTCTTTCAAATTCATGTTTTTTCTTTAAATATTTGATGCAAGAACACATAATAATGCTTATGATTTGTCTTACAATGATAACAATGTGTACAACAAGAGACACAACAATTGCCACTATTGATCAATATTTCTATATCACTATATGGTTAATGATTATCTTAACGGACAGCGGTGCACACTGGGCATTCCTATAGGAGTTCTGTCTCTTACAGCAGATGGCAAAGATTATGTATGCTGATAGATCCCTTGGCATGTTGATTTTATATTTTCCTAGTCATAACCGTCATGTGCGCTGAAACAGTTGTGAGCAGTAGAGCAATGTATAATGCTAATATTGACCTCCTTATGAGAATCAACAGGAGCAAATGAAATTAATGTAAGTGACGATTCGTTTTCCATGTCCAGAACAACAGAATCAAGCTTGAAATGTGATGTCATGAGAAATGAACATTTAGAAGAATGTTCATCAACCAACAGAGAACTGGAACTGACAGTAATTGTGTAATGCACTCAAGAGGAAATCAGAGTACCTATAGACCCATGTGTGCAATGATGATAATCTGACTAATCATCAGATGGCATACCCTGGGCAGGATGTAGCAGTCATCACAGCCTTTTGAAACTCTATCTTCAGCCAATCTTCCTGCTTCTGTAAATATCATGTTCAGGTGGTCTTTGATATCTTGCGTCATTCTTCTTTGTGATCTACATCTTGTGATATGCTGATGATACAGTTTTGATAGTTGAAAAAGAAATTGAGTCTTTACAAGAAATGATGAATACCATTGCACAAGAAAGCCAAAATAAAGGGCTTAGTCTGAATAGCAGAAAAACTGAAGTAGTAGTATTAACAAGGAACAAATGTTCTCCAGATTGTAAAATGAAAGTAAACAGTACCAGTCTGAAACAAGTCACCATCTTCAAATATTTGTGTACATTGGTAAAATTAGAAGAAAGATGCAGTTTTCTTTAGAAGTCAAATTTGGAACAACCCAGGCAAAGGCAACATCGACACAATGAAGAACATTCTATGTAATATATCTTTGCCAATAATTGAGGTGAGAAAGAGAGTTCTTAGAAATTATAGAAGTGAATGCATAAAAGTGAATCTTAGACAATATGAATATTAAAGCAATATAATAACAGTAGAGAAGTTGCTTTACAATGGAGAGCGAGCACTTATGGGAACGCCCAGTGTGCTTGATGATAGTTTCTAATAAAATAGAATGTAACTTTATAGAAAACTGTTGAGAATACAATTGACAGATACAAAGCATAATGAGGATAATTTGAAAGAAAATACAATGGAAGAGAGATTGCTGCTCACTCCCACAAGAAAGGGTACATTTGTTATACATATCATGAGAAGAGGAAAGTTAGAAAACATGACAATAGACAAGTTGAAGAACAAGAGCATTGTGGGAAGAATAAAAGAGAAGATGCTAGACAGCCTGAAATTCTTTGCTACTATTAAAGTAAAAATCTTCAGGGAGTGGCAGAATAAAGAAAACCTGTTGATTTAAGTTGCGGTGCAAATATGTGTCAGCTGAATGGATCTGGTTCAAATCCATTCACTGCGTTATGATTTTTTTTCTATAATAATAGATGCTCAATGCTTCTATATTACATTTTAAGGAAAATACAAATATAACAAATAAGATATTGTGAACATATTTTTTTTTAAAAACATAACAGCTTGTTGAAGATCTAGCTTGAAGGAAAAGTTGAGGAGTGTGTGCAAATGGCAGAGATAAAAGTACAATGGAAAAATGTTGGACAAAAAAAAAGTATTGTAGAGTACACCACTAAGGCAGGAGACAAATGAGGTTGTAGGTTGGACAAGACAGCACTTGATGATGATGATTCATGGTAAATTAAAAAGAATATTTTTCCAACTTTTCATGGTAGATTGTTTGTACTTGATTATTGTTTTATATAAAAGAATGCTTTGGTATCTAATTAAAATCAGAATTTACTTTCTTCAGGTGCAGTCCAATATAGGCTACTGTCCTCAGTTTGATGCTCATGTTGGAGAGATGACAGGTCGTGAAACTCTCACAATGTATGCTCACTTACGGGGTATACCAAGCAGACATCTTATATTGACAGTTAACAAACTAATTGACATGGTACTTTTAACAGAACATGCAGATCGCATGTGCGGCACATATAGGTTTGTATAAACATTAGGCATATGTTGTTTGTTATGCCTTTATTTTGTGTATGCAGAGTATTTGAATTACCTCTACTTTATTTTCTCTGAAGGGAAATGTTAGCATTTGAGCCCAACACTATGTAGTTGTATGCAATCATACGGTTGTGCGCTCAAAGGTATGACAACATAAATAGTAAAAAGCTTTGGTATGATTGAATTTCTGCACCACATAATGATTGAAAATGCCTTCTAAGCATATACATTTCTCATTGTAGAAGGTTTCTTTTCATAACACTACATACTACTGAGAGTTTGATTCTGTAATAAAGGATTCGCTTGAATGAATGACATCACAATAAAATGTATGTTTAAATGTGAAAATCTGAACACATGTAGACCTAGTGATATCCCAATTGTATGTTGATCTGATGTTTCACGTTATTACTCGTCAATATCCAGTGACTATATTTTACTTTTCTCAGCCGTTTTTATTATATAATAAAGTTTACAATAATGGAGCAACATGTATTTCCTGTACTTTGCCGGAAAGATCAAATGATTTAACTGTTGTGAAGAGTAGATAATTGATATTCAATTATGAAGAACATGTCTAAGGCTATGGATAATATAAAATAACATGCAAATAATCAATGCATTATTGAAGTAGTTTGTTTAGAAAATAACATGTCAAATGTGTTCTTGAGAAAATAAACGCATTATAGAATGACAGTATATAATAGGTCTACAATAGCATTGCTGTTAAAGCCAATGCAAATCTATTTTCTTTATGAGAGGTGGGTAACCTTTTTTTGGTTGGTGGGTCAAATTCAAGGTTGTTCCACTGTGATGGGGCAACATTAGGAAGCAAGTTGATTTCATCATTTTTTGTGTCAATAGTCTTTGGATGAATATGACTCACTTGATTAATAGAACCTTTAATTACTGCGTGCTAGATAAAAATATTTTCATTTACCCCAAACTAAAATCAGTTTTCTCCTATCAAAATTATAATATAATTAAGAAGCATCAAGGATTTATTATTATAGAAATAATACAAGTGGTTTGGTTGAATATGGAAACACGTGGACTAATTTTGTGAAGTGAATAGGTGGCAGCTGAATGGAGCTGGTTCAAATCATGTTTGCTGCCTTATGATGTTTCCAATCAACTTAAAGCTTGTGTTTACCACAGATCTGAGGAACAATACTAATCATGAGAAAGAGTTTACAGACAGTCCCCGAGCGAGGATTGAGCAAATCGTTTTTTCTTTATTACTGTTTAGAGAAGTGGTTTACAGCATGGCATCAACAACTTGTGATTTGTTAGTTTGTGACTTCAGGAGCCAGTATGCATAGTATTTTAAAATCATCCTACCACCGTTTGAAAATTTTGGGTCATACTTGCAAAATAAAAGGCAACACAACACATCCTGTAGTCCTGTTGAAAATCGAATGTGTTTATCCTGCTACAAGAGAGATCCAGTTGAAGTTTGAGAATGAATGCAAAAAAAAAGGTATGACTTGGGGTTTCTCTCTATGGTTTTTTAGATTATCGGTTGTTCCTTCCTGAACGTAATGGCAACCTATGGGAATATTGTGCCTAGAAATTTCCAATGCATTAATGAACCAAAAATCAGAATAGACAATACAAGATAGAGTGTGAGGATAAATTTGAATACTTAGGAGCAAACATAAGCGGTACAGGAGACTGCATGGTAGAGATTGTAAAATAACACTTTTGAAAAACATATGGAAAAACAACAAAATAGAAATGAAACTGCTAATGCCAAAAACTTATTTTTCCAGTTGGAATGTACTGCTGTGAAAAATGGAGCCAAGATAAAACGGCAAAGAAAATCAACGTCTTTGAGATGAAATGCTACAGAAAGATACTTAGAATATCCTGGAAGGAAAAACAAAGAAACTATGATATTATATACACATTGAAGATGCCAGAGTGTTGGTTACTAAACACAATAGCAAAAAGAAAACTACACCTGTTTGGTCATATAAAGAGACACAAATGTTTAAAAAAAACAAATAATGGAGGGAAGAGTACCTGGGAAGAGGAGAAAGAGCAGACCAAGAAGACAATGGACTGACAACATTAAAGATTACATGAATACATCGCTAGAAAATGCAAACCGCATCACCCAAGACAGAGAAGGGTTCAGGGAGTTCATTGAAAAGACAATGTTATTGAGAGAATATGTCACAAAACACATGACTTTGAAGGCCTATTCTAAGATATGAGTCATATTTTGGGAACCCTTGGCCTAGATGAATTTCTTCCTTATTAAATAATATACCTATAATTTCTTGTTTATTCATAATAGAATTGGAAGAAATACTGAGCTATAAATTTTTCTCAACATAATATAAAAAGATAATAACATGGAAATGTGATTCTTGGCTGTTGTTCCCTACATTTTCTTAGTGGAGGTAACAAAAGAAAGTTGAGCTTGGCTATGGCTTTAATTGGAAATCCACCTTTTATCTTTCTGGATGAGCCATCTAGTGGAATGGATCCACAGGCCAGACGTCAAATGTGGAATGTTCTATCAAGCATTCGAGCTTGTGGTCGAACATTAGTTTTGTCATCCCACAGGTATGCAACTCATTTGGTTAATCATTGCGTCTCTTTCTGCTTAAGCATACAATTATTTTTTAAATAATTATGGATGAATAACACTTATTTGTTCACCAAGCACTTAATGAGAAAATTTCTTTAACACTTATTTATTCACCCAGCACTTAATGAGAAAATATCTTATCAAGAAATAGAACACTATCACACCAATCAATAGTATAAATATTGAATGTAAAATATTGTAAATGAAAAATAACAAATGAATTAGGCCTCATCTCACTTGTACTTTTATGTAACAAAATAAAACAAGGCAAATCTTAAATCATAAAAAAATATTGAATATTCCGTAATAATATTTTTCTGTTAAGCATGGAGGAGTGTGACGCCCTTTGCACCAGACTTGGCATTTTGTTGAATGGAAGATTCATGTGTTTGGGAAGCCCACAACATCTAAAGAACAGATATGGACAAGGCTACACACTCATCATAAAAATGGGTACACAGCCCAACGGAGACTTGACACCAACTGGGCCTGTGATTGAACATATTCAGATGGTTATTCCTAAAACTTTGGTATGTACATTACTTTGTCATAGATCTGCGGTCTATACTTTTCATATCATTACTATTATTGTTTTATTCAAATATTCTTTTTATTGTTCATTCACATGATAATATGCCAAAAATATTGAAAACAAAGGCCTCATTTTAAACAGGAAGAAAACAGAAATAATGGTTGTCTCGAAGAGTCATACACCACCAAGATGCAACATAATAATTAATGACACAAAATTAACACAAGTTGAACAAGTGAAATATCTTGGCACCCTGTTAACATCAGAAGGTAGGTGCTCAAGTGAGATAAAGAGCCAAACAGCACAAGCCTAATCAGCATTCCAAAAAATGAGAATCATTTTGTGCAATGGAAGACTTTAAATGCAGACCCGAATTTGAGTGCTGAGATGTTATATTGAACCAATTCTTTTTTATGAGCATGGACTGTAAATAAAATAATTCAAAGTGAATTAGTGGCTACAGATATGTGGTTTCTGATAAGAATGATGACCCATGGACAACTAAGAAAACTAATGCAGAGGTTCTCATTGATGCTGCTGTAAAAAGATCAATCATATCAAACATTAGGGACAGACAGTCAAGATTTCTAGGACATGTGCTGAGAAGAACACAGCTTGAACACTTAATAATCACTGGAAAGATCAAGGGAGAGGAGATTGGGGACAACAAAGAGAAAAGTTGCTAGATGGACCAGTATAATGGCACGGTAGTTCACCAACCGAGCTTATTGACAACACAAGAGACTAAGAGTCGTGGAGAAACATGACTGCCTACACCATTCGGCATGGCACTTGATTGATTGATTGACATGATGATAATGACTAAGTCATTTTCATAATTCTCTCACGCCTGTGTGTTGCCGGGGCCCGAAATGGGAGCAAAGAATAGCAACACTGTTTACTTTCCATGCATGTCGTAAAAGGCGACTAAGGAGGTTATGGGATGGAGTTGGCTGTCCCATCAGCATTATAATAATTAGAAGAATAATAATTCTCTCATGGCTAGTAAAATTATAAATCAAATATGACTACACTTCTCACATATGTAGTATTCTTCCCAGCAATATAATGCCATCTAATGGCATTAGGTCAAAGGGCATGAGCCCATGGACCGCTGGATCAGCAACCAACCAACCAACCAACCTCACATATGTAGAACATTTAATATATTTATATTCATGTGTTCAAATCAAATATATAACCTCGAAGCATAGTTTTCTGATTCATAAAATAGAGATACATACATTTCTACCAGAATCATTAATTTTAATAGTGAAACGACACAAACGTGCATAGTTTTAAACATGTATGCCCACATTTCTTGTCAAAAATGATCTCGAAGGAAACCGTAGAAGATGGAAGAACAGAAAATCGTAGTCAGACATCAACATTTTGATAGGTAAAACTTATGTATCTAATTTGGTACCCTACGATCCTAACAAGTTCCTGGTTTATGGGTAGAAATGGATCCATTGTTCCATGTCTGCAGTAACTTAAATGTCTGATGTATATCAGACCATTAGAGCAAATAAAACGGCTATACATGTATCTGTTCGCTGAACTAATTCCTGCTGGAAATCTGGTAGGAATATCCTACTACAAGATAAATCCGATGGAAGTTTGAGTTGAGAACGGATGGGGAAAATGTCTGTAGTGAGTGTCCAACTCCCAAAACAATAATGCATAAAAGAATATACTAGTCAGTTATCAATTTTGATCTATACCCTAACACTGATGGTGCTTTTCCATCTTGAGATACCAGCTAAGACCATCTCAAGATTATCTATCATCTCTGTCATGACAATCTCCAGATCTTTACTGAACATTTGATCAATGTGAAGCATGTTTGTAAGGCTCTGTGATTTTATTGAAATACAAGTAACAGATGGAATTATAGATCCATTTCAAGATGTGGGGGTATTGGAAGCGGGTCGTGGGGAAGAACTTCTCATGATGAAAATGTGAAATGATTCCATTGCATGAAAAACATTCTCAAGAAATATGGTTAGAAGATGTCCAACATTGCTGGAGAAAGCGACATTTATTCTTCTTTGCTTTCCCCACATCATACTTAGTGGGGTGGGCTTTCAGTGCTGTATCACTGCTTCTCACAAAGACAAGGTACTGGACATTTTTAAAGAGGTGATCTATGTCTTCATCTTACTATTTTGAACAAAATTATTGAAAAATGCATTTAAAAAACCTTGTTGTTTCCTGCCCACTAAGGTACATGTATAATTAATATTTTACATTTCTTGACTCGTGTTTAGAAAACAAAAGTATAGCATTATAATTTATCTAAACTGAAATCTTTAGTATTTTCCCCAGATGTTATGCTATAAGGAGTCTCATATGTTTAGAATAACGAGTAAGATGGTGAAATCATGCCTTCAGGTGTGAGTTCTCGTCAGCCCATTCTTTCTGACAAAAGTAGTGGTTCTTCTCAGCTGTCTAGCTGACACCCAGACAAATATAAGCTCTTAAAAGCATTGATGTGTAAATGGGGTTTATAGATGCATGTTTTAGTCCCCAAAGGGAAACATTCCAGTGTAACAGTATCACAGGATTACCAAGTGCTGCCAGAGGCACAGCTCACACACCTGGGCCAACTCTCATCATATTTCTGTCAGATTTGTTGACTCATCTGTAGTGATGACACATATAGCATCCCCCTTTCCTTCATCATTAAAGGGCAAAGGTGTAATGTCCACTGCCTGCATCTGTTCATCATACAAGGGGATTATTTGATAGAAGACAAAAGTAAGAAATTAAGACAAGATGTGACGTTGATTTTTTTCACAGGTGAAAACTGTCAGCCTATCCCCCAACTTTCCTTAGTCGCCTTCTACGACATGCCTGCAAAGCCAGGGCCCTAATCTTTGCACCGAAACAAAGGTTGACTGCAACAGACCCCCAACTCGTCTCTTATCTTGGTGACTATAACCTGTCCATCACGTGATGTTACTTTCCCTACTTGCATCTCTGCCTACCTCTTGCTCGCATCCACACGGACTTTACCCTTAAGTAAGGTCTTCAACAAGGTATCATGTCTTTTAATATGTCAAAAATATTTGTTTGATTGTTATTTCCTTTAATTCCCCTCTGAGTAGAAGACTCCTTCAATAGGCATTGCACTAACCGAAAGCTGAAATCCCCTTGGTATGAAAGAAAGCTCAGAGAAACCTTCCCACTGTACATAGGAAGTAATAGCTAATCGCTAACAATTTCTGGGGTTCGCAAAGATTATTATTTCTTTTAATAATTCTTTCTTCATACTAAATGTTGTTAGAACCTCTTTGTGTGCTTTCTTCTCTTTCCATGAAGTTCTTCCTATTCTTCTATATATCCACATCTCAAAGGCATCAGTTCTGTTTTCTAGTTGTTTGTTTATTGTCCATGTTTCTGAGCTATATTACATTAATATAGAATAGATGTAGCATTTTATAATTCTCAATTTTAGCTTGTTTGATTTGTTTCTATCTAATCTAATATAATCAAACCTAACCTTATCTAACTACCTACCTACCTATCTCTATCTATTTGTCTGTCTATCTATATGCTGTGACCCTTGTTTGCCTTGTGGTGCCAGGGGTAGAAGAGTTCTCTGGAAATGGCCTACCAGTGTGCTGTTTTTAATCTTGTTCCTTTGGCTTCTTTGATCCATCTTTTACATGATCTGCCTCTGACTTTATAGCTGTCTATGCCTCATAGCCATCTGTGTCATACTGTCTGTTGGTAGTCTGGAAGCATGTGAAAACCACTTGATCTGTTTTCTTTTGATGTGTTCCAATTATGGTTATGTCTGATGTTATTTTTTAAAATTCTATCTCTTAATGACACTCCAAGTATTCTTCGTATTTTTCTTTTGTCTTGTGCTGTAATTGTCCAGGTTTGGCACAGTTAGCCACAGTTGTGGGATAATAATAGTCTTGTATAATGCAACTTTAGTGTCTATGTTTACATTTTTGTTCTTAAAAATATGTGTCATTTGTCCTAGGATCTGGTATGTTTTGTTGCATCTATTTTGTACCTTTTACTGTTTTCCCTTCACTCAATATAATGGTTCCTAAGTAAGTGAACTCCTTTACCTGTTTAAGGTGTTTATTATCAATGGAGATAGTGATATTTCTTTCTTTCTTTGCTATTGCCATTATTTTGGTCTTTTCAATATTAATCTTAATGTTGAGTTTTTGACATGTTGTGTGGAGTCTGTTCATATGTTCTTCTGATGTCGCTATTAGTACTTGGTCATCTGCAAAGAGTAGTTTGTTAAATTTGTCTTTCATGTTAACGTCTTTGTTGGTACTTGTTAGTTTACAGGTCGATATATGTTATAAAACATAGAGGGGATAGGACACATCCCTGATGAACTCCTGATTGGATTTGGAACTTATTGGACACTCCTGCATTTGCTCTTACTTCACCTTGGCTATTAGTATAAATGCCCTTGCATATATTGATTAATTGTTCTGGTACTCTGTATATTGATAGTGTTTTCCATAGTTGTTGTCTGTCTACTCTGTCGAAGGCCGTTTCTTGGTTGACGGATGCAACCAATTGTAATTCTTTGTTGTTTTCTGTGGCTCTTTCTGTTAGATGTCTAAGTGTGAAGATAGCATCAGTACAGATTTTATTTTTATGGAAGCAACACCATTTGGGTGTTTTAAGTTGTGGTTCAACGTATGATCGTAATTGAGGTTATAATATTTTGTTTAAAATAATTTTCCATGTACCCTAGTAAGGTTATCCATGTGTATTTTGTGCAATCTCTCTTACTGCTTTTCCCCCCTTCCATATGGGAATGATTGTCACGTTTCTCCAGTCTTCTGGTGTAATATGTTCAAATGTCAATATTTTCCTATTTTTCAATATTTATAAAGACATCAAAACCATCTTTAGTATTAGTGGATTTCTGGTAGTTTTCCAGTAAATGAATAGGCCTTATAATCGGGTTATTAAATGATACAGTTATGATGGAAATTATTTTCAGATGGAATGTGACTTAGATAATCATATAGGCCTATGATCAAAACTGATTGTGTTTTAATATTAAACATTACAGAAGTAGATTTTTTTTTTAAAAACCCCATTTTTTTAAGCAACTCACTCACATATGAAAGACCAACATGCTTACCCTTTTGAAATCATTTAATAGGAACTGGAAGTATATGGACATGTCAGAAGTTCTGTAAGATTAAGGCATTTAAACATAGGCATATAGCATACTATTAACTGTTTGTTTTTCGTTTGCTCCATAGTAACCATCACGGATATCCGTGCGATTTCCGCCGGAAGCGTGATTACGTTGTGCCACCGTTATGCGCCTTGTAGGCCTAGCACATCCGATTTCGGCATGTTACTATTAACTAAAACACATACATTAAATGTTGAGAATTTAAGTCAGGAAAAGTCACAGATTCTAAAATTAATCTGTTTTTCTTTGTTGAAATTTGTAGGTAATTGATGATCATCAAGGTTACTGCCATTTACATATAACCGACAGTACAGTTGAAGTAGCTGATGTATTTTCACTTATGGAGAGCTGCAAAGAAAAATTAGACATTGAATATTACTCTGTACAGGAGACAACACTGGAACAGATTTTCTTGAGCTTTGCTAAGAGACAAGAACTGGATGAAGAAGATGGAGAAGAGTCCTGCTGGTTTCTTAATGCAGGATTCTTTGATGATAAACTTTGTTAAAAAAAAGTTATGTGTTACCTCAAGGGAAGACATTTTTATGACAACATTATACAAGATAAACTTAGGCCCATAGTGAATGTGAAGAGGATTTTTGACTTTCTTATATTTGGATGATCTTATCTATGGATTCTTAACCACGAACACGTGTTTATACAAACGTCATTGAGCATACTTTCATTTAATTCGGTGAATAATCTTCTCCCTGATTAGAAGCTTTGTAGGACTATATCAGTTTGACAAAACTGATAAATGGAACAATTCTTATGAAATATTTTTAACACAAACACTCTAAATTCTTCATGTTAACACGTCTTCACTAGTGATACATTAGTGGCTTTAGGGAATTTTATATTAGTGATAGTTGCTTTAGGGAAGTTTTTACTGGTGATAGTTGCTTTAGGGAAGTTTTTACTGGTGATAGTTGCTTTATTAAAGTTCACTAGTAATAGATGATTTAGGGAGGTCATGGAATATTGGCAGAAGTGTTACATTGTTGACATCTTAGTTGGTGGCGCTAAAAGGATCCAAAGTGTCAGTACAATCTCATATACTTATGAACTTGGCAGAATGGAAGTGAAAGAAGTGTATGAATAAAGACAAATTATCCTAGACATTTTATAGATGCTTATCATAATTGTAACAAATATTGAATGAGAACTGGAAGGAACCATTATAGGTTACCACTTCTGGTGCTTTAAGCTTACCCATAACCATGCAGGTATAGCTGTGCCTTATCTTTGTACATATACCAACACCACTGGTTAGGTAAAAGTTGTGACTTTTGAACTCAAAAGAGTAAGAACAAAATGAATATATATACAGATGTTTATACAGAGTGATAAGAGTGCTTTCTAGGAAAGAACTGCAAAGATTTGAGACCATCCCAGTGCATTATGGAAGTATATAGGGAACATGCATTGAGTAGAAGGAAGAAGAGAATGACAGGATAAATAGTTAAAGCATGAAAAAATATATAAAAAAATAGTTAAAGCATCAATATAGAAAAATGCAGGGAATTCAATACATGCATGTTTCATCGACTATACACTATACCAAGGTGTTCAATTGTGTATGACATCACTAATTATGGAAAATTATGGTCAACATAGGATTTCCAAAAGATCTCACATATTTAATCGCAATGCTGTACAACAAGAGGCAGCAGTAAAAGTGGACGGAACAATATCAGAATGGTTTAATGTACAGAAAAAAATTAGACAAAAATACACACTATCACCGTAAAGCTGTTTTTTTATAAAGAGACCTAACAGCATGGAAGGATTAATAGCTGAAGATAGAGATAAGGGGAAGAGGACGCCCAAGACGACGATGGTGTATTGATATATCAGATTGCTTAAACATGTCTCTAGCTGCAGCAAGTCAACTCATCCAGAATAGCAGAGTGTTCAGAGAATCCATAATGAAGACCAAATTCTGGAAAAAATGTGCCACATGATGAATATATGGTTATGAGAGGTGAGCTTGATATCCGCAATGGAAAAGAAAATATCAGCATTTGAAATAAAATGCTATAGAAAGGTCCTAAGAATATCATGGACGGAAAGATGATCCAACGTGGATGCCCATAAAGACCTAAACATAGAAGAAGACTGGGTTCTCAAAACTATTAAGAAATGCAAGCTAACATATTTTGGACATATTAAAAGGCAATGGTTTAGAAAGATTAATCATAAGTTCCAGAAAAAATAACAAGAAGCAGACCAAGTATACAATGGTTACAAGATATCGAAGACTTTCTCTACATGACATTGGAAAATGTAGGACAATTTGTAGAGCCAAGAGGCTTACAGAGTAGCATTGAGGACAACATTCCCACAAAAGACATGTCACATAGATAGTATCCTTCAATAATGAAGGTGTCTTCACTAATAGTTGTAAGACATCAATAAAGTTTGAAATGCATTTAGTAGGGCAGGAGCAAGCAGATACAATTGCTCTATCAAGTTGGTGTGTGAACCTTAGGCAGCACCTGTTGTCAAAGATGCATAGTGCAGCAATGGAAATCAGTTCGTTGGCTATCATGTGGTTATTATTTGTGCCAAATCAGTTTTAAGAAAAAATGGCATCTTATAAAATGATATGTTGGACAGCTGCTCATGATCCTACTGCAGATAAAGGCCCTACTCCAAATGAGCACCAATCCACACTTATCATTTGATGTGGTGATGTAACTTTTATAATGTGAAACTATCACTACGTCAAATGATAAGTGTGAATCGGTGCTCATTTGGAGTAGGGCCTTTATCTGCAGTAGGATTGTGAGAAGCTGTACAACATATCATTTTTTTGGCAATGCTGTTTAACATTATGAAAGTTACATGTTTTTCCGATAATGAAATACTCTACACATATAATCCAATGGAACAACACAAAGTCCTAGCACACCTCTATTCTAATATACTGATATTTATACAGAAACTAAACACAGATTGTCTGCAATCCATTTACAATCCAGCATTTCAGATCACTCTGAACTGGTATAAATAAAAATTACAGCAAGACATGCTATTTTCATGTACTAATTATCTGGTTGCTGCACGCTACCATCATTCTACATACAACATCTTCTGTAAAAGTACTTCGAAATTTGAAAATCATGTAACTGTTTTTATCCAGCTTGTGAATAGCTGCCCAATAACTGCTTACTTGCTCTAGGAAGTCATTGTACAGTTATTCCATACCTGAAGTGGAACTTATGGCATCCTCTGGAAATGTAAATCTCAAGTTATGTTGTATCATACTTTCAATAACTAAGAGGTTCTGACAATGCTGCCTATGGAAAAAAAAGAACTAGTGAAAGAAATGAAAATGAAACAAATGAAATACTTTGGATATATTAAAAGACATAACACCTTGTTGAAGACCCTACTTGAAGGTAGAGTCTAGGGGAGGTGAGCAAGAAGTAGGCGAAGGTAAAAGAAACATGAGAGAAACATCATGTGATGGACAGGTAGAGTATACTCTAGCAGAGTGCACCATAAGTGAAAAACAGAAGATGTAAGAGTTGCATTGCAACCAAATCTTTGATGCACAGAGCACACCTGATGATAATTATAGACTACATATTTTTTTTCAGTGATAACTTTCCATTGCACCAATTGATCATTTTTCATTTGTTTATTAATTGCTCATGATTCTATCAAATACTAGTGCTTCTATATAATAAACTTTCTGCCTCAGGAAACAATGATGGTTTGTTCATTTAAGAAAACAAAAACTTTCTGGAAATGTGTTACCATTACACATTCTGCTAAAAGTTATTATTTACCTTTTTGACACAACCATTGTTTTCGAATGTTGTCATATGGTTCACGTTATCATTTTCTGCCTTCATTTATCAGTAAATATTTACATTTGTTATTTATAATCAGTGGCTTGTTCTGGAAATAAGTAAAATTAATTTTTAAAATATTGAGAGCTATTTGCTTTCATAGGATATACTAGTGTCTGTTGATCTTAAGTCTCTGCTTTAAATATTTCACTTGTTTATCTTAATTTGTTCTTTATGTTTGCTTTATGTAAGTATTATTATTTTGGGGTGTCAGGAACCTGATGTTGAGGCTACCATAATCCTTTGGAGTAGTTCTTGCATCCATGGTTCCTATCAGAAACTCAGCTCTCACCTGTGACTTCTAGCAGCTGCCAGCATGCGGCAGAGGTCACACCCTGGTAACGGCTTGAAATGTCGACCAACTCACTAAAATTCTGCAAAAACGCATCACATTGATAGATGGAAGATGTCTTCACTATTGGATGGAACCGAATGGGTTTTGTGAGGAATGTAGAACGCTGATAATGCACTGAATCCTGGTACATCACCAGCTGGTTGTCTTGATTTATCTTGCCACTTGAACATATTTTGACCAGGAAGAGAAAGTATGATAGACGAATGGCACAGCTTTTTCTTCACTTTATACAAAGTTCAGCACGTCATAACTAAACCTTCATCATCTTTCTTATTACAACACAACAACTGTAGCGAAGGGAAATTGGTGAACTAGAAAGTATGGAATACTTAAGCTATAGTCATAACCTTGCACAAAGGCGGATCAGGGCAAATGGTTGCTTCCTATTTAAGTTAAAGGTAGAAATGGGATTCTGGAGTCCCTGGGTGAACTAGGCAGCTCTATTCAAGATAGCTGTGCTCACCCCGATAGCATAAAGAAGGGGTGAGATAAGATGCTCTAAGAATAGCATGTCTCACTTGACATGACAACCCTGGTAGTATTTTTATGAAGTGGATTTCTCTGGTCTATGTTATGTTATGTTATGTTCCTCCAGGGCCATAGGCGGCGCATAGGGCAGAAACCATAGCTTTCCATTTCTGTCTTTGTGTTGCCAGGTCTTTCAATTGTTGCGTGTTGTTTAGGTTCATTGACATGCCTTCTCTATTAATGGTTCTTCGTAGAGTTTCTCTAGGTCTCCCTCTTCTTCTTACTCCAGGTGGCACCCAATATAGTGATTGCTGGGGAATTCTTAGGCTGTTCATTCTGAGAACATGGCCGATGTAAGTCCAACGCCTCTGGTCTATAGTGATATACATATATGCTGTGACGGTTGAAGGAATGATGAAAGCGTATTGAAGGTAATCAGAGCATCTACCTCATTTTCACAAGTGCATCCAGGAACTATGCACATTCCCTCATTTTGGACATGTTCCAGACATTTCACACTGGGAATATGAAAGTGTGAGAATGCCTAATCCATAAACAACAACACATGAAAAAGAGAACAAACTTATAATGAAGGACACGCAATTGCTGTTCAAGTCGCACTGCCACCATAGATTTAATTGCTGCAAGGTGTTGCCTGCAGCACTGTTTGACACTCAACATGACATTTGTAGGACAGATTACAATCACAAGCTATCTGATGATAGTCTTCACAGCTTTGCCCCTCAGGTAGGTCAGCATTCACTATATAGTTATGCAAAGAGCACCACAACATGCTGCATGCTTTCTCATGATTTACCTGAGATTTGGATTACCTACTTGAACCTGATATAGTATTTACCGGTGATGTGCCCTGAATGTCTTGGACTATTATGTTGTCAGTCCAATCTAGTCCTATAAGTTAGAATGTCATCCGAAATAGTTAATGTTCCACCTAATCCATAGGTTTGCATTTTGGCTATCTTTACTGTTTACATGTTAAACAAAACAGGTGATAGAGGGAAACCTCGTGGTGATATATAAGACAAATTTTCTGTATACAATTATATACATTAAAGAATAAACTAAGTGGGAATTTTGCAGTGTTGTTAACCTTTAGGACCCTGAATTAAAATTAAGAAATATCCCCCTGGGCCTGAATTCTTTTTTGGAAAATTTGCGTTATTGATGGTGGGTGTTTTGAAAACGCGATATCTTTTTTGTTTTAAAAGATATCAAAATAATGTTTGCACATCTAAATAAAGGAGTGAATAGTGAATATAATATTGTTTTTGTTGTTGTTGTATGTGTGATATAACAGTTGTGAGCAAGTTGTGAAGTTGAAAATTTGGGAAAAAATCGCAAAACGCCATTTTCAAAAACGCAAATATATCTTCTTGACGACCCTAATACATGAGCAATGTGTGGCAACATTGATAAAATACTCATAAATACCTATACTTATTGTATATGTATTGTTTTATATCCAAACTAATATAATATGAACTAAAATAACTAATAAAACGTGAAGAAATCGCATATAATGACCGTCCGGTCAACACTAGGTCTATGCCGACACGCAACGTAATTATTGTCCATGCACACATGTGGCACCTCTGATACATATTATTTTTGTGTTTTTGAATGAATAAACACACATTCTTATTAAACAACAACATATTAAACACAAAGAACAACAATTAGAACATGTAGTCACGATCATTTACCCATGCCACGCGGTACTCAATTTGATAGTAAAATACGGCCAAAAATGGCAAAAGTCGCTCCTGAAAAAAGTTGATAACATCAGCCGGCTTTCTCCTTCTATACAACGCTAATGTGTAAAAGAATTTGACCTTTACACTGTGACGTATTCCTAGCTTCGTTTGGCGGGCTTTATACGTCACTGGTTCATTACTTCGTGAAGTTCCGAGCTCGGGAATCGGGCGATATCGTATGGTGCGTGGCCTCACCCACAGACACACGGGAATGTGTACTCCAGGTGCGTGACCTCACCCATAGGGGCCTAAAGGTTAAACAGGGAATTGTGCTATAACCGTATACACTATAAAGGGGTTCCACCATAAAACTGTGTATGAATGTTTCTACCATTAAAAACAAAGTACATTATACACAGATATCATTGAATGCACATTGTTTGTATACACCATAGTATACAAATAGTTATTCCATGTCCAAACTGTCCAAGGACATTTACAGCTCAAATAGGGCTCATTAGCCATCTACGAACTCATAATCAAGGACATAACTACAATTGAATTTTCAAAAGTGGATGTAACAAATGGTCATCATCACCTGTGATGGACAAACAACATAACATAAGTATAATGTACACAAAATGAGTGCTGTTTATGTAGAACAGCTGTAAAATGTACACATAAATGAAAGTTTGTTATAAATAGATGACAGTTGTATGATAATGTGCACACATAAAGCTAAATTAACACATCCAACAAAACACCATTCAATTTACCTTACCAATGATATATCATCTGTAGTTTGTTCTTATTTATATTCCATTTGTCAATTGTTCAGTTGAAGCACACAAATATTTAAACAACAACACATATGACAATAATAATTATGAATGGTTTTTCAATGTACACTAAGAAAACATACCCGAAAAATTCATATTGTTTATTGCAGCATCAGTACAAAATGCTCTGATTCACTATGAAAAGTAAAATTACAAATACAAATTTAGAAACAGTTCATCTTCAGCTCCTCAAAGTTACAGTATACAAGCCGCTATATGCATTCTATTAAACAAACTAGTTTCTAACATAACGTGTTTAAAAAATAAGGTTTATAACGCTAGACAAGATATTTAATAAACATTTATTAAAAAAATACAGCTCCATTAATTATAATAATAATTGTAAAATGCAGAATAACAATGTAAAGAAAAATTTACTGGGTATTGTAAACTTGCTCTCTTCTAATGAAGTTTATTACAAGATTATGAAATGTACATCACCAGTCATGTTATAATTAAGTAAAGCAATTATTAAGGAACATTTATGCAGCTGGATTCATCAGAAGATGTTACCATAGACATTCAAACATGCATCCCCCCCTGGCTTCTGAGGAGATGGTGTATTCCATCTCCAAGAAGAAGAACTTCATTTGCTCATTGAACCATTTGATCACAGCTGTCATGACATCTTCATCGGAGTGGAATTATTGTCCCTTTAGAGCTTTCTTTGAGGGTCCAATAAAATGAAAGTCACATGGCAATAGGTCGGGGCTGTAGGCTGGCTGTGGTAGAATTTCCCATCTTTTCTGTGCTAATGCTTCCTGCACAATTTATGTGACGTCTGTGCAAGCATTGTTGTGCAAAAGACCCACACCGCTCGACAGTATGCAGGGTCACTTATTCTTGACCACTGTATGCAGCTTAGTACATAAAGTTATCTTCTTCATCCCCAATGACAGGTTGCTGAATGCAGCTTGTCTATTATTTGTAGCCGATAGCACTGATGATTATACTAGGCTCTTAAAGTTTATCAACAAGTCAAAAAAGACCGTTAAAAAAAACCATGTCTATCCACACAGCAGAGCACCTTGTCACAAGAAGAGTTCTTACCTCAACCACTGTGCACTTAAAAACAGTACTATTGTAGCCACAATAAATGCATTCATCTGTCACAACCTCTTGGAAACATGAATTAGTTTATGAAAATACGATAAAACATATAGATACAGATGTGTATACAACTCTTGGGAAACATAGGCTTAATTTATCAATATACGATAAACATATAGATACAGACATTTATACAACTCTTGGGAAACATACCGGGTAGGCTTAATTTATCAATATACGATAAAACATATAGATACAGATATATAAACATCACAGATATGATAGTACTTCTTTACTTGGACACGTGGTTCTTTCCTAGTATGCGGATGCCGGAAGTCACACTTTTCAATATACCGACTTCGTGTTATTAATAATTTATTATGGTTTCTAGTTTTTAACCAGTTGCGGCATCCTGTTGGCCTATGTTGTGAGTGCAGCAAAACATTAGGCCTATGTTTTATACTTGACTTATATTTCGCTACACATTTCGTAAAAGTTCACACAGTTTCATTAAATTACTGGCACCCGCGTACTAGGAAAGAACCCATTTTTAGTTATGTAATTTTTTTCACCTTATGACAATTTTGTGTGAATTGGTGTAGCTATCATTCTATATACCGGTTATTACTAACTGACATCATAAACATTTATGAAAGTACGCTTTTAGGCTTCATTTATTCACAAATGGGTGGATATACTAGCAGAAAATCATCAAGATAAATGCATATCATGGCTTCAAAATTCGTATTTATATGTAAGTTGAGATTGTGAACTATTTTTCTGTATTAATTCTATAGATCATTATATATATATTTTTTTAATAAATTAAAAATAACGGAGAATGCATAGCAGTCTATTGACTGAACAGAATAGTATTTTAATTTGTTTTCACAATGGAGAAATTATTACCACAGTTCAAGAAATATGATAGATGTGCAGTTGCAAGCAAGTCTGAAGATTTTTTTGGTGAGACAGTGGTGTTCTTGGGCCTTATCGGCTAGTGTATTATCCTTAGTGTTATCCTTTCTTATGTTTGTTACTATAGCACTCTCTACTTTGTTAGATACCCTCTGACACCTTGGTTATTATTTTACTTCTATTTTAGCAGCTAACATTGTTTTTGCCTGCTCTGTCTCTTAGTATAGGTTTATTATTATATCACATTTTATATTTTGAGTCTTTTATATTTCTGTTTTCAAATACTTTGATGCGCTGGTAAAGGCGCTACAGTGCATTTGTTGTTTTAATTCATGTTTACGGTATTTGTTTTCTTGATAAAGGTCCAAATTGGACCACAAAGTAGAATAAGTCCTTGTTCCTTTGTTTTTGTTATTTTTCATTTAGTATATATTTGAAACAGTAACAACTAGTACAAAATACTTAGTGTTATCGCTTTTTATGTTTGTTACTATGACACTAAGTCAGATATCCTCTTAGACTTTGGCTATTATTCCACAGCTCAGTATGGTAAGGAAAACTATCAGAGAGGAAAGTGGAACTTAACCATAACTGTGAGTAGCACGACAATGGAAATTATGGAAGGGCCAGGGTCTTAAAATGGATGGGCACCCAGAGTGCAACTCATGTCTGTATTCTCAGTGATTCATTGATCCTAATCAGAAAAATACAAGCAGGCCTACATTTATGAACACTGGCTTGTTGCTGTGGGGAGGTTGAAATAGGAGGGTGTCATATTCATTTTTATGCCTGATCATCAGGTGTTCAAGGCACTAAGAGCAGATAGTTTGGCAGGCTCTGCTCTGCCACTGTATTTACTGACAGGGCACATTGCTCTGAGATTGAACTCCTTAGCCTTTTCTACACTAACGTAACTTCCCCTCCTCCTATATGGCAAATTATTTTTGGACAATTGTGTAATCAAGTTGAAAACAATATGACACCAGAAATTTTTGGGGGGGGATTCTTTACGGCATAATGTGTCCACACACATGCCATGTTTTATTAAACAAACTATGAGCTCCTTAAAAACATGTAGCCTGCTTATATTATGGAACATTATATTATGCATGGGAGAGCATATTTTAGTTTTTGGGAAAAGTAGGGGTATTTACAGTGAGGGGAATTTACAGCTGGTGTTAGATGTTTAGTTTTTTTGGAGGGGGTGGTTGGGGCTAGGATTAGCAACAGTGTTACCACAATAACACTGAATCAGCCCATCAGGCAGATTTACAGGTTAGGTCTGTAGTCATGTGAGATTTCTCTGTTGACATGAAATATGCATGAACTATAATGAGAGATTGAATGGTTCTGCGAATAACATTGAAAAGATGGACTGTGGTCATGTGGGTGTGGACACATTATCCCATAAAATACCAATTTTTAATGACTGACTCACGTGTTCTATTGATTCCTTAAAATCTATTATATTTCTTATGCTTTCTCATTACCAAACCAACATGCCCATAATATCGTCTGTGAAACACTTAGGTGTCACTAAGCTTCATGATCCAATCTTGAACAGTAGATCTAAGAATCTTTCTTGACCCACTTCACACACATGATTTTTTTTTCCAATGAACATGTCCAAATCTAATATTGTCGATGTCATTTCATAAAAAAACTAACCTGTTCATAATATTTTCTTTAAAAATAAATGCAATTCCCAATAACTCCTCATTATTAGAGAAACAATCCTTAAGAACTTCTCTAAAAATGGCTTCAATTTCAATTGATGTGCATTGATTGTAACAGTATCTCGATTGTGAAATATAGCCTTTGTTGTTAGACCTAGAGAACACAGGATCAACAACTCCAAAGAGACATTACACGAACACCAAATAACATTATCTGAAGCTGCCAGAAAAGCGAGAACAAGAACATTGTATCTCCCTCAACACCCGTAAAGGGTAAAAGAGAAAGGAAAGAAGAAGATTGGAACAGTATAACCAAAACCTCAATGTCTTCATTTTTTTCGGTCTTGTTAGCACATGACCTTGACCTGAAAGTAAATTAGATTAATGCTAGCAATTTTGCCACTTTTATCCCAAAGAAAAAGTGAAGTTTTTTCATATTTTAAATTTTTTATCGTAGTTACAAAATTGCTTAGCGGCGATCGCAATTCTGCTACTTCAGCGGAGTACAACCAGAAGTGGGTTTATATTCGATGTCCTGGTAAAGGTTAAGAGAAACTGCAAGATCAAACAAATGTGCATGATGATTCCTTTTCCATGTCCAGAATAAAGGAGTTGGGCAAAACCCTTTCAATTCCAGTTAATCAGGAAAAACCCCAGGCTTTGTGCCCAATCAAGGGAGATAACTGTAAACATAAAATAAAAATGTGCAAGACAATAAAAAATACAATGTGCAACCAATTTTATGATTCAAAGTCCAATTAACAAATAAACGGAAGAGGTACTGATCTGTGAACATATCTTTGCAAATATCATATAAGACAAATTTACGTCATGTAACATGCGAGAGGAAAAACAAAAATGAGCACCAGTTTCTTGTTGTCATTTACTTGTGTCCAAATAATAAACTTGCTGATAAATCTTCAAATGAAAAGCTGCAAAGCAGTTCAACAGTAGATAACATCATTTTGTAACTCAACTACTCCAAACATATAGGCCTAGTTCACATAAAGAAAGCCCTATATATCTGGTGAAACAGGTTTCCAAAAGGAATCTCCTTTTTCGGAAAATATTGATACCAGCATACACTGTTGTTTGTTATGCGTCTACTTCAAAGGTCAACTGATGTAGAAATAGTAAAAGATAGGCCTAGTCATAATCAGAGTAATCTGGATGAGGCTGTTGCAGCACCTCATTTCTCATGAAATTGATCAATATTGACATGGTTGGTTGCTGATCCAGCTGTCCATGGGCTCATGCCCTTTGATCCAATGCCATTGTGTGATATATATGCATGTGTTTGTGAGCTATTGATTTGTTCCATATAAGGTATTCCATTTATCTGGCCTTGGGGAGAGAACCATTTTCCTGATGTCATCCAGTTCTGGACATTCAAAAATGTGGTGGTCAACAGTTTCATAGGGATGAGTGCACAGCCAGCACCCTGGAGTGTGTTGTGGTTGTATTCTGTTCAGGTGATTGTTAAGCTGTACATGCTGTGTGCACAGTTGGAAGATGATACTCTGGTCTTTCCTTCCTAGGAGGTGATGTTGTCTTTAGGATTTGGGCTGGTCATATATTTATAGATTTCATCCATATTGACATAGATCAGTTGTGTTGACTATTCTCAATCATTACTTAGATCTATGGTGTGTAGGGCGTCGTACATCACCAATTAGGCCTACATTACAGATTGACGTTCATTGTTACTTTCACTACGAAATACTGAACTAATTCCCCTTCAACGTCTGATTCATTCATTAGGCCTACTACTTTAACATTAAAACGAAAGATTTAGTCATTGGAAGAGGTTGAATACAGTGGGCAGAAGAAATTAGATATAGCTAGAGAATATGGTTTTAAAAGATCAACACTTTCTGGCATTTGAAAGCAAGACCTCTATAGAAAATTGTTTTTTAGAATGTCAAATCAAGTAGCAAACACAGTTAACATACATGCCAATTTAATACAGCCTGATAATACATGCCTGATTTTGTTAATACCGCTCTTTTAAAATGATTCACTGAGCTTCAGGAACATTTATCGCCTTTAAGCAGGCTTAGAAAGACATTTTTCACAAGCCACAACGCAAAACAAAATCACAGACTGTTTTGTTTAATTTTTATAAATTTTCATGATTGTAATATTCTGCTTTCTAAAATAATGAAATATTTGGTTGGTTGGTTGCTGATTCAGCGGTCCATGGGCTCATGCACTTTGACCTAAATGAAATATTTCAACATTTCTGATATTGTATTGCTACGTGTAGGCCGATTTACTGTATGTGTTAACGTATGGAGTTTCCTAAGTCATATAATTATTTTAATCAACGTTACTGCATGGTACACTGTAGTAGTGTATATTCTCAGTGCAGTCTGAATAAGTAGAACAATTTCCTTCGATCCCTACGAGTTCTACTTATCCAGACTCCATTGTATATTGCAAGCTGGTAGGGAAGGAAAGAGTTAAAATGTGGCGTGCCCAGAACTGATTGCTATTATAGACTGCAAATATGTTTACAACAAACAGAGAACTGGAACTATCTATCGGCCATGTAATTGTGGATATACTCAGGAGGAGATTGGGAGCACCTATGGATGTGTATTGTGTGCAGTGATGATGATCTCTCAACAAACTAACAGGCTGTAGGATAAAGGAATTTGTGTTTTATTCTCTTCCCCAATGATAAAACTGAAGGAAAAAAACATCTATGAAAAAACTGATGTAGTTTTATTAATTTATAACTGTTTTGACAAATGATGTATCAGCGTCAAGACAAATGAATGTACTATTCTGGTCAGTCAATAGAATGCTATACTTTGACAGTTATTTTTGTTTTATAAAAAAGATATAAATTGTATCAAAATTATGAAAAAAGATCACAATGTCAACTTACATGCAAAATATGAATTCCTAAGGCGAGATGTGCCTTTATCTTGATGATTTTCTGGTAGTATATCCAATCATGAATAAATGAAGCACAGGAACATATAAATTCACAAATGTTTATGATGTTAGTAAGTAATATATAACTTTACTTGGCTACACTTGATGGATAGTGTGCATGATAATGATATAAATTAATGTTCTTGTATATTTGTGGTCTTGTCATGGCTATGGATGGCAAACTTCACAATCATCACTGTTTATGTCACTCCTATCAATATTATTGTTAAATATATGTAAAATCGATGCCCATGTTGTTTTCTATAATTGCTCATCACTGGAAGTATCCTACAACTGTTTGAGTAACATTATAGCCTATTTAACATTTGAGTTGTAAATTCTCTTTTCATGACAAAATCACTGGTTGTCATGGAAACTTGAAAATGAAGAATGCAAACAATTTTATAATATAATCTACAGATGTCTTATCTATCAATATATCAATCTATCTGTCCATCCATTTATCCACTATCATTCATTTGTGCCTTGAAGATGGATTTGTTATGTGTTTAATATATGCTTGTTTCTGTGGTTTGCTTTATTATGTTATTTTCAGATTAATCACAACATGATGTAAGAAGGTTTATTCTGATTCTGCTCGTACACGATTCAGTACAGGTATGCTGGAAGTCATGGTTTAGCACAACAACAGTGTCTTGTTGATTATATATCATTGCTTATCCTTCTAGAGTGACATTTGACTTCTCCAGTGGTTTTCATTGATCACTTTATGTATATGCTACGAAAACTATCATGGTGTGGACAAGTATGCAGGCATAATTCTTTGTCACAAACACTACTGCAGGGAACTGTCCACGGGGGAAGAAGTAGAGGAGGGCAAATAAAGACATGGACAGACAACATCAAAGAATGGACAGGACAAGATATTTCCACACTCATCTGCATCGCTGAGGATAGAATTCACTGGAGGCTCTGTGTGTTGAAGCATCCAATGTGGTACCCCTACGATCCTGAAGGGTTACGGGTTTATTGATTGATGTATACACTGAGTCAACACTGAAAAATCATGTGTCAAGCTAGGACAACTGATTTCGAAATTTAGCCCATGGTCTTATGTCGTGTTAAAATGAAACCCGCCTGTGCTATTGTTGATGGCCATTTAATCACGGCATAACTCGACACTCTGAAAGGGGGGGGTCAGGCTGGTGACAGATGTGAAATGACCAGAAATATTACCTTTCTATGATAAATTTTAATATTCAATGTTTTCCATTGTGCTTGTAGTTTCTACACTAAGTCAACTTAAGCATTCATTTCTATGTATTCCCTGCATCTGAAAGCTAAAGTAAACACTCAACACTCGCTTTACTTTTTTACGTCTAGAAAGAAAATCTTGTAAACATAATGGCTTCTGTGACTGTCATAAAATGTGTTTATCTCTTGAAACTAAAGTAATGTTAATAGAGACAGTAGAAACAAAATTGTAATCAAAAGCAGAAATATATAGAGAACATGGTATTTCACCAAGCACAGTACAATCCTGAAGGGCAGAGACAATACCATGTCAACATTTACAAGTGGCAATTATCAACAGAATAAAATAAAAATTAGGAAGCCCAAATTCAAAGATGTGATTGCACTTTGCATACATGGTTTCGGCAAGCTAGGAGCAGGAATATTCCTATTTCAGGACCTATCCTTAAAAAAAGTGAAGAGTTCACAGAAAACATAGGCCATACTGATTTTAAATTAAGTATTTACTGGTAGAACAGGTTCAAAAAGCAACTGTTTCACAAGAAGTAACTGATACTTGAAGGAGAGGTTAGTTTCAGAAAATTAGTAACAGTACGAGTTAATAAATATTTAAATGCATACGAGACAGGTCTCCTCTATAAGTGTATTCCAAATCACACACAAGCTGCTAAGGAAAACATGTTCAGTGTCTATAAAGTTCCACAAGACAGGATCTCTATATTTTGATATCTGAAAACATGGAAGAAGTGACAAGTTGCTCCTGCTCACTATAGGTAAATTTGAGAAGATACTGTGTTTTAAATGTTAATAATTGTCTTAATTGTATATAACAAAATGTGGTTATTATCAATATATTCTGAGATATTTCTAATAAGCAGAAAGACAAAGTCATCCATGGCAGTTAAAGGGATTTTGTGATTCAACAACTTTTGTTGTCAGTGGCAGCAAAAGTGATGCATATACTAGTAAAAATGTCCAAGTATTTCAGAAAATTGAAAAAAATATATACATACCGGGTATAATATTATAGTGGATTATAGTACAGTATATATTACAGTATATTATATTATAGGGATTATATTACAGTATATTTATATTACATAATGTAAAGACAAATATAATCAAATGATACTTAATATTGTATAGCAACCAAAACAAATAGTGCTAGATATTATAGAAACAAATATTATGCAATAAGATGCAAATACATCTTGTGAAAACTCAAGAAATACATCAGGTCAAGTGAGCGGAGAATAGCAAGAAAGTTAGGGTAGATTAAACACCATCTACGTGATCATCCCATGTCCAATGGCCTTTATGGTCAGCATAAAGCTTATGAGCTATCCATGAACTTGCAGTGAAGGACATAACTGAATTTCAGAATGTGGAATAACAAATGGTCATTATCAATTGTGATGAACAAACATTTTTATTGTATTAACAAGTAACATGTATGTATTGTCAAAATTAGTTTTTTTTCAACGATCTGTCTTATTTTCATATAAATATTTAAAAAACTGTTTTCTGTTCATCCGGCTCTGTGGTGGATAGGTACAGAGACAGTAATAAACTCAAGATGAAGATGATGGCCGAAGTAACACATTCAATTTACATCTCTGTGCAGATGTGCATCTTAACATTTCAGAAAATAATGGTAACCTACTAATGCAAATAATACCTAGAAAATTACTACTTCATAGGGGTGCAATGGGTACTGCATTGCTCTTGGTGGACACAGGGTTAGCTAAAGATCCCAACCAAGATCCCAAACGTACCTCCGAATGGTGCACCCTGAAAACAGAAATACAGCTGCTTGTGCTGATTCTGGCTAAAACTTTTGGGGATAGTGTCCGTGAATGTGTAGGTATCAGATGGAAAGAGCACTGACTGCAAAAAGGCAATATCTCAGACACCTCTGCCCAACACATGCAGCAGCACTGTCGACACACTGAATCTAGTCAGTATGGCGGAAGCCTTGAAGGGGCAGTCAATGCAAATGTTACAAAGTGAGCAGATGTTATGAGAAATATTAAGAATCTGTGCATTAGTCCCCATAAGGATAGCATAATGAGTACACAGAAAGGGAAGTACAGCAATAGAAGGCAGCACCATGTTCAAAGAGAACGGGAAAACATTTCAAGAAAATCAGAACTAAAGTATTGTTAGCTCGAGACAAGCTTCTAGTTACCAGTGACTCCAGCACAGCCCCACTCTACTGTTGAATTCTTCCTATACCGGAATCATGCTCGCAGACAGAAAAGGTTCAGTACCTGATGGGTACAAACACAATCATCCAAAGCGACACGCTCTGTTCAGCTCAAGAACAAAATGCTAGTCCCAGACACCCCTAAATAGGTGTATAGACTCAGACTTGGAGGAGTGGTTCACGATGTTGGTGAACGACATTTCGGCTAAAAGAGCAAACAAGCACAACTCTTCTATTCTTTCTAAATCGGAACCAGGCTCGCAGATGAGAAAAGTTTCGTACCCGATAGACATGGGCACAACACCTCTAATTACACGAGATAAGGTCACTGGCTGCGGAACACCTCATGCAAGATAGACGTGAAGGAAAAACCGTCTGGGCATAGAGTCAATACACATTTGTTGCCTTGTGACAGATACGGCTGTCACAGGCTAGAGTAGTCCACCGGAAATGTCAAGGCATGCTGAAATCAGCTGTGCTGGACCTACAAGGTGCATAACGGTATCACAACATAACTATGCTGCCTGTGGAAATCACACGAATATCCATGTTGATTATTATGTAGCGAACGCAAAACAAACAAACTACTTCATAATTAATTCTGGGTCAATTGCTACATCCTGAATAGAATATGCTAGCAGCTTTGTTGGTTTTCTTTCTATTGCTCATTAACTATTTGGTAGTTTTACCATAGACTCTCTTATTTGTATCTTTCACTAGAAAACATTCAGTAATAATAGTTATTGCTTACCTGTATTATAAAATACAATACATACTTGCAAGCAATATGATATATATCACTGGAAAAACTCTGAACAAACAATTTAACATGACACCATGTTTTCCTGAATCCTTTTCTGATGCAATGTATACAGAAGTGCAGTAAGACCACTACGGCTATGATAAGCAAATATTTTCATGTCAATTGTCTTCATATTTCAAAACTTTTGCTTTAAGATTGGCATTCTCTTTTCGAAGCTTGACCATCTCATCACGGAGACTGGAGTTTTCTTTTTCCAAGAATGCTGCTCTCATAGCAATCTGATTCTCCTTGACACGTCGTGCATCACGAGAACGTCTTGCAGCAAAGTTATTCTTCTGTCGACGAGCCCAGTATTTTTCATCCTTTAAATCCTCTGGAACAAATATCTAATAATAAAAGAACAGAAAACAGACATATTTAGATGTCAAAGTATTTTAATAAAGAACACAGTCAACCTTGTCATCAAAAATACTGAAAATGATATTTAAAAACAAGTCACCAAAAATATTGATTATATAAACATATAAGTGAAGCAATCCATACTGTGACAGATGTTTCCAAATTTCAGCAACAAAATCCATAAACCGTATATTTCAGAATATAAACTAATTCATTTATAAGCACTTAGAAGATGTAACTGTTATGTTCAAAATGTGATCAATGTTGGAAACCCGTCTATAGACCGAAATATACAAAAATAATACCTATAATATCCTGTTGTTACAAAAATGAATGGACAAGTGAAATATTGCTAACAGGAAAATTACACAAACTTTAGCAACAGTAAAATGCAAGGTAATTTCTTCCTTTTGCCCAACCCTACAGGTACTCAAGTAAAATACAACATCCAGGATAATACAATGTGAACTTTCCCCGACGGCATTGCCAGCCTCATAAAACCGGCAACCACCAAGTACCAGAGTGTTTCCACATAAATGATTCACTCGTTTATTCAGTGCTATCTCAGTGTTGTTGGAAGAGCCATCAAAGGCAGAGGAGGAAAAGGCTGATAAAGATGTCGCTGGACAAGAGATATTCAGGAATGCAAGCATTTCGCTAGAGGAGGCGGGACAACTTGCCAGAGACTGTGCAGATTTCAAGAGATTCAGGCTTCAGACAGTGCTACTCTACTGAAGATCAGGCAACCTACCTCTACCAAGAGATTGGACACCTTCCACGATAAAAACTAGTACTAGCAGCATGGATATATATACATCAAGAAAGCATTTGACAAGGTTTGGAAAGGACTTGCAAAGAAATTGTGAAATTGCAGGATTAACTAAAAAATGTACAAATGGGTAAAATCATACCCGCATAATAGAAGATCCAGGGTACAATTGGATGGTCGCAAGAGCAAGAAAGTTCTACTGCGTCATAGAGTCCCCCAGGGAGGAGTCCTGTCACCCACACATTTTTGGTTTACATCAATTACCTAGTTGCCAAACTAATAATACACAGGACCAAAATGCTGGTGCATGGAAGCACATGTGATAGTGGCCACTAAACAAATACAAAGAGCTATTGATGCCTTAACCTTATGGGCAAATAGATTAACATAGATAAGGGCAGCACTACACTCTTTACCCTCTCACAACAAAAAAAAACTGGTGATATCTAGATGGAAATCTTTTGAAAGAAGACAGCTCACATACCTCGGAATTACTTTTGATGATAAGCTGACATGGAAGCAACACATAAACAAAGCAATAACAAAAATCAGGAAGTTCGGTAGCTATCCTGAGAAAACTAAGCGGAACCACATGGGGAGCCAGTGGGAATATACTCCGTAAAGTTTACCAGCAAGGCATAAGACCACACCTGGAATATAGTTTAGCTGCGTGGTATCCTGAAGATCTAGATAAAGTACAAAACTAGGAGCTTATGATAATGTTGGGAGCAATGAAATAAACACCCATAGTAGAGATGCAGAAAATGGGAAGAATGCAAACACTTGACAAATGCAGACACAAAGGTACTAATACACAGCAGAAAAGTGCCAAGTCATCACATGAAGGAAAGATTCCAAAATCTAGCAATGGGGCGACTGAAAAGGAGCAGCTTTATCCACCAAGCTAAACAACTCCATAGACAACTTACAGACCTACATGAAGTTGACAGCCCCTTAAGGTCTGTACCAGAAATTGGTGGAATGCCAATATACATTCAGACCCACATGAAAGGAATACTAAGCGAGGATGAACAGAACAAGGTGCAACAAAGGACAGTCACCCTCAGTTTCCAGGACAAAGAATATGGGTCAGAGTATACACAAATGGGTCAGCACAGAATCCAGTGAGGAATGGAGGTGCAGGTGTATATATAGAATTTCCACACAAGCCTAGAGATACGATTAGAACACCAACAAGGAAATTCTGCAATAATTATGATGCATAAATCAAGGCATTTAGGGTGGCAACTGAAAAACTGCTGAACTCCAACCCTGGTCCACATCCCGTGGTATTTCTGACAGATGCAAGGTCAGTGTTTCAAGCTCTCCAGTCTGGAAAACTGACTTACAAATACTACTTAATGAACTGTCTTACCAGTATAGGGTAACCATGCTGTGGATACACTGTTACTGTGGAATACCAGGAAATGAAAAAGCAGACCAACTGGCTAAGGATGGTGCTGCCAAAGACCAACTAGATGTACCAATTACCTTCCATCAGAAAAAACAGATGATCAAGTCAATAAGAAAGCCACAAACATCGACACAAGATGACTATCACATTATGAACAGATCAGAACAAGTTATAATTCTATGCCTCAGAACAGGACACAACTGACTCTGCAGTCACATGTACACAAAGTTCAAGATTGGCAACACAGCCAGCTGTACATGTGGACAGGGAGCACCAGGGAGCACAGAGTGCCAAACATATACTTCAAGAGTGTTCTGAGTATGAAACACTGAGGCAGACATATTGGCCAGAGGAAAGAACACTGGAATCAAAGCTCTATGGGACACTGTATGAACTACAAAAGACAGTGAGTTTTATTCAGGAGACAGAATTACAGATATAGACATGTTTCAAGTGAATGGAAGAAGGAGATTCATAAGGAAGACTATGTTCTGGAAATAATACGCCACATGACAACATATCTCAGAAACAAAGGCTGGCTGCAACAATAGCATCAGCCAATATGGTCAATTCAAAGCCTAGTCGAATGGATTGTGTCAACCTTTAGCTTGGCTTTTAAATTTGCAATGAAATCGCACAGTGGAACAAAATTCTTGAAGTTAACAAGAATTGAACCAGGTCTATTCTAGGGGTACTGAATTGCCTTGCAACTCGAGTAAAAAGGTTTTTCAGTATTTGACTAACCACATTTCCCCCAAAAAGATGAGAATTTGTCAAGACATTTAAACTGTGTACTCGAGTCACTGAGAACGGACCAATCGAGACAAGGACTATTACAAAATTGATACTTTTTATATTTCAAAAAGTAACCCATCAATAATGCAATGGATGAAAGTGAGGATGATACTATCGAGGATGATGCTGATGATGACAATGTACCAGTAGACAGACAGATGATATCCACCCTGGTGTTCCCATAACAGAGAATTTTGTACCAGTAACTGTTTTCCTGTTATTTTACTATTCTGTTACCATGTTTTTGTCTTTCTACTGGAAATTATTTAAAAAATTTTTTTATTGTGCACATATATAAGTAGAAATCCACCCCCCCCACCCCAACAATAGCAGAAAAATACACAAATTATAGGTTTATTTTTGGAAATATATGGTAGATATTACAATTAATGCATTAATTGTTGGTGTGAGACAGCCTCAAAATCCCAACTTATAGGACGAAAATCACAAGTAGTATAACTAGCTTAATGCACAGAAAACTCATGCAATTTACACTGTCTAAACAATACCAAAATATATCTTTGAAAAACAATGACAATGTCCAGTGCAGGATATTCTTAAAAATGATAATTACTTTTTACAAAACACAAAAACGAGATCAACTAATTATAAAACTTACCGCAATGAATTATGACACATGTATGGACAAACATTATAATTTTCTGGTCTTAATTTATATTGAATGGGTCTCTATTTATTCATAATATGAATAAATAAAATGTGATGATAAAGAGGAAAACTTTAACCATTTCAATATGAAAAATTGGAGCATTGATACGAGCAATTATAATAAAGAGATATGTGGTTTTTTTCTAAATCTCTTATTGCAAAATCTGGAACTTGTTTCCAATTAGTGCCTACCAGAGTTTACAATTTTAAATTCTCCAATTGTCATTTTTAAGTTTTTTATGTCATCATAGACAAATGCAATTGTTTGGTACTTTGTGACGTCACATCCCTTTCGCCTGTGCATACATATTCCAACTAAATGGCTGTCGTATCAATGCTAGACTTGCCTACAACTGAAAAATATGCAATACACTTACTGCAGTTTCAAGCAGTTCTTCCTATAGAGAAGATGTGCGCACAGGGACATTTTATGACATTGATTTATTACTCTAACTTAAGGATTAGTGGCCTGTCATTTTGTGAACGTAACTAGGGGTAGTAATAAAAAAGAATATGAATAACAGTTATTTTTGTCTTCCCTAGTCTTTAGTATTTAGGAGGGGAGGGATGCAAGGATTAGAATCAGTTCTAATCCCTCCCCATAATCTAGGATAATCCCCAATGATAGAAAATCGTTGTACAATTGAACATCCTCTTTTTCCCTAGCCATTTTAACAAGACTTGCAAATGACATAATGTCATTGACTGTGCAAAAACTATGCACACCGTTACGCACTTGCAATGAACTAGTGCTTTACATATAAGTTCATAAACATTCTGCTTCTAAACACAATATTAGTTAGGCACTAATTGGAAACAAGAATCCAAAATTTAATGAAACATCAGTGATATTCTTGCATTGAGGGTATACATCTGATTTGTAGAAATATTTTTTCAATAGGTTAATACTAGAAACCGGTGAATATTGCTCCAGTTGTCACAATTTCAGTGTCTGCACTATTCTTCATTGCATTTGTAGTCAGTCTTAGGTTCAAACAGTTTTTTTCCCCATAAAGTTTTCTTTGTCATATCTGTAGAATATTTCTGCAGAATTTCACTCAATTCTATGGCCTTGTGTTTTTTCTATACTAAAAAAATAGGAAGCTACCTTACCTTATTTTGGTTCATGAACTTTAAACCAAACTTTATTATATATCTAAACAATTACACAGAGAAAGAAAAGGAAACTGAACATGATTATAGACCTGCTTGTGTTATATACTACAGTTTTTCTGTGATAAATTGTTAAATATTGTCATTGTCATTCTGTGAACATCAAAACTGGGACAATCCTGTAGTATATTTTTTTTTAGTTTGTTGCTGCTTCTCAGATGTAAGTAGCAGAGTTCATGATACTGATTAAAATGTTTAACTTGCAGCATTATTCAATAACTCCTAACCAAAAGCAACTCTCTAACTTTAATGCCCTATGTTTACCTGATTTTTTTGTCCTTTTCTAAGCGTCAACTTCATCCCTGTGACTTCTAGCTGTAACTGTCTTATGTTACCCGTACATCATTGCATTCATTTTCGAACACTGCAGTACGTTATTTTAGCTCAAATACTTTTCTAAATCCTTTCCTGCACCAAATACTATAACAACCATGGTGGACGAGACGGTTAAAGAGATTGAAGGATTTAGAATTGCTCTGGAAGTTAGTAAAAGACAATTAAGAGGTAGGATGAAGAACAAATACAATCAATGGACTATGGGAACTCAAAGGGCTCAAGAGTCATTGTACTTCAGTTCCCCTTATGTACGCTGTCACTCTCAATGAAGCAGCATGACACCTGCCGAGAGTACCACTCTCGTAACTCTGTAGCTTCAAGTAATAGCCTTCAGGGATCTAAAATAAAATCCACTTTATAAACAAGATGACAGGAGGTCAATTAGAACATGTGACCTTTTGACCACAGGGCAAACAGCTTAACCACTATACTAGGGCAATCCCCACTTTACATGCTCGCTGGAAATAAGAATGAGATAAGATGTTTCAATCAGCATACATACTCTTGAAAGAGATGGGAATGCCAAGAGTGTACCATCAACGGTTCAGAGAACCTCAAATCACCACTGACTGAATCAGGTTTGTTTAGATCATCAGTGCTTGTTGTAACATACTTAATAACAGTGCATACAATTTTATATTTGATTAGACATTTCCAACTACTAGATCTCTGCTTCTTCTGAGCCCATTCTGAAACTTATGATGGTTGGTTAGATATAGTCAGGAATGTGTTTATCTGTGCCTTTCAACCTGACTTCAGTATGGCTTCTGAGTCATTTTGAATTATGGATTAGGACAGTAAATACACATCTAGAAACCTCCTTAGATTCTTCTTACATTATGCGCCACAAATTGAGTTAACGGAATATTGCAGTAAAACTGTGCACCGAGTGGTAAGTGAATATAGAAAAAAATATGAAAAGGGTTAGAAGTTTCACGTAAAACAGCAAGCCACAGTGTTGCTATTCTGAGCTCCACATGGGCAAGGGTTCTACTGAATTAAGATGCTCTATGGATACTATGAAAAATGTGTATCTTTCACTCACTTTCTTTGCCTTTTTAATTACAGGTTGTGGCTTCAGCTCATCCTCAGTGAAATTTCTCTCTCGAGGATCAAAATGAGTTTCCCCTGCAATAAATGTATTAAAAAATGATAAACTACAATCACAATGAATTATCTAAAATTGTATTTCATTTGCTTCTTATAAAGATGAAATGTTAGTGCACTGAAAAAAATAAAAAGACAAATGGAGAGAGTAGAATGCTGATAGAAGGAACATGTAGAAATTTAGATGAATGTCATAATATTTATTTTTGTTATAGGTGACCTGTGTCTTTGAGATATACATCATGAACTAACTCGCCTATGTGGCAACTTGGACATAGAATTCTAGTTCATGGTGAAAATAATAGGGCCACTGTCTCCATTCCAGGCATGTTTTAGGAGGTAACAAAGGAAAGGTGGGGAATGGGCTGATGAACTGTCACCTGTGAATAAATCATTGTGAAAAAATCTTTGTCACATCTTGTCTCAGTTTCTTACTTTTATCTTCTATCAAATAAATCTCATGGATGACAAAGAGATGCAGGCCAGCGGACATTGCACCCAAAAATCAATACACAGAAAATGACTTCCTCCACTAGCTCTCAAAGCAGTCAAAAGATCTGTCAACATCACAAGGAGTGGGGAAATATAAAAGAAAGAGTCCCCTATTTATCTGGGAGTAAAATTAGACAGACAACGAATACTAAAAGATCACATTGAAAATCTCAAGAGAAAAAGCAAGCAAATGCCTAAACCTCATTAACCTGTAGCAATCTAAGTCTACAAATGTAATCTAGCAATAGAAACCCACTGTCGACAAATGTTTACATCAAGGTAGCCATTTGTAGTCATGGACAACAATCGTCCATGTTTATTTCCAATCATGCTCTTATAGTTAAGTGTGTGCTAGAGTGATTGTTTCTTAGTTTTCTGAAGCAATATAAATACAAAGTCTTAATTTATTCGACCTTTCACATTTGCAAGTCGAACTGCATAGGCCTAACTTTAGTTTTGCCATTTTTTGCTATTTCTTCATGGATTGCAATTCATAAAAGGACTAATTTTAAAGCTTTAGTTTCAGTTACTGTAGATCAACAAATGATGTTTGAGAGAGATGTTTATAATATTTAACTGTGATGTAATTTATGTCATTTACGACAAGGAATTTGAGCCATGTTTTCTTCAGCTAGGCCTATGCATGACCTTGATGTGGTAAATTCTTTTTGTGCGTTTGTCCACATTATCAATTTTGGTTGTACACAACATAACACTGGCACACACAAGCAAATGACACCTCCAAATCATATCAAGCATCTATTTATTTCTATTGTATCCAAATTTTTAATCAATAACTCAATAAATAAAAATGTTACACCAAAAAAAGCAAACGTGCAAAAAAAAAAACTAGGTCATAAAAATGGCTAGACGTCAGAGGAAATATGTGTTATTTTTAGCTGGGCTGCTACAGGTTAAGAGATTAGATGGTTAATCAAAAGATCATTCTCACTGCACATCAATCCATAAGCATTCAGATCTCCTCAAGATACTCCTCACCGCATAGAGACTGCCCACACTACTCTGTGTTGGTTCATCAGTCTCCTCAGCGTGTAGAGACTGCCCACACTACTCTGTGTTGGTTCATCAGTCTCCTCAGCGTGTAGAGACTGCCCACACTACTCTGTGTTGGTTCATCAGTCTCCTCAGCGCGTAGAGACTGCCCACACTACTCTGTCTTGGTTCATCAGTCTCCTCAGCACGTATAGACTGCCCACACTACTCTGTCTTGGTTCATCAGTCTCCTCAGCACGTAGAGACTGCCCACACTACTCTGTCTTGGTTCATCAGTCTCCTCAGCACATAGAGACTGCCCACACTACTCTGTCTTGGTTCATCAGTCCCCTCAGCGCGTAGAGACTGCCCACACTACTCTGTCTTGGTTCATCAGTCTCCTCAGCACGTATAGACTGTCCACACTACTCTGTCTTGGTTCATCAGTCTCCTCAGCACGTAGAGACTGCCCACACTACTCTGTCTTGGTTCATCAGTCCCCTCAGCGTGTAGAGACTGTCCACACTACTCTGTCTTGGTTCATCAGTCTCCTCAGCGTGTAGAGACTGTCCACACTACTCTGTCTTGGTTCATCAGTCTCCTCAGCGTGTAGAGACTGACCACACTACTCTGTCTTGGTTCATCAGTCTCCTCAGCGTGTAGAGACTGTCCACACTACTCTGTCTTGGTTCATCAGTCTCCTCAGCGTGTAGAGACTGTCCACACTACTCTGTGTTAGTTCATCAGTCTCCTCAGCGTGTAGAGACTGTCCACACTACTCTGTCTTGGTTCATCAGTCCGCTCAGCGTGTAGAGACTGTCCACACTACTGTGTTGGTTCATCAGTCTCCTCAGCGTGTAGAGACTGACCACACTACTCTGTCTTGGTTCATCAGTCTCCTCAGTGTGTAGAGACTGTCCACACTACTCTGTGTTGGTTCATCAGTCTCCTCAGCGTGTAGAGACTGTCCACACTACTCTGTCTTGGTTCATCAGTCTCCTCAGCGTGTAGAGACTGACCACACTACTCTGTCTTGGTTCATCAGTCCCCTCAGCGTGTAGAGACTGTCCACACTACTCTGTGTTGGTTCATCAGTCTCCTCAGCGTGTATAGACTGACCACACTACTCTGTCTTGGTTCATCAGTCTCCTCACCGCGTAGAGACTGCCCACACTACTCTGTCTTGGTTCATCAGTCTCCTCAGCACGTAGAGACTGCCCACACTACTCTGTGTTGGTTCATCAGTCTCCTCACCGCGTAGAGACTGCCCACACTACTCTGTGTTGGTTCATCAGTCTCCTCAGCGTGTAGAGACTGCCCACACTACTCTGTGTTGGTTCATCAGTCTCCTCACCGCGTAGAGACTGCCCACACTACTCTGTCTTGGTTCATCAGTCTCCTCAGCGCATAGAGACTTCCCACACTACTCTGTGTTGGTTCATCAGTCTCCTCAGCGCGTAGAGACTGCCCACACTACTCTGTCTTGGTTCATCAGTCTCCTCACCACGTAGAGACTTCCCACACTACTCTGTGGTGGTTCATCAGTCTCCTCAGCGCGTAGAGACTGCCCACACTACTCTGTCTTGGTTTATCAGTCTCCTCACCACGTAGAGACTGCCAACACTACTCTGTCTTGGTTCATCAGTCTCCTCAGCGCGTAGAGACTGCCCACACTACTCTGTCTTGGTTCATCAGTCTCCTCAGCACGTATAGACTGCCCACACTACTCTGTCTTGGTTCATCAGTCTCCTCAGCACGTAGAGACTGCCCACACTACTCTGTCTTGGTTCATCAGTCTCCTCAGCACATAGAGACTGCCCACACTACTCTGTCTTGGTTCATCAGTCCCCTCAGCGCGTAGAGACTGCCCACACTACTCTGTCTTGGTTCATCAGTCTCCTCAGCACGTATAGACTGTCCACACTACTCTGTCTTGGTTCATCAGTCTCCTCAGCACGTAGAGACTGCCCACACTACTCTGTCTTGGTTCATCAGTCCCCTCAGCGTGTAGAGACTGTCCACACTACTGTCTTGGTTCATCAGTCTCCTCAGCGTGTAGAGACTGTCCACACTACTCTGTCTTGGTTCATCAGTCTCCTCAGCGTGTAGAGACTGCCCACACTACTCTGTCTTGGTTCATCAGTCTCCTCAGCGCATAGAGACTTCCCACACTACTCTGTGTTGGTTCATCAGTCTCCTCAGCGCGTAGAGACTGCCCACACTACTCTGTCTTGGTTCATCAGTCTCCTCACCACGTAGAGACTTCCCACACTACTCTGTGGTGGTTCATCAGTCTCCTCAGCGCGTAGAGACTGCCCACACTACTCTGTCTTGGTTCATCAGTCTCCTCACCACGTAGAGACTGCCAACACTACTCTGTCTTGGTTCATCAGTCTCCTCAGCGCGTAGAGACTGCCCACACTACTCTGTCTTGGTTCATCAGTCTCCTCAGCACGTATAGACTGCCCACACTACTCTGTCTTGGTTCATCAGTCTCCTCAGCACGTAGAGACTGCCCACACTACTCTGTCTTGGTTCATCAGTCTCCTCAGCACATAGAGACTGCCCACACTACTCTGTCTTGGTTCATCAGTCTCCTCAGCACGTAGAGACTGCCCACACTACTCTGTCTTGGTTCATCAGTCTCCTCAGCACATAGAGACTGCCCACACTACTCTGTCTTGGTTCATCAGTCCCCTCAGCGCGTAGAGACTGCCCACACTACTCTGTCTTGGTTCATCAGTCTCCTCAGCACGTATAGACTGTCCACACTACTCTGTCTTGGTTCATCAGTCTCCTCAGCACGTAGAGACTGCCCACACTACTCTGTCTTGGTTCATCAGTCCCCTCAGCGTGTAGAGACTGTCCACACTACTGTCTTGGTTCATCAGTCTCCTCAGCGTGTAGAGACTGTCCACACTACTCTGTCTTGGTTCATCAGTCTCCTCAGCGTGTAGAGACTGCCCACACTACTCTGTCTTGGTTCATCAGTCTCCTCAGCGCATAGAGACTTCCCACACTACTCTGTGTTGGTTCATCAGTCTCCTCAGCGCGTAGAGACTGCCCACACTACTCTGTCTTGGTTCATCAGTCTCCTCACCACGTAGAGACTTCCCACACTACTCTGTGGTGGTTCATCAGTCTCCTCAGCGCGTAGAGACTGCCCACACTACTCTGTCTTGGTTCATCAGTCTCCTCACCACGTAGAGACTGCCAACACTACTCTGTCTTGGTTCATCAGTCTCCTCAGCGCGTAGAGACTGCCCACACTACTCTGTCTTGGTTCATCAGTCTCCTCAGCACGTATAGACTGCCCACACTACTCTGTCTTGGTTCATCAGTCTCCTCAGCACGTAGAGACTGCCCACACTACTCTGTCTTGGTTCATCAGTCTCCTCAGCACATAGAGACTGCCCACACTACTCTGTCTTGGTTCATCAGTCCCCTCAGCGCGTAGAGACTGCCCACACTACTCTGTCTTGGTTCATCAGTCTCCTCAGCACGTATAGACTGTCCACACTACTCTGTCTTGGTTCATCAGTCTCCTCAGCACGTAGAGACTGCCCACACTACTCTGTCTTGGTTCATCAGTCCCCTCAGCGTGTAGAGACTGTCCACACTACTGTCTTGGTTCATCAGTCTCCTCAGCGTGTAGAGACTGTCCACACTACTCTGTCTTGGTTCATCAGTCTCCTCAGCGTGTAGAGACTGACCACACTACTCTGTCTTGGTTCATCAGTCTCTTCAGCGTGAAGAAACTGACCACACTACTCTGTCTTGGTTCATCAGTCTCCTCAGCGTGTAGAGACTGTCCACACTACTCTGTGTTGGTTCATCAGTCTCCTCAGCGTGTAGAGACTGACCACACTACTCTGTCTTGGTTCATCAGTCTCCTCAGCGTGTAGAGACTGTCTACACTACTGTCTTGGTTCATCAGTCTCCTCAGCGTGTAGAGACTGACCACACTACTCTGTGTTGGTTCATCAGTCTCCTCAGCGTGTAGAGACTGACCACACTACTCTGTCTTGGTTCATCAGTCTCCTCAGCGTGTAGAGACTGTCCACACTACTCTGTGTTGGTTCATCAGTCTCCTCAGCGTGTAGAGACTGTCCACACTACTCTGTCTTGGTTCATCAGTCTGCTCAGCGTGTAGAGACTGTCCACACTACTGTGTTGGTTCATCAGTCTCCTCAGCGTGTAGAGACTGACCACACTACTCTGTCTTGGTTCATCAGTCTCCTCAGCGTGTAGAGACTGTCCACACTACTCTGTCTTGGTTCATCAGTCTCCTCAGCGTGTAGAGACTGACCACACTACTCTGTCTTGGTTCATCAGTCTCCTCAGTGTGTAGAGACTGTCCACACTACTCTGTGTTGGTTCATCAGTCTCCTCAGCGTGTAGAGACTGTCCACACTACTCTGTCTTGGTTCATCAGTCTCCTCAGCGTGTAGAGACTGACCACACTACTCTGTCTTGGTTCATCAGTCCCCTCAGCGTGTAGAGACTGTCCACACTACTCTGTGTTGGTTCATCAGTCTCCTCAGCGTGTATAGACTGACCACACTACTCTGTCTTGGTTCATCAGTCTCCTCACCGCGTAGAGACTGCCCACACTACTCTGTCTTGGTTCATCAGTCTCCTCAGCACGTAGAGACTGCCCACACTACTCTGTGTTGGTTCATCAGTCTCCTCACCGCGTAGAGACTGCCCACACTACTCTGTGTTGGTTCATCAGTCTCCTCAGCGTGTAGAGACTGCCCACACTACTCTGTGTTGGTTCATCAGTCTCCTCACCGCGTAGAGACTGCCCACACTACTCTGTCTTGGTTCATCAGTCTCCTCAGCGCATAGAGACTTCCCACACTACTCTGTGTTGGTTCATCAGTCTCCTCAGCGCGTAGAGACTGCCCACACTACTCTGTCTTGGTTCATCAGTCTCCTCACCACGTAGAGACTTCCCACACTACTCTGTGGTGGTTCATCAGTCTCCTCAGCGCGTAGAGACTGCCCACACTACTCTGTCTTGGTTCATCAGTCTCCTCACCACGTAGAGACTGCCAACACTACTCTGTCTTGGTTCATCAGTCTCCTCAGCGCGTAGAGACTGCCCACACTACTCTGTCTTGGTTCATCAGTCTCCTCAGCACGTATAGACTGCCCACACTACTCTGTCTTGGTTCATCAGTCTCCTCAGCACGTAGAGACTGCCCACACTACTCTGTCTTGGTTCATCAGTCTCCTCAGCACATAGAGACTGCCCACACTACTCTGTCTTGGTTCATCAGTCCCCTCAGCGCGTAGAGACTGCCCACACTACTCTGTCTTGGTTCATCAGTCTCCTCAGCACGTATAGACTGTCCACACTACTCTGTCTTGGTTCATCAGTCTCCTCAGCACGTAGAGACTGCCCACACTACTCTGTCTTGGTTCATCAGTCCCCTCAGCGTGTAGAGACTGTCCACACTACTCTGTGTTGGTTCATCAGTCTCCTCAGCGTGTAGAGACTGACCACACTACTCTGTCTTGGTTCATCAGTCTCCTCAGCGTGTAGAGACTGTCTACACTACTGTCTTGGTTCATCAGTCTCCTCAGCGTGTAGAGACTGACCACACTACTCTGTGTTGGTTCATCAGTCTCCTCAGCGTGTAGAGACTGACCACACTACTCTGTCTTGGTTCATCAGTCTCCTCAGCGTGTAGAGACTGTCCACACTACTCTGTGTTGGTTCATCAGTCTCCTCAGCGTGTAGAGACTGTCCACACTACTCTGTCTTGGTTCATCAGTCCGCTCAGCGTGTAGAGACTGTCCACACTACTGTGTTGGTTCATCAGTCTCCTCAGCGTGTAGAGACTGACCACACTACTCTGTCTTGGTTCATCAGTCTCCTCAGCGTGTAGAGACTGTCCACACTACTCTGTCTTGGTTCATCAGTCTCCTCAGCGTGTAGAGACTGACCACACTACTCTGTCTTGGTTCATCAGTCTCCTCAGTGTGTAGAGACTGTCCACACTACTCTGTGTTGGTTCATCAGTCTCCTCAGCGTGTAGAGACTGTCCACACTACTCTGTCTTGGTTCATCAGTCTCCTCAGCGTGTAGAGACTGACCACACTACTCTGTCTTGGTTCATCAGTCCCCTCAGCGTGTAGAGACTGTCCACACTACTCTGTGTTGGTTCATCAGTCTCCTCAGCGTGTATAGACTGACCACACTACTCTGTCTTGGTTCATCAGTCTCCTCACCGCGTAGAGACTGCCCACACTACTCTGTCTTGGTTCATCAGTCTCCTCAGCACGTAGAGACTGCCCACACTACTCTGTGTTGGTTCATCAGTCTCCTCACCGCGTAGAGACTGCCCACACTACTCTGTGTTGGTTCATCAGTCTCCTCAGCGTGTAGAGACTGCCCACACTACTCTGTGTTGGTTCATCAGTCTCCTCACCGCGTAGAGACTGCCCACACTACTCTGTCTTGGTTCATCAGTCTCCTCAGCGCATAGAGACTTCCCACACTACTCTGTGTTGGTTCATCAGTCTCCTCAGCGCGTAGAGACTGCCCACACTACTCTGTCTTGGTTCATCAGTCTCCTCACCACGTAGAGACTTCCCACACTACTCTGTGGTGGTTCATCAGTCTCCTCAGCGCGTAGAGACTGCCCACACTACTCTGTCTTGGTTCATCAGTCTCCTCACCACGTAGAGACTGCCAACACTACTCTGTCTTGGTTCATCAGTCTCCTCAGCGCGTAGAGACTGCCCACACTACTCTGTCTTGGTTCATCAGTCTCCTCAGCACGTATAGACTGCCCACACTACTCTGTCTTGGTTCATCAGTCTCCTCAGCACGTAGAGACTGCCCACACTACTCTGTCTTGGTTCATCAGTCTCCTCAGCACATAGAGACTGCCCACACTACTCTGTCTTGGTTCATCAGTCCCCTCAGCGCGTAGAGACTGCCCACACTACTCTGTCTTGGTTCATCAGTCTCCTCAGCACGTATAGACTGTCCACACTACTCTGTCTTGGTTCATCAGTCTCCTCAGCACGTAGAGACTGCCCACACTACTCTGTCTTGGTTCATCAGTCCCCTCAGCGTGTAGAGACTGTCCACACTACTGTCTTGGTTCATCAGTCTCCTCAGCGTGTAGAGACTGTCCACACTACTCTGTCTTGGTTCATCAGTCTCCTCAGCGTGTAGAGACTGACCACACTACTCTGTCTTGGTTCATCAGTCTCTTCAGCGTGTAGAAACTGACCACACTACTCTGTCTTGGTTCATCAGTCTCCTCAGCGTGTAGAGACTGTCCACACTACTCTGTGTTGGTTCATCAGTCTCCTCAGCGTGTAGAGACTGACCACACTACTCTGTCTTGGTTATCAGTCTCCTCAGCGTGTAGAGACTGTCTACACTACTGTCTTGGTTCATCAGTCTCCTCAGCGTGTAGAGACTGACCACACTACTCTGTCTTGGTTCATCAGTCCCCTCAGCGTGTAGAGACTGTCCACACTACTCTGTGTTGGTTCATCAGTCTCCTCAGCGTGTAGAGACTGACCACACTACTCTGTCTTGGTTCATCAGTCTCCTCAGCGTGTAGAGACTGTCCACACTACTCTGTGTTGGTTCATCAGTCTCCTCAGCGTGTAGAGACTGTCCACACTACTCTGTCTTGGTTCATCAGTCTCCTCAGCGTGTAGAGACTGTCCACACTACTCTGTCTTGGTTCATCAGTCTCCTCAGCGTGTAGAGACTGACCACACTACTCTGTCTTGGTTCATCAGTCCCCTCAGCATGTAGAGACTGTCCACACTACTCTGTGTTGGTTCATCAGTCTCCTCAGCGTGTATAGACTGACCACACTACTCTGTCTTGGTTCATCAGTCTCCTCACCGCGTAGAGACTGCCCACACTACTCTGTCTTGGTTCATCAGTCTCCTCAGCACGTAGAGACTATCCACACTACTCTGTCTTGGTTCATCAGTCTCCTCAGCACGTAGAGACTACCCACACTACTCTGTCTTGGTTCATCAGTCTCCTCAGCACATAGAGAGACTGCCCACACTACTCTGTCGTGGTTCATCAGTCTCCTCAGCACGCAGAGACTACCCACACTACTCTGTCTTGGTTCATCAGTCTCCTCAGCACGTAGAGACTGCCCACACTACTCTGTCTTGGTTCATCAGTCTCCTCAGCGCGTAGAGACTACCCACACTACTCTGTCATGGTTCATCAGTCTCCTCAGCACGTAGAGACTGCCCACACTACTCCGTCTTGGTTTTATCAGTCTCCTCAGCACGTAGAGACTGCACACACTACTATGTGTTGGTTCATCAGTCTCCTCAGCACGTAGAGACTGTCCACACTACTCTGTCTTGGTTCATCAGTCTCCTCAGCACGTAGAGACTGCCCACACTACTCTGTCTTGGTTCATCAGTCTCCTCACCACGTATAGACTACCCACACTACTCTGTCTTGGTTCATCAGTCTCCTCACCACGTAGAGACTGCCCACACTACTCTGTCTTGGTTCATCAGTCTCCTCTGGTCACCTGCATAATGCTCTCGTTTAACCACACCCCCCCCCTTGACATGGTACTCCTGTACTCAACTCAAGGTTGATATTCACAAGCATTTGTTCATAATGTCACTTGTCCTATTTCATTAAGATAATTTAGAACATCAGCTTGATCTATTGTGCATCCCTGTAATCACCATACAAGCAAGCATGTCTGCAAATTTATTTCCCCGGGCACTGGCATGTCTAGGCACAAATATGAAATTGGTTCTTGTCAGATTTTATCACTTTACATTCAGACCTTTCCTGGCTTTATCTATCACCTGGTGTACATTTTCAGAGACCAAAACACTTCTGTCAAATCACACTCACAGATAGTTAATTGCATGTATTTTCTCAGTGAACTCTGTACACAGTTCCATGATTGGTGTTGGTGTATTGACACCAATTTTCAGAGAGAATTATGTTACTGATGCTTTAGTTGAGGACTAATGCGCCTGCATCTTTGCATCACCTAATAAACTGATCCAGTTCTGCCTGAAGTTCTAAAACCCACCAACTTTTAATTTCTACCCTGATGATAAATTAAAATGTCATCAGCATATATAGTCCTTCCTCTTAAAATGATTTGTTCATCTGTGATTCTCACAGTATATAGGCCTATATTGAAAAGTACAGGTGACAATGGTGAGCATGTGGAAAGCCTGGGTGTATCACTGTGTGTTCAGAGGTCCATCTGCCACATCTATATACAACCATTCTCTGGTAAATCCAAGTAACAAAGGACTGTAGCAGAGGTACAAAGTAGCTGTGCAACCACTTTTTTAAATTTTGGCACTTTTAGTACTTATGATGTACATTATAGCTAGTTCATCCAGCACAGTATCTGCTGGCAATGTTTTCATACAGAATGCATGTGAAAATGTGGACACAAAAATCATAATTTGATAACAGCAAGGAATGATCCGGATATGATTTTTCAACACTCGTCCATATGACAGAAGATAGAGACGTTTGATGAGTTATTTTGTGCTCATATTTCAAATGTTGTATCCTAAGAGGTTATAAACATTATGTTGATTTGACATTTGTCGACATTATGTTGATTTGACATTTGTTGACATTGGGTTTCTTTCACTAGATTAAATTTGTCAACATCTATAGACTTGGGTTAACCACCTCATGGCCAAGAAATTTATGCTGTGGCCTTTTTGTATTTTGTCAATATGAACATATTTTCATTTTTGCATATTTTCTTGTTTTTATTAATGAAAAGCCTCATCACACCAAGTAATGTTGTTGTCTGTATAATTGTTTCTCCTAAAATTGCTGTTAAAAAACAACCAAAAAATAGTATGCAGTTTAATCTCTTAATTGCACTTATTAAAATTATTTATGTATACAATTTAGGAGATTGGCAATTTTTAATTTAATTTGAAATTTGGTTATACAGAGAACTATCTGGCAATCCTGTTTTGTGGAATGAATCGGACAGCAGTAAATAAATGATAAGTATAACACATTTTCAAGAAGCAATGAAACTGTACAAATTATACCACAGGGATCAATTTTATTTTCATTTTCTTGGCACCAAAAAAAAATATGGATACAAATGCATTAGAACAATGTTTCACTAACAAACTATGATTACAAATTCAATTAAGATGGTTTCAATTAATTCAATTAATCAACTGTACAAATATAACTCACCTGAAGTTGATGTGAGGGCCAAGTCTTGCTCATTTACTTGAAAGTCTACAGTGAAGGGAATGACAGGAGAAGAGATACTGTTGAGTTGGCTGATGGATGTACTGTAGTCTTCAGCATTAGAAACTGGACTGCTGACTTTCAAGTATTGAAGTGGACTCTGAGAAAACTGTGAGCAAGGAGTTGCTGGCATTGGGCTGGGCACTGCAGTTGAATTATTGATCTCATAAATTATTAAATGATGTAGTATTAGTATTGATTAAAGTATAATTCTACTCTTTCAAATTCCACCTCCAAAACACTTACCACAATGATATCTAGCTGAGCTGAAAGTGAAATACCCCGGTAAAAAATAACAATTCTTATATCATTCAATAAATCCTGTAATCACATATCCTCTGGGAATGTTTCTTCGGCTGTTGGTTAGTTGCTGATCCAGCAGTCTATGGACTCATGTCTTTTGACCCAATACCATTGTGCGATATGAGAATGTGTGAGCTGTTGTTTTGCTCCATATAATGTGTCCCATTTATCTGACCTTGGAGGGAGATGCATTTTCCTGATGTCTTCCAGCACTGGACATTCAAAAAGATGATGGTCCAACATTTTCATAGAATGAGTGCACAACCGACACCCTGGAGTGTGTTATGGTTGTATTCTGTTCAGGCGATTGTTAAGCTGTACATGTTGTGTGCTAAGTCATAAAATAATACTCTGGTCTTTCCTTCCCAGCAGGTTGATATTGCCTTTAGGATTTGGGCTGGTCATATATTTATAGGTTTCCTGCCCACCATTTTTCATGGCCCATCTGTTCATCCAAATCTCTTTGTTCACAGATATCCCCCTCCCCTTTTCCATAAAAGAAAATAGGGCATAACATTGATACTAAGAAACAAGTAAATTAAAGTAGGTAAATACCCCTCCCTCCAACAAATCTTTCTTCAAAGCTCTCACAGAAGCGAACTGATTATTTTTAGAGTCGTTGTGATAGAAGTAATAACAAATTGGATCAAGTTTTAAAAAAGAACACAGAAGAATATCTAAAATACTGAAATATACAAACACTGAATTTCAAGTGTTTTTATTAATGAGCCAAATATAGTATGACTGAAAAATACCATCAAATAAAAAATACTTACACCTTAGGTTAGAGATGCAACAATTTTATGGTTGGAACCATTTAATGGGGAAAACACAATGCTCATTACTGAACATAATTTGAGATATCCATATAACAAAACATGGACATCACAAGCTTGGAAAAAAATTATATATATTAAATACAGAGAATATGATAGAAGTGAAGACAAACAGACTGTGAGGACTAGGAAAAAAATGTATTATTAGATATAAGATCGTTATAACATAACTGATGTTTTTCAGGACAGACTGAATTATGACAATCATATTCACAGGATATAATCCCTGAATCTCTTATACAAAATATATACATGTACTGTTCTTGATATTAATAAAAACACATAAAATGAATATATAATATGCAATGGCTATACACATTGATTAAAACCCAGATTTACTCATGTCTGTGGTTAAATTGGTGTAGCGTGAAATGGGGTAATAAAGCTTTGCTAATAATACGAAACAAACATAGGCACACACACAAATCTGTTAAATTGGTGTGTTTTGTGGCTATAAAGTTTAATTCCAAACTTTGAACTTATTACAAAGATTCTTTGACAGTGTGTACAAGGAATCACAGGACCACTTATACCATCCTGTACTGTTGTGTGCCTTCTTTGGACATATGTTGAACTGTTTGCTAGCATTTTCTCTTATTCTTGGTTATCATTCCTGATTTTTGTCATCCATGCAATATGATCCATGGCATCTTGTTCCCATGATTCTGTATCAATTCCCGTATAATGAATATCCAGTTTGTCAATGACACAAAAAGTGTCTCACACCATCAGAGATAGCCAAAGGCGCCCTTTGTCTATGCCAATCAACATGGGACTTATCTTGTAAAATTCATCCCCCAATTTGATTCTGAGGCCAGGGATAAAGTATATCTATCCAAAACACAACGCCCGGGCTAAAATATAGAAACTATGTGTTACCCATGCAGCATCTCTGCCTGCCTTGTTAATTTCAAAGGAAAGGTAACACCAGTATACTTGGAAACAGACATGCTGCGGGAGCTGCCAAATCAGCAGAGCTGATATTAAAAGGAGTTAGACTGCAATCATTTTGAAATGCACTATGTAAATGGTGCATAATCACTGATGTTCTCGAATCCATTTTTACACATAGTTGAAAGAATCTCATAAGTTATCTGACAAAGTTATAACAACAATTGATTATTTACACCATCACAAGAACATTTATATTTTCATACCATTTAAAACACATGAAGTTTCATCATTCTCTGCTGGTATATCAGTGAGTGTATCTTCACTATTAATAGGTAGGCCATTTTCTGACAGAAACTCATCTAGATCCATGTATTCAAGATTAAAATCAGTGCCGTTTTGTGACTTTTCCCAAAGATTAGGACCGAGGAAAGCTGAGCCATAATTGACATGGGGCAGGTCACATAAATCTTCTTTCTTAACTTTAAGATGATCATTAGCTGTGAAAGTAAAAAACATGACATTTGAGCTGATGTACAGCATAAGTTTTAGCTAATATAAACTATTCTTTCCAAAAATACAAATTTACAATGGAAATGTTAGGAATTACCATAGCTCAGAATTAACAGTGACTAAATTGCTTAATTAGGACTATCCTAAATGAGTATGTAAGGGGTTGGATCTTATGCCTTGGTGTATCTTCTAATTACTAACCATATCTCTTCTTATCTTACTCCTATTACTTTCCTCTGGCATTTAATTTACAATGATTTTTTTAAGGCTTTCATGGGCTGCAATTATTGTTCATGGCTCACATCCATATATCAAGACTTGGAAAAATCATCAATGCACATAGGACAAGTCTATCAGTGCTCCAATCTCCACTTACCATACACATTTCACTCATCAAAAGTCAACTAATAATTCCAGTTATGTTGGTTCATGATTGTCACCATTTCTGCCAACATCTTCATTCCATTAACCACTTATTGTCTACTCCTGTTGCTATACATTTTAATGCTGCAGATCATCATAGTGCCTGTGACATTCAGGTCACTGCAATAAAATCTTGCACCACTGATGATAGAGCTAGGTACACCTTTGAAAATCACTACCCCTGTATTAAACTGCAGTTTGGTATGCTTAAGCCATCTTGTTTTCAGATTGTTTTATTTTGTTCCTATTATCATATATTTATTAATGAACGTTTCTATCACAATACTTGTACGTGTATACGTACATCTTTGTTACCTTGGATGTCTCTTGAATATCTGCCATCTAATGCATTTGTGATAGTGTCTTTATTTTTGCTGTTTGTTCACTGTTTGTTTTGTATTTTCTTGAAAAAGACCTTAAGGTTGAACCTGTCTTGCATACTATTATCTGCATTTTTTCATACCCAATACCGCTGTCCCCAGTATTGTTTGATGTGTACACATTACAAACTACAGGTAGACAAATCAAAGATATTGGTAGAACTATGTCATGATGCTGATGACATTTTGGTGTATAGACAGACAGAGTAGAAATCAAGAATTATGTGTAAAGGAATTACAATGCAAGATAGATCGTATAGAGAAGTGGTGTAGTCACTTAGATGCCTTAGTTAATACATCTAAAACATTTGTAACTTGGTTTTCTCTCAAGAATCACATTGTAAATACATCAATGCCCTGAATGTTACTTTGAGTGGGGGACATTCTTGAAAGAATCAGAATAATAAATATTTGGCTGTTCTTTTCAACAGGAGTCTGAGCTTCAATGATCCAGCTCACGCAGTTGCTGAAACCTGGTCTTGATTTCTTGTATTATTCTGTCCACTGATTCAAATATTTCTTGTCTTAATGTAATATCATAATTTAAACCAGCATCTGCTTTCTCACCGGCCATCCTTTTTGTTTTAATTATTCAACGAGGAGCTATATTGATGCATATAAACATTTTTAGCATAATCATATGGGTCGTTGACCATACCATCACGGTTGTTGACTAGGAACAATTGTAATGCCTGAATTTTCACAACACATTGATGCACATTTAGACCTTTCATCTGGAGATACAATTGTGTATCATTTATTTCACAAAGAACTTTATTCCATAATCCAAGTCATGGAAGGCCAAAAAAGATACGGCTGGAGAGCAGGAAGTAGAAGTCTTGTGTCTGATCTTGTCATTGCATTTTCTTGTATGTTCTGAGAAAGTGATTCCAGGACTTCAATAATCTCATTATAATAGATCTTCATGATTGCTATGGCTGCTTACCTACCTTGCAATCCAGCATGTTTCAATAAGGCATTTGACACATTGACCTGCAATGTCAGTAAGAACTTTCCAGCAGTTAGTGGAAGACGAAAAATAATTAAAAACTCTACCCATAGTACCATAAAACGTAACTGAATCTACTACTATTGACGCTGCGTGTACTCCCACTAGATTCAAAGTATGGTTACTGCAAGCAACATACTTGGTTTTTGTATTATCTAGGGTAGTATGTGGATTTATAATTTTTCCCATGTTCTATTTGCAAACTCATATGCTTCCAGTGGACCACTGCTATATATTTCTCTTCAAAGTAAGCTTAATTATCCAGTTTTATTTCTCATATAACTTAATATTCATACATTTTACAGCATATATATTATTTTATATATAAACTTAAGTAACACCATAAACACCAACCATCTGCACTTTTCTGGGTCCATTTTATTGCTTTATCCTTTGAAGACTATTATTGGGAAAGGTTCTGGTTGTCATAATTGTCATTGTCAAGTAAGGAATTCTTAATTTAGTAGTTGGATATTTAATTTTTGAAAATTTGCCACCCTCCCGATGATGCAGCCCGGAGCGGTCCGCACATTCCCCCCCCCCCCCCATGCCACTGTGTGATGAATACTAGACTGCTAAGTCCAAACTGAACATTTTTCATGGTTCAGGTTGTTGAAGATGTGGTGGTGCCAAAATACATGATTATTACATAGTTTCAACGCTGTTCTTATTGGCCATTAGTTATAAGCCTATAGTATCCTGTTGATCAATTAGGCAGGAAACTATTGAGTTTTAAACTAAACTCTCTCATTAGTAACTGTAGACCTAACTGTGTAGTGTAGTAAGTTTGTCGTCATGTATTATTTGATGTTTCCATGGTGAAACAAAAATCGATCATGGTGAAACAAAAATCGATCATGATGGAAACCAAATGGCAAATAATAAATTCAATCTTCATACCAAGATTGTGTTATCAATGTCAGATATGGACACTAACTTAACTAATTATAGAACAAGAGAAAATGCTTAATTAGTAGTAAGCCTTACTACATATGAAATGAGATGTCTATAGAAAAGTAGCAAACTAGGCGTAAGTTGCTTTCAATTCTTCGTTATGACCTTTGCTCTAGTTTCGAGGTATTACCTAACCTTTGTTGTATGATTTGGAAAGCTTAAGGTTAAGTACTTAGAGTACGGTTAGGATAAGAAATAATATTTCTAATGTGTGCGAGAACCTCGCTCCGTGTGCAGTGCTAATGATCACTCAGTAAAAATCATAGGAAAATTTTATAAATATGTAAATTGGAAAAGAAACAGATTATGCATAGGTCTAAGTTCGTCTGTGTATGGAGTTGAACTCAGTGATTGCCAGGATGTGACGTCACAGCAGTCATTAATTTCATTGGTGTTACATGGAAATCTGTGATGTCAACTACTTTAAAATGTAACTTTTACGGAAAACTAAGAAGATACCATCACATCAGGAATGAAGAGTTTACAAATACAAGAACTGTTGGAACAATGTCGCCTGGGGTCAACCGTCAAATAAATGAAATATATTGATTGGCAAACAGACACTGAAATGTTTCCGCCACTAAGTGAGAATGAACCTATAAATAGTATAGTATAGATAATAAATAACAGAGGGGATAGAGTAGCTTCAGTAACAGGGGCCTATTTTACTATTTGAATATTGGCCAGCAGCAAGCACATTGGCTAAATATAACAACATTATCAAGATTATCATGAAAATGGAACATTAAGAAAGATGCAGAGGAAGACCAAGAAGATCATGGATTGACTGAGTTACCAACATTCTGAGACTTCAATAGACTACATTGCAATATTCTTATTCTTATAATTCTGCATCATATTATTATTGCATATCAAATCACAAACGTGTCAAAGCTCGAAAACCGAATTATTAAATCCTGCGACATTTAGGCTAGTCTACAGAAAAAGATATGCCTAGGCTAGATAGATAGACTACTTCAAATTTAGTTTATTATTGAATTTATAATATTTTTAATTAATCTAGTTAAATGAAGATCACATCACGCGCTAGTTTTAGTTTAGGCAGGCACTGGTTAGCCCATATCATATATTATTTTTAAAATGAATTTAATATTATGTCTAAATACTTACATAGCCCAATGGTAGGTGGATTTTTCAAACTAGGATCCTCAAGTAGATCTTTAAGTGTGATGGACCCCCTTTTGTGTGGTTGAATCGTCATTTTAAAACACACAAATATTATCAATCACAACAGTACCTGATATGTTATATAATAGAGACGTGAATAACTACGGTGGTGCCAACTCGTTTGGCCAAAAAAGAACATGTTTCGTGCATAAAAAGCTCTAGAAATAATTATCCAGTAATTGTAATTTTAACAATACACCAAGAAGCACTAACCCTTTTCATTAAAATGTTACAAGATAACACATTATAATTTACTAATAGCAATCAATATTGGAATTAACGCTATTCCATATATGTAAAATCACATTTAGACAATATTTTCGTATTCTGTAGGGACTAGACGTTGCGTTTTCGCTACATTAAAAGTGTTGCCACCTCATCATCATCAAGTGACATATTCTTTCCAGAACGTAGTCTTTCCTATGGATCTCTTGAATTATCCGAGGTCTTGAGCAAGTTGCCCTGCATCTTCCAGTGACATACGCAGGCATTCTTGAATATCTTTTGTCTAACGGCGTCTTGGTCGGCCTTTGCCCCTGTTGCCTTCTATCATCCCCTCCATTAACACTCTCTCCATGCCGTCGTGTCTCTTAATATAACCGAAAAAAGCTAGCTTTTTCTTTAATATAGTGTTCAGAAGCCAGCCTTCCTGGACGTTAATTGTTCGTAACACCTCCTGGTTTGTTTTCTTCGCTGTCCATGGTATTCTCAAAACTCTTCTATAACACTTTAATTCAAATGATGTTATTCTCTTGGCCACTGTTTTATTTAGTGTCCATGCTTCACATCCATATGTCGCCACAGGAAATACACATGTTGGCACCTCATCTTTGTAAAATCACTCAAGATTCCAAGCAAAAAAAATTTTGACAATTTTAATGGGAAAACACAGAAATTGTACCAACAATGTTCACAATAGGCATATGCTACAAGATATCACATTATAAATCCGCATTGTCAGTTAACATTAGAAATGGATTTCGTCCCGATGTACCAAATATCACTCAGACGAGTCTTCTGCAATTTCTGTGCATTATCTGGCTGCACATGTGTAGGCCTAGTTTAAAATGTTGATGCTAATTGTTGAAACAAACTGTCATAAACGTCGCGGGATCCATTTTGTTTATATAACATCCTTTTGTAGTCTATAATCAAACAGAATTTACCACATTTTTGCATTCCATATTTGATATTCAGACCACTATAGTATGTTATTGTGGGGGCACTCGACTGCATCCTTTGAATGTGATTACTAATTTAAAAACCTACACTCTATGATCAGATGAGGAACGTCAGTATTTCATTGTGTATACAATATATTACTTACAGCTACTATGATAGAAACATTATCAGTGCGTAGTGCAGTTAGCCCTTGCAACTCGAGTCCTTTTTTCGCACAATCCATTGCAGCATTGTAGGCCTATATTGATTCAACGTTAAAATCGTACACTCAAAACAAAATAACCCGAAGCTGTTTTTTTCTGGAACTACATAGTTCTATAGTAGCTTTTATAGTAACATTTTTCTATAGTAGCTTCGTTGCATAAATATAATATTAAATTAATGTATATTTCTAATACGCGATATCATTTCGTTTTTTTTTAGTATGGATAAAGTACATTTGAAACAATTCCACTACACCTATGTATTCTAAGCTTTATGTTCTCGAATGATTCACTGTCACCAAAGTTTACCGTACAGAATTTACTTTAATGATAGATTGAGTAATGTTCAGCTACGAACAAACATAAGCTATTTTTTTCCAAGTAATTGCTGAGAGTTTAAAATTAAAGTATTATGTGTATTTTTTATCAATGGATGATTCTTTCAATCTCGTCGCTCCTGGGCATTTAAAGTATTTACAGTATAATTGTGTTATTTCTTTTGACTCGTATTCACCAGTTTTTTTAAAAATTTCGAATCATATATCATATAAACCACACATTTGTTTAGTTTTCAGTTTGTATGGTCCTGTTTTTATTCATTTTGCTCCATCATTTACATCGTTTCTTTGCTCGTCACGTTTTCACATGTATTTAGGTTTTTATTTATTTCCAGCATTTTTTTATTTTTATGAACAGCATTGGCGCGTTCTGCTACCTCTGACCTAGTTGCAATCCTTCCGGTCATCTCAACGTTTCGCTGCGACAAGTTAGTTGCGTAGTTTCTACTCATTGTTCTTTTTAATGTAAATGTGTATGTTATCTTGATAAAGGCCTTTTGGTCGATTATTATTTGTTCACGTTTGCCTCCGACAGTGATAGTCTTCTTCTACGTTCCGTATATGCAGTCATGTTATATTGTCAGGCCTGTCGTCAAGGCGAAGTCCACTGTCTTCTCCAGGTCAGAGCGACTGCCCCATAGCTTTTGCCTGAAATCTGTATCCTCTGGTCAGGTATCTGCTCTTTCTATATTGGGCGATTCTGAAGTATGTGTTCAGGAGTCTGGATTCCGGATCCACATGGATATTGATCTGTGTACGAGACCCTTAATCGGTAAAGGTGACCCAACAGTCTGTAGTTGCCTGTTCTAAGGAGTGATAGTCAGTTAGTCGTCGTCCAGTTCTACGTAAGTACTATTTTCATACATGCAGATAAAGAATAGTCATCCTTTGCATTCCCGAAATCCTTAAAGTCAAAGATAGTAGACTGAAGAGAGGAAAGTCGTGAATGGGACGTGCAGAGAATTTCATACAAAGTGTATGTAGGTTGCAGGATGTAGCCGCAGGTACGCCCGCACATGGATTGCAATACTATTTACAGAGTTATAATAACACTATAATAACACAGTGTGACGCATGGCAAAGGGGTTAGAACGTTGGTCTCACATTAATGAGGTCTAGAGTTCGATCCCGGGTAAGGAGTGGGTTTTTTTTTTCTATCGGAGGGTACATTTAAAAAAAACTCACCCTGTACATAACATGGCGACAGCAAGAGCACGCGGCCTTTACCACACATCTATTGAATATCCATTATCCTTGAACATCCATCCTCAGCTCAGAGCTCCCATACAGCTTTGTGTGGGTATCCGTCTCTGTTGGCATGTTCCTCCCTTAATTGGTTTATTGTAATGCAATCTTGCAGGATATGTTCCACGATCTATGCTGTATGCCCACATGGACACAGAAGTGATGGAACCAGTCTTAATCTATTTAAGTGGCTGTTTAGTCTGCTGTGTCCTGTCCTGATGCGGAGGACGATAACCTGGTCAACTCTGTCAAGATAGCAATAGTTGTCGTTTGGGGTGACCGAATATTCTAAATTTTACTTCCGGTCAAAATGGCGAATGAGAATGTATGTGTTTTCCTCGGTGTCAGTTTAAATCGGATGCTCCTCCTGAAAGCAGCGGCAAACTACAGGAGTATTGTGCCAAGAAATGTTCTATGAATATGGTGTATTTATGAACTAATAAGTGACTGCGCATTTAAGATTAAGAGAAGAACAGCATTGGCGCGTTCACAATTAAAACAGTTAAAGAAACTATGGCAAGGTACTAACATAAGAACCAAGTTGTGTTTACTACGAACATGTGTGTTTCCCGTCTGTGGCGAAATATGGATGTGAAGCATGGCCACTAAATAAAACAGTGGCCAAGAAAATAACATAATTTGAACTAAAGTGCTATAGAAGAGTTCTAAGAATACCATGGACAGCAAGGAAAACAAACCAGGAGGTGTTAAGAACAATTAACGTCTAGGAAGGCTGGCTTCTGGACACCATATTAAAGAAACTAGCTTTTTCGGTCACATTAAGAGACACACAACGGCATGGAGAGAGTGTTACTGGTGGAGATGATAGAAGGCAACAGGGGCATAGACCGCCCAAAACGCAGTTGGACAAAAGAAATTGAAGAATACCTCGCATATCACTAAAAGAGGTGGGACAACTTGCCCAAGACCACGGATAATTCAAGAGATAGATAGGGAAGACTACGTTTTGGAAAGAATATGTCACCTGATGATGATGACTTTCCTAATAGCTTTTATGAGGTCCTCTTTTCATGGTAAGTAATTTTTTGGTCTTTTTGTTCCTGTGTTGCTCCATCTGTTGCCTTTTTTTTACTAGTAGGCCACAGTGGGATGGTATCCAATGCAGTACTATCCTTCTTTGAATGCTCACTTCTTGTATGGCTTCCTTCAGGTCTGGCAAGTTATCGCTGGCAAGGACTTGTAGGACAGATTGTATCATTAAGAAATATCACATGTTGACATTGGTTTCTTGTGTTTTTTTTTAATTATTTCTGCAGCAATGTTTATAGCCTGTACTTCTACAGGGTAGTTGGAGCAGAAGAATCCAGTTTGTGAACACGTGGACTTATTTTCTTTTTCTGGATATACTTCAGTATATACTTGTATCCATGCTTCCGTGGGATACATATCTTCAATCATGTTGCACACTATTGTTTCATTTTGGAAGGAATTAAGTTCTCTTATAGTGTATTTGTTGATTATGGTGGTTCTGATAGTGAGATTTTGATATTGCTCCCACGGAACTGGGAAAAGTGTTATTTTCTTTATTTCTGGTAGTCCTTCCTTATATTATCTGTTTAGTTTTTGTTATCAATGCTAGTCTTCAGTCTTCCACTGGCTAGGTCACTGAATCTGGTCTTCATTGAGTGTGCTGGCAGGTACTTATACTTTTTTGTGTGCATTTTTTGCATATATCATAGTCTTAGTGTCCCACCTATATGGTAAGGGGACAATGCCTATAATTTTTCCATTTCGTTTTTGGTAAATGTCTTCATTGCACTTGTGATAAGGCGAAGTGTTTGATTTTGTACCTTGTCCAGAGCTTGTAGATGGGAATTTGCTGCTGAAGTTCATGCAGTTGATCTGTATTTTAGTACTCGCCGAATTGCACCTGTATATACCTTCTTTAAAATTGCTACAATGGTGCCCTACCCCTATCTTGTTTTTGCAAATTTCCTCAATGTGACAAGTTTCTATCTTGCCTTTGCCTATATTTTTTCACTGTGATGCCTCCATGCCAGACCTATTATCTAGTGTGGTGCCCGCGTACACCGGCTCCTCTTCTATTTGGATAGGTACATTTCCAAGTTTTATCTATCCTGCTTCGTTTTTATTTTAGAGAGGGAGGTCTGTTGTTGAGAACTTTTCATCATTGATCTTTACCATCCATTTCTCTGTCCATGCTGTTATATTGTCTGCCACCTTTTGCATTTTCTTGTTGACGATATCTGTAGATGTACTTCACGCCCGCGTGTTGGCGGGGCCTGAAAAGTGAGTAAAGAATAGCAACACTGTTTACCTTCCACGCATGTCGTAAAAAGCGACTAAGGAGGTTATGGGATGGAGTTTGCTGTTCCATCCCATATAGGGTCAGTGACCCAAAGCCATGCTGAATTCGGATGTGTCAGGCCGAAAGGCCCAGATATTGTAGCAGTGCTGTAAACCATGGCACAACGCATTCCGTTATCCGGACTACAACCTGCTAATCTGCAGGAGTTTGAGAACGAACGAAGAAGAAGAAGATGTACTTCTACATACCACACCACCAAGTCATCAGCATACTAACAGCTTGAACAACATAACCATAATGTATCATTAGTTATTATTTACGCTGAAAATATTAAACGGCTATAGCGATGAAAACTTATCCAGGGGTGGCAACATTTATGTCTTGTTGAGTGAGAGGTGGTCCCAAAAATTTGGGAATCTATGAACTAGAACTGATGAGAGATTTTGTTCAACTAGTTAATTTTTGGTTAATATAAATAACCAAAATGTCAGTATATATCCGACAAGGTGGAGAGTGCCGCAGTAATAAAATCAAGAAGCAATAACAACTATGATAATGTAATATTGCTATTGTTAACTAATATAAGAAATAATAAAGCTAATGTAAACAAGAACTAACACAAAACAAAAGAAGAGCGACTTTTTCTACGTTCTGTCCAGTGGGGACCTTTATCAAGGAATACAAACAAAAAAACAAACACGAAATAAACACAAAATTCTCAATGCAATGATATAGCCTTACAACTGCATTTCAGGACCTGTTAAATTTTCCTAGGATAAAAATATTCTTTTCTCTTTTATAATGCAGCGACATTGGGTACTTTCTGAAAACTTAACTGAGGTACTGATTATATTAACCTTTATAAAATGGACAATTAATGGATATTAGAAGTATATTTAGTAGAAAGGCTTGCTTATATAGTAGCATTGAAACACAAGACAATTAAAACAGTACAACTTAAGCCGTTCATTTTGATATATTATTTATTCAAAACATCAGTCAAACTAGTGCATTTAATTCTGAGGAACGTATTTCCGTTGTTTACGTATTGCAAAGGTTGCAATATTTCCTGCAAAACCTATGTCCGTCTGCAAAGTTATCACATATTGGGTAAGTAGTTGTGTTCATGCGTACGCAATCCTCAAAAGTCAACAGGTCAAGACATGCTCCAGGGTGGGGTTCGGGACAATTCGCTTCATCTGACATGTCCCCACAATCATTTTCACCATCACATTGGTAATCCATGGGAAGACATCTATGTGGCAATGCGGTACACTGAAAATGACCGGAGCTGCATGTACAGCTGGTCTCGTCAGTGCTATCACCACAGTCATTATCACCGTCGCACTGAAAAATAAAATACCAGATGTACCATCTGCTATTAGTGTAATATCATAAATAACAGTAAATTGACACATATTGTTGTGGCAAGGACATGATTGAATGATTCGTTGCTGCATCGTGCCATGTCTTTACTTTTATTTGTTACTAATGTCTATCCCCAGGTGATGTCTTACCTTCCATACTTGCCGTTGAGCTTAGGGGTTTGTGAATAAGATGTAGTCTATATTCCAGAGCCATGTGTGTTGCTCTGGTTGAGGTGTAGTCATGGTTATTCTGGATGGTCTTGATGTTGTCTATCCATCTTTTCCTATGTCTGCCATCTTGTTATAATCCCTTATAGAAAGTTGGTCGTCCATCCTCATAAGATGCCCAAACCATTTTACATGTTGTTTCTCTATATACTCGATGCATGATGTAATACCTATTATCTTTCTGATGTTCTCATTGAGCATTTTGTTGAGTCTGATGACGCCAATAGCCTTCCTTAGACATTTCATTTCTAAAGTTTCGATCTTTCTCTTATGTGTAGATGTCAATTGCTAAATCTGGCATTGGTAGCATAGTGTTGGTTAAAGATACTCTTACCGGGTAATCATTTGTTTTACTTCCATGTTCATTTTTGGATGCAATATAATGATGACAACTGGTATGTCACAGCATTTGCCTTTTGACATATTGTTTCTATATCTCTATCGAGTCGTCCGTCTTCTGTGAAGATACTTCCTTGGTACTTGAACTATTTGGCTTCTTTTATTTTTGTTTTCTTAATTTCAGTGTTTAAATGATCTTCTCATCTCGTTATTTGCAGTTTCTGTCTTTTGTGTATTAATCCGCATGCTGTATTTATTGCACATTCTTGATAGTGAGTTCATGTGAGTTTTCAGTTTTTCTTTCTCATCATACATGATGCTTTGATCGTCAGCGAAAAGCAGTTCATTGAGTTTGTTGTTAAGTTGTTCATTCTCAGTTGTTTCGTTATAAATCTCATTTTTGTTCCTTTTATAATTCTGTTTATGTAGGCAAATATAATAGGCGACATCACACATCCCTGTCTGACTCTTGTTTTTTATGTGAATTGCTCTGATACTCCATCTGCCGTTCTCACCTTGCATCGGCTTTTTTATATAATGCTTTGATGTTGTGTAGTAGTTGTCCTGTGATTCCCATGTTTTGTCCTTATCTCACATCTTGGACATGTTTTCTCATCTACCATTTTTATATGACATGTTCTATCACATTTATATGAGACATTTTCTCGCATGATATTTTTCTGTGAAGTGTTTTCTCATCTATGACGTGTTTTCTCATGTTGTCATCCTCCATCTGTGTATAACAAAGATAAGATGAGAATATGTGTTATTTGGATGCTATTTTTACTGGACTTTATATTATTTCAGTCTTTCCTTTTATAAGACATTTTATTTAATTTCTCATCTTTATGCACCCTTTTCTATTATATTTCGCCTTCATGTGACTTGTTTCTCATCTTTATATAAATATTTCTCTCATCACTCATATTTTTAAGTAATATGCACTCATCTTTCATTTTTATGAGATATGTTTTCTCATCATTCATTCATTTTCCTTTTGCGCTGAAGTTAGCGCATAGGGCAGAGGTCAGATCTCTCCAATTCTGTCTGTTCAAAGCTATTCTGTCATAAAGTATTGTTCTTCTGAGTGTTTCTTTTGGTCTACCCCTTTTCTCATCATTATGTGACATAATTATCTCTCATGTTGATATAATATGTTCTTTCATTTGTCATCTTTAACATTTGCTCTCATCTCTCAGCATTGAATAACATTTTCCACGATCTCTCATCCATATATCGTATTTAATATCATCTCTAATTTTTATACGATATATTCTCTCGTCTGGCATCTTACCAAATATGTTTTCACATACCTCATTATATGACATCCTGTTTTATCTAAATGTGCCATGTTTTCTTATTTATCCTTTTTTTAATTTTCAATGGTCTTTTCAATGGTATTTTTTCATCTTTATATTTCTTAAGTGTTCATTTTCAATCTCCCGCTGGATATCTCTTGTAGCATAGCAGGACCGTGGTCCTACTAGATTACCAGCCAGATGTAGTCCAGAGAATGGAAATAACATTGGGTCGCCGTTTTATTTGCCACAATGGCTCGACACAGCCGTCTTTGATAGAATCTTTATATGATATATTTTCTTATCTCTCATCTTTATGTAATATGTTATCATCTATATATAACATTTTCTCTCATCTCCCTTCTTTTTATGACATTCCTTCCATCTATATATGATACGTTCTCTCCCGTATCTCATCTATATATGATATGTTTTCTGTCCTACCTCATCTATATATGATATTTTCTCTCTCGTATCTTATAGATATGTGATATTTTCTCTCTCGTATCTTATCTTTATATGATATGTTTTTCATCTATCCTTTGTTATATGACGATCTTTCTTTTCCAATGTTTATATGACATCTTTTTTTAATCTGTTATTGTTATAAAATATTTTTTTTCCTCATCTCCGCATGTATAGTTCACATGAGAGGTAGAGATCTTAGATGTAAACTTCATTGTCAGGTGGAAGTTCTCGATGAAGTGTATAAAGCATGAACAATTGACCATTGACATGTCAATGCTGTTAATACCATCATCGATGTACCATGGAATACCTTCGTAAAAGACCTATCATATGATTCCCATACCCTGTGCTCAAAGGTAACCATTGAAAAACTGGTAAAGTTTTAACCCATCTTAGTGGTCATCACGACGCCACTGATTTGGTCAAAGAAGTGACTTTAAACAAGGTGAGAGTGAGAACAAGCTCAGTAAGATGGACGAGAGCTGAAGTAGACACAGAGGAATGAGAATGTTTGTCAAGGAAAATCTACAAATCTACAGTGTTGTTGTAGTCAAAAATGAATTCTACGGAATTCGTCCCAAGAAAACAAGGGGGTTAGACAACTTCTCAGACAACCTGCAGATAGAGGTTTCTACGCCAAACGGCAACTGCATTACACTTGTAGACTGACTTTATAACAATGGCATAACGGAGAAGTTGCTGCCTAACAGCAGGAGCTCAGCGGGGAAGATGTTTGCGCGTGTGAACCTGAGGCACGCAATGTCATGTAATAGTAAGTCGGTAATATCAGAGAATATCTGTAAACATATAAAGATTGGCAGGACTCAAAATCAGTGGGAAAATAATAAACAACCTGAGATATGCAGATAATACTGTTCTTTTAGCAGAAAGTGAACATGGACAACAAATGTTAATAGATCAAGTCAATAAATCATGTAAAGAATGTAGACTAGATATATCCTTTTTAAAATAAAACCATGATTATCAACAAAGTCACAGAAGAATGTGTTAAACATACAGAATTTATACATTTAAGATGTGGATATATAGAAGAACAGGAAGAACACCATGAAAAGAGAAGAAAACAAAAAGAGGTTCTACAATGCTTAATATGAAGAAAGAATTATTAAAGAAAATAAAGATCAAACACATAAAATATGTTGGACACATTAAAATATATGACACATTGTTGAATACCTTACTTGAGGGTAAAGTCGAAGGGAATCGAGCAAGAGGCAGGTAGAGATACAAGTGGGAGAGAAACATTACAAGATGGACAGATTACAGTCTATAGTATAGCTGCAGTACACCACCAAATACAGAAAAAGGGACGTTTGAGGTCTGTTGCAGCCAACCTTGATTGTGGAGGCGGCACTTGATAATGATAAATATCATTCGCGAGCAGATTGGAAACTAGTTTAATGCTGAACAAAAAATATTAAATAATTGTAATGACAGTGTGACAGCAGTAAAAAATTCCAAGTACAGAAAATGTGAATAATGGTGTAGCTAAGAAGCACTATTGAAAATAAATAAGCAGAATGTATGTAATAACAAAACACGAATATATGTAACTGATCGATAACACTATCCGATTTTGCAATCTAATGTGTAACAGTGATCGATAACACATCACTAGGTCGCAGTCAGTATGCAGAAAATTTATAATAGTTACTAACTGCAGAAAAACTATAATCCAACATTCTAAACTTGGAACAGCGTAACACAATTTTGCTAGTCAGTAGTAGCACACATGATAACATACATAAACCGACGTTTCGACTGAAAGACCTTTACCAAGAATACAACATAGCATACGAAGAATAAGAAACGACACGGTCCACATGTGTACTATTGATCGAAGATTAGCAAAACGAAATTACTCTGTTCCAAGTTTCGCTTCTTGAATTGACATTTTGCTGCAGTTATTAGCTATTATGGCGTAAAGAGATCACAATATAAAGCAAACTCTTGGAAATAAAAGGTTTTTAAGGGAAGACAAATTTTATAAACGAAATGAATATGGAAGTCTGAGACAGTAGACCATGAAACACAGAGAGGAGTATATTTTTATCCAAACTAAAAGTTTGCGATTAAAATATTAGGACTATTACTGATCCAGCTTAAAACATCAAGTTTGTTATGCAATCTATTGGTTACATTATTACCCTATAGGAAGCTGGAATACATTTGTGATTTGCACACGTAAACTGGGACAAACTGCATGTCCCTTGGGGGCAGGTGAGTTCATCTGAGTGGTCCCCGCAGTCGTTATCACCATCACAGACCCATGATCTACTCACGCAGTTACCATTGGCGCACTGTTAACAAATTAAATGCCATTATATGAGCAATTCAAATAATTACAAGTAATTCTCAAGTAATTTCAAAAGAATTAGTTAGAATATGACTGAAAGCACAAAAAAACTGAATGTGAAAAGGTTAAATAGAAAACTATAGCTAAATAACATATTTTAGACTTGTGGTATATTATGTATGCAGAAATTGACTAAGCATGTTTTGGCCGAAGTGATTTTCCGGCACCATTATGCTCGGCAGTTTGCCACTGCTTTCATTATTGAATAAATGTCTGTTGCCATAATTGGACTGGGTACCTTGGTTCCACAGAGCCAATCAACGGTAAAATAAACATCTGAATACTGGAACGTCACAAGAATGAGACAATATAAATATCATTTAGCTCGCTCCTCACAAGTGATGATGACCATGTTTTAAATCCACTTTATCCACTAATTCACTTTTTCAGTTAGAGTAGTGTTTCTCTAATTATTCCTGCAACTGTCTTCCCCCCCCCCATTTTTGTATATATTTTAAACACACCCCCTCCCCCTGATCAACTCACACACAACCCTCGACCCCTATATCCACTGCAATGTCCTATTATTTATTCTGCACACGCTAAACCCTTACAAATCTGGAGAAAAGTGAAGATATGAACTGAAATCAATGTTTAAGTAGTAGTGGCCTACTTTTATTTTAATGATATCACTCCAGGAATGTAACATGTTAAATATGTTTTAAAGAGCACGACATGGCTATCGATTGGGGATGAGTTACTCAATATTTAGGGTTAGGGTTAGTAAGATGTAGATGAGTTTATCTCTATCAACAATGTTCAAACTGTTTTCTGTCTTTTGTCTTCGTGGGATGTTGTGATACATCACTGAAGTACCATGTAGGAAAAGTGATGAAGAATAATTTTACTTTCTCCAACAATGTTGGAAGTGTTGTTTTAAGGTCTGAGTGTAACCATTATATTATAGATAATTTTTAAAGTGAGGATTTCTTCCTCACAACTTGTTTTCAATGCATCTATGATCGAATCTTTAACTAGACATTCAATAAAATCAAGGAAGCGTTCCTCATCTTTTGTTCTACATTGATCTGGTTCAGTGAAGATTTGGAGGGCGTCATTAGACAGTGATTCTTCAAGACTAGAATTTGGTACAGTTCTTTACATCCACTGTTCCGTGGAAATAGTCATTCAGTCAGTTCCTCCTTTGCCAAGTTTGGCACATAGGGCGGATGACATAGTTCTCCATGCCTGTCAAGGATTGCAGGTCTTGTGCATTTATGCCTGTTGATTTTAATTCATTCATAAATGTTCTTTTGATCGTTGCTTTTGGTCATCCCTGTTTTCTTTCCCCGTCTGGTGTCCACATGAAGACCTTTCGTGGAATTCTGTCTTCCTTCGTTCTAAGTATGTACCGATTCATGTCCAGATATACTTTCTGTTGATGTTCACCATATATGTGTCGAAATAGTGCAAACTTGCTAATAAGTACTGTAACGACAGACTTTTACCTTGATGAGATTAACTTTAATTCTTGCAAGTACAAATTGTGCTCTTTGAATTTGAGACAATGTCAGCTAGGGAACCAACAAATGATTAGTAGCCGCAAGTTGTTGACTAAAAGCATGCTGTTGGAGAATTCACTGATTCCAAAAACTTAAGTTTACTTTCAAAATTAGGGAAAAGACTCTACAGGCAATCAATTTTGGAAAGTCACCTTACTTCCGTGCGCATTAAGTCTTATATAGTCTTCATCATTATCAAGACATATATTGAATGACTAGAACATGATATTAACATATGCGATAATTTATTTTCTGAACCAAGCCAATACGAAAGCCACAAACACCAACACAAAATGACTATCACATTAGGAACAGATCAGAACAAGTTATAATTCTACGTCTCAGAACAGGACACAACCGAATCCGCAGTCACATGTATACAAAGTTTAAGATTGGCAACACGGCCATGTGGACAGGCAGCACAGAGTGCCAAACATATACTTCAAGAGTGTTCTGAGCATGAAACGCTAAGGCAGACATATTGGCCAGAGGAAACAACACTGGAATCAAAGCTCTATGTGACACTATGAACTACAAAAGACAGTGAGTTTTATTCAGGAGACAGAATTACAGATATAGACATGTTTCTAGTGAACGAAAGAAGAAGAAGAAGAAGAAGATTTCCTGAACCTTGGACACTCAACCCAAAAAATCTACAACATAAACTCCAAGACCACTCACATAGAAACAAAACAAAGAGATTTATCACTTCAACTGTTAATAGTCAACTATCACAGAAATATATGGACGCATGTTTTGCACAACGGGACAGCAACAAAAGCCACAACAAATGGCATTGGAATATTCATCATGTTTCCAAACGACACCACATACGAACAACCCTTTGTCACATTAATAAAAATGCATACACTGCAGGTTGGTTAGTTAGTTAGTTAAGTTAGTTAATTAGTTAGTTAGTTAATTACAGAACTCAAAGTCTTCAACTCCTGCGTAATTTCAACATTAACATATGGATGCGAAAGTTGGAAAGCACCATCAAACTTATAACAAAGACTAAACACCTTTGAAAATAAATGTCTTAGAAGGCTACTAAACCAGTGTAGGATTTATAATTTAGGGCCTTATCAAGTCTAAATCCGGTCCTGTACTGAACATGCGTTGCAAAGTGTCTGCAAAAGTACCTGCACCTTGACAGTGCGAGAAACACTCGATACATCTCCACAGAGTTGAACACAAAATTTGCAGACAAAGAGTCGTGTTATTTTAATAAAGACACTTGGAGAAATGAATACCGTATGTGTCGATAATGTTATATGCAGAATGTATTGAGAGCGAAGATGTATCATTTACTTAGTGGTTGTTGCATTGGAAAATTATGAACTTTACCGGTTCACCTAACGATATTAATTTAAATGGACACCAACTTGAAAAAGTACACAAATTTTCCTATCTAGGAAGCAAATTAATACTCGACCGCATTGTCATAGCAGAAATTATAACTCGCTGTGCATTAGCAGCAAGTGCCTTTAATAAAGTGTCTAATATCTGGAGGTCAAAGTCAATCAGCACACTCACGAAAATGCGCTTATTTAATTCCTGCGTCATTCCAGTGCTGTCATATAGATGTGAGAGCTGGAAAATTTCTTTATCTTCTGAAAAGAAATTATTGAGTTTGAAAAAGAAATTTCTCATAGGATAACTAACACCCGCTGGAGTGAATTCATTAGAAAAAATTAGAGAAGAGACACATCAAAACAACATCACAGATGTTATTAGAAAACGCCTTTGATCCTACATCGGTTATGTCATACGCTCAGACAATAACAGAATACACCACCAATCTCTTGCATGGATACCAACATGCAGAAAAGCCATGATAGACCAAAGGAAACACTCAGAAGAACAATACTTAGATTAAATAAAACAAACAATATTCATATTATTCAAGAACTGCTCAGAATAGCTTTGAACAGACATAATTGAAGAGATCTGACCTCTGCCCTACGCTAACTTCAGCGCTAAAGGAAAATGAATGAATGAATGAATGTTACATTTGGGAGATTAAAGATTAAATTTAGTGAGACACGTCCTTTCTGCTGGTCTCCATGGTGAGGAGGGACTAACGAGTCTGTGAGACAATCAAACAGTCCTAACTCACACAAATGGTCGCACATAGTATCTGGTTTCATGTGCGGCGTACGTCGATTCGTATGACATCACTATGTCAAAGTGACTTCTAAGTATAAGTGCTGCCAAACATTCAACAATAGTAGAACGACAAAGTCCTTTACATGACATTCTTCAGTTACCATACTGACTATACATACCTTTCACCTTGATTATATCAGGACTCGTTGTCATTAACAATGGATTGTGTGACTGAAGCCAGTTCATAATCGAGTATCCCTATATACAATCACGTTAAATGATATATAACAACAGAATACTCGCCGAAAAATAATATGGTGAGCAGGTTCTTGAAGGACAAGAAGTTTCGTCGCTGTTATCACCGCAGTCGTTATCACGATCGCAGCGGTAGGAGCTAGGAACGCAGTGTCCATTCTGAAATAAAGTATAGAAAAAAAATGAATAAGTATTAATTGTTTCAGATAAGCATGCAGACAACTTGTTTATCAACATGTTAACATATTCGGTGTAACTCTATTACGATAATGATTCGTTGTAACTCTGTTACGTTAATGATACGTTGTAACTCTATTACGTTAATGATTCGTTGTTACTCTATGATGTTAATGATTCATTGTAGCTCTATTACGTTAATTATTCATTGTAACTCTATTACGTTAATGATTCGTTGTAACTCTATGATTTTAATTATTCTTTGTAACTCTATTACGTTAATGATTCGTTGCAACTCTATGATGTTTATGATTCGTTGTAACTCTATGATTTTAATTATTCGTTTAACTCTATTATGTTAATTTTTTGTTGTAGCTCTATTACGTTAATGATTCGTTGTAACTCTATGATGTTAATTATTGATTTGGAATTTTACATAATTGCATTTTCAAAAGCCAAACAAAAAAGTTAGCCATTCTTTGTTTTTTTTTATTTTCCTCTTTCTATACACTACGTGAACCATCTGTTCATGAACTTTCTTGCTGTGCACCACGTAAACTTTCTGTTCACAGACTGTCTTTATAATTCATCATGCCGATTTTATTAAACGTCATAATATTATTTTTCAGAAGACATATTCTTTCGGGTACTTAGTTTCAAGGATAATTAAAACTCGTCACGATTGATTTTGACGTGTCAACCGGCTGCAGTCACGCACAAATGTATGAACAATGTCATCTCTCGTATCTGCTGCAGTTAGAATGTATTTAACGATGAGCGGTCTGGGGAAAAAAGACCTGTGTACATAAAATGTAAATATGACAAAAAAACCCGATTGTAATTATTTCCGTGGATTTTCTGGTATGCAGTGGCTACTGTTAGCATGCGACTCCAAGTATATCAATAATGACCAATAAAAACACGACAATAATCAAAAACAAAACCAATGAATTCCTAGTTAATTATGTAGAAAGGTCTTCTAATGCCGACGGTCTCTGTACGAAAACTGTCATCTCTAGTGTCCGTTGTCATCTTTTGCGGCACTTTTCTGTGTTGCTAGCAGACATTCCTTTCATTACTAATTGTCCATGGTGTTGCGTGTTTTTAATGACCAACAAATCTTAGGGGGAAGGCTCTGCAAAAAGTTTAACAGCTGTTGGCAGGGGTGTTGACAAAATGTGACGTCAATAAAATTGTTTTATACACCAATTAAATTGTTTAAATTTGCAAAACAAAATTACTCAAAATTTGCAGAAAAGAATTTCTCGTTTTTGCGCACTTTTTCTGCTCAATTTTTGCGTGACATAGGCCTATGCGTAAAATATTTAAACATGGGGATGTGATACCTGAGCTCTTGACACATTTTTAACACAGTCGGTATAGGGGTTAAATGCTGGCTAAAAATTGTTGACGAATTTATGGACAGCGCCTTCGGAGGAATCCTGCTTTCTACTTTAACTTTCACAATATTTCCATCATTCGTAGTTTGTTGTTGTCCATATCATTCTCCCTATCCTTCTATAGCATCTCCCTATTGTTCTATAGCATCTCTTTATCTGTCTGTAGCATCTCCCTATTCTACTATATCATCTCCCTATTCTTCTATAGCATATCCCTATCCTTCTATAGGATCTGCCTATTCTTATATAGCATCTCCCTATCCTTCTATAGCATCTACCTATTCTTATATATCATCTCCCTATTCTTCTATAGCATCACCCTATCATTCTATAGCATCTCCCTATCCTTCTATAGCATCTCCCTATTCTATAGTATCTCCCTATCCTTCTATAGCATCACCCTATCCTTCTATAGCATTACCCTATCATTCTATAGCATCACCCTATCATTCTATAGCATCTCCCTATCCTTCTATAGCATCTCCCTATTCTATAGTATCTCCCTATCCTTCTATAGCATCACCCTATCCTTCTATAGCATTACCCTATCATTCTATAGCATCACCCTATCCTTCTATAGCATCTCCCTATCAATCTATAGCATCTCCCTATCCTTCTATAGCATCTCCCTATCCTTCTATAGCATCTCTGAATCCTTCTGTAGCATCTCCATATCATTCTAAAGCATCTCCCTATTTTTCTATAGCATCTCCCTATCCGTCTATAGCATCTCCATATCCTTCTATAGCATCTCTGAATCCTTCTGTAGCATCTCCCTATTATTTTATATCATTTTCCATAACTCTGTAGCTAGTGAGTCCAAACAGTCCTAACTCACACAAATGGTCGCACTACAGTGCGGTTTCATGTGCGGCGTACGTCGATTCGTATGACATCACTATGTCAAAGTGACTTCTAAGTATAAGTGCTGCCAAACATTCAGCAATAGTAGAACGACAATGTCCTTTACATGATATTCTTCAGTTGTAATACTGACTATACGTGGCTTTCACCTTGATTATATCAGGACTAGTTATTAACAATGGATTGTTTATCTAAATGATCATCGTCGACACTGACATAGGAAAACAATCAGCATCGATCTACATGAGTCCATTGTGGAAACCGATTGTCAGTTCTTGTCGACTAGGACTGATGTACTCTTGATATTATCGTTTTCATAAGAATCATCATCATCATGCGCCGTTCCGAGTGGCATAGACGTTCATTGGCCTCCATAGCCTTATATTGGAAGTACCGTGTATCGAATCTGCTACTCAAACTTTGTTATGATGTCAGACTATCTTCTTTCGTTGAAGCTATCTTACTTATTTATGATGTCAAACTATCTTCTTTCGTTGAAGCTATCTTACTTATTTATGATGTCAGACTATCTTCTTTCGTTGAAGCTATCTTACTTATTTATGATGTCAAACTATCTTCTTTCGTTGACGCTATCTTACTTATTTATGATGTCAAACTATCTTCTTTCGTTGACGCTATCTTACTTATTTATGATGTCAAACTATCTTCTTTCGTTGAAGCTATCTTACTTATTTATGATGTCAAACTATCTTCTTTCGTTGAAGCTATCTTACTTATTTATGATGTCAGACTATCTTCTTTCGTTGAAGCTATCTTACTTATTTATGATGTCAGACTACCTTCTTTCGTTGAAGCTATCTTACTTATTTATGATGTCAGAATATCTTCTTTCGTTGAAGCTATCTTACTTATTTATGATGTCAAACTATCTTCTTTCGTTGAAGCTATCTTACTTATTTATGATGTCAGACTATCTTCTTTCGTTGACTCTATCTTACTTATTTATGATGTCAGACTATCTTCTTTCGTTGACTCTATCTTACTTATTTATGATGTCAGACTATCTTCTTTCGTTGACGCTATCTTACTTATTTATGATGTCAGACTATCTTCTTTCGTTGACGCTATCTTACTTATTTATGATGTCAAACTATCTTCTTTCGTTGACGCTATCTTACTTATTTATGATGTCAAACTATCTTCTTTCGTTGAAGCTATCTTACTTATTTATGATGTCAGACTATCTTCTTTCGTTGAAGCTATCTTACTTATTTATGATGTCAAACTATCTTCTTTCGTTGAAGCTATCTTACTTATTTATGATGTCAGACTATCTTCTTTCGTTGAAGCTATCTTACTTATTTATGATGTCAGACTATCTTCTTTCGTTGAAGCTATCTTACTTATTTATGATGTCAAACTATCTTCTTTCGTTGAAGCTATCTTACTTATTTATGATGTCAAACTATCTTCTTTCGTTGAAGCTATCTTACTTATTTATGATGTCAGACTATCTTCTTTCGTTGAAGCTATCTTACTTATTTATGATGTCAAACTATTTTCTTTCGTTGAAGCTATCTTACTTATTTATGATGTCAGACTATCTTCTTTCGTTGAAGCTATCTTACTTATTTATGATGTCAAACTATCTTCTTTCGTTGACGCTATCTTACTTATTTATGATGTCAAACTATCTTCTTTCGTTGAAGCTATCTTACTTATTTATGATGTCAAACTATCTTCTTTCGTTGAAGCTATCTTACTTATTTATGATGTCAAACTATCTTCTTTCGTTGAAGCTATCTTACTTATTTATGATGTCAGACTATCTTCTTTCGTTGAAGCTATCTTACTTATTTATGATGTCAAACTATCTTCTTTCGTTGAAGCTATCTTACTTATTTTTGATGTCAGACTATCTTCTTTCGGTGAAGCTATCTTACTTATTTATGATGTCAAACTATCTTCTTTCATTGAAGCTATCTTACTTATTTATGATGTCAAACTATCTTCTTTCGTTGAAGCTATCTTACTTATTTATGATGTCAGACTATCTTCTTTCGTTGAAGCTATCTTACTTATTTATGATGTCAAACTATCTTCTTTCGTTGAAGCTATCTTACTTATTTATGATGTCAAACTATCTTCTTTCGTTGAAGCTATCTTACTTATTTATGATGTCAGACTATCTTCTTTCGTTGAAGCTATCTTACTTATTTATGATGTCAAACTATCTTCTTTCGTTGAAGCTATCTTACTTATTTATGATGTCAGACTATCTTCTTTCGTTGAAGCTATCTTACTTATTTATGATGTCAAACTATTTTCTTTCGTTGAAGCTATCTTACTTATTTATGATGTCAGACTATCTTCTTTCGTTGAAGCTATCTTACTTATTTATGATGTCAAACTATCTTCTTTCGTTGACGCTATCTTACTTATTTATGATGTCAAACTATCTTCTTTCGTTGAAGCTATCTTACTTATTTATGATGTCAAACTATCTTCTTTCGTTGAAGCTATCTTACTTATTTATGATGTCAAACTATCTTCTTTCGTTGAAGCTATCTTACTTATTTATGATGTCAGACTATCTTCTTTCGTTGAAGCTATCTTACTTATTTATGATGTCAAACTATCTTCTTTCGTTGAAGCTATCTTACTTATTTTTGATGTCAGACTATCTTCTTTCGGTGAAGCTATCTTACTTATTTATGATGTCAAACTATCTTCTTTCATTGAAGCTATCTTACTTATTTATGATGTCAAACTATCTTCTTTCGTTGAAGCTATCTTACTTATTTATGATGTCAGACTATCTTCTTTCGTTGAAGCTATCTTACTTATTTATGATGTCAAACTATCTTCTTTCGTTGAAGCTATCTTACTTATTTATGATGTCAGACTATCTTCTTTCGTTGAAGCTATCTTACTTATTTATGATGTCAAACTATCTTCTTTCGTTGACGCTATCTTACTTATTTATGATGTCAAACTATCTTCTTTCGTTGACGTTATCTTACTTATTTATGATGTCAGACTATCTTCTTTCGTTGAAGCTATCTTACTTATTTATGATGTCAGACTATCTTCTTTCGTTGAAGCTATCTTACTTATTTATGATGTCAGACTATCTTCTTTCGTTGAAGCTATCTTACTTATTTATGATATCAAACTATCTTCTTTCGTTGAAGCTATCTTACTTATTTATGATGTCAGACTATCTTCTTTCGTTGAAGCTATCTTACTTATTTATGATGTCAAACTATCTTCTTTCGTTGACGCTATCTTACTTATTTATGATGTCAAACTATCTTCTTTCGTTGAAGCTATCTTACTTATTTATGATGTCAAACTATCTTCTTTCGTTGAAGCTATCTTACTTATTTATGATGTCAAACTATCTTCTTTCGTTGAAGCTATCTTACTTATTTATGATGTCAGACTATCTTCTTTCGTTGAAGCTATCTTACTTATTTATGATGTCAAACTATCTTCTTTCGTTGAAGCTATCTTACTTATTTTTGATGTCAGACTATCTTCTTTCGGTGAAGCTATCTTACTTATTTATGATGTCAAACTTTCTTCTTTCATTGAAGCTATCTTACTTATTTATGATGTCAAACTATCTTCTTTCGTTGAAGCTATCTTACTTATTTATGATGTCAGACTATCTTCTTTCGTTGAAGCTATCTTACTTATTTATGATGTCAAACTATCTTCTTTCGTTGAAGCTATCTTACTTATTTATGATGTCAGACTATCTTCTTTCGTTGAAGCTATCTTACTTATTTATGATGTCAAACTATCTTCTTTCATTGAAGCTATCTTACTTATTTATGATGTCAAACTATCTTCTTTCGTTGAAGCTATCTTACTTATTTATGATGTCAAACTATCTTCTTTCTTTGACGCTATCTTACTTATTTATGATGTCAGACTATCTTCTTTCGTTAACGCTATCTTACTTATTTATGATGTCAAACTATCTTCTTTCGTTGACGCTATCTTACTTATTTATGATGTCAGACTATCTTCTTTCGTTGACGCTATCTTACTTATTTATGATGTCAGACTATCTTCTTTCGTTGACGCTATCTTACTTATTTATGATGTCAAACTATCTTCTTTCGTTGACGTTATCTTACTTATTTATGATGTCAGACTATCTTCTTTCGTTGAAGCTATCTTACTTATTTATGATGTCAGACTATCTTCTTTCGTTGACGCTATCTTACTTATTTATGATGTCAGACTGTCTTCTTTCGTTGAAGCTATCTTACTTATTTATGATGTCAGACTATCTTCTTTCGTTGAAGCTATCTTACTTATTTATGATGTCAGACTACCTTCTTTCGTTGAAGCTATCTTACTTAATTATGATGTCAGAATATCTTCTTTCGTTGAAGCTATCTTACTTATTTATGATGTCAAACTATCTTCTTTCGTTGAAGCTATCTTACTTATTTATGATGTCAGACTATCTTCTTTCGTTGACTCTTACTTATTTATGATGTCAGACTATCTTCTTTCGTTGAAGCTATCTTACTTATTTATGATGTCAGACTATCTTCTTTCGTTGAAGCTATCTTACTTATTTATGATGTCAGACTACCTTCTTTCGTTGAAGCTATCTTACTTATTTATGATGTCAAACTATCTTCTTTCGTTGAAGCTATCTTACTTATTTATGATGACAAACTATCTTCTTTCGTTGAAGCTATCTTACTTATTTATGATGTCAGACTATCTTCTTTCGTTGAAGCTATCTTACTTATTTATGATGTCAAACTATCTTCTTTCGTTGAAGCTATCTTACTTATTTATGATGTCAGACTATCTTCTTTCGTTGAAGCTATCTTACTTATTTATGATGTCAAACTATCTTCTTTCGTTGAAGCTATCTTACTTATTTATGATGTCAGACTATCTTCTTTCGTTGAAGCTATCTTACTTATTTATGATGTCAAACTATCTTCTTTCATTGAAGCTATCTTACTTATTTATGATGTCAAACTATCTTCTTTCGTTGAAGCTATCTTACTTATTTATGATGTCAAACTATCTTCTTTCGTTGAAGCTATCTTACTTATTTATGATGTCAGACTATCTTCTTTCGTTGAAGCTATCTTACTTATTTATGATGTCAGACTATCTTCTTTCGTTGAAGCTATCTTACTTATTTATGATGTCAGACTATCTTCTTTCGTTGAAGCTATCTTACTTATTTATGATGTCAAACTATCTTCTTTCTTTGACGCTATCTTACTTATTTATGATGTCAGACTATCTTCTTTCGTTGACGCTATCTTACTTATTTATGATGTCAAACTATCTTCTTTCGTTGACGCTATCTTACTTATTTATGATGTCAGACTATCTTCTTTCGTTGACGCTATCTTACTTATTTATGATGTCAGACTATCTTCTTTCGTTGACGCTATCTTACTTATTTATGATGTCAAACTATCTTCTTTCGTTGACGTTATCTTACTTATTTATGATGTCAGACTATCTTCTTTCGTTGAAGCTATCTTACTTATTTATGATGTCAGACTATCTTCTTTCGTTGACGCTATCTTACTTATTTATGATGTCAGACTATCTTCTTTCGTTGAAGCTATCTTACTTATTTATGATGTCAGACTATCTTCTTTCGTTGAAGCTATCTTAATTATTTATGATGTCAAACTATCTTCTTTCGTTGAAGCTATCTTACTTATTTATGATGTCAAACTATCCAGTATCTTCTGTTTTTGAAGCAATCTTCTTCTTTAGCGTTAATTTTCTAACTCCCGCTGGATCTCTTTTGTAGCAGGATAATGGTCCTACTAAATTTCCAGCAGGATGTAGTCCAGAAAATGGAAATGCGTCGTGTCGCCATTTGCACCAGTGGCCCGACATATCCGTCTTCAGTGGTGAAGCAATCTAACTTTTTTATGATGTCAAACTATTTAGTATCTTCCTTCGTTTAAGCTTTCTAAATTTGTTTTCCTAAGTTTTGCTTTGTTTTAACTGTACTCAGAAACTACATACTCAGATGTCGTGTGACTAGATTACTAAAGCCACGCTTGCATTATTTTTTCATGGTATAGTCTGTGATATATCCACACTGGATTAATGTCCCCAGTTTAAAATAAGCGTACTTCGCCATGAGATGTAATTTTATTTAGCCAAATTACATTGTATTCCAAACATCCTCTATGTAGTCATTACATTTCGCTTATTTAAAAAAAATCAAATGCTGGTAATTCATTTCTGATAATTATCATTACAGGAATGAATATGCCAGCTGCCCATGTTATATTAGGCCAAAGAAATGCGGCAAATTCGGAAGTTGTGGGAAAATTGAATATTCTTTCCTTGAAGATACGGTTTTTTCATTGCATGGGTGTGGTGAATGTGATATTTTATACTGCTAGTCTCCCTGTGTGGTGAATGTGATATTTTATACTGCTAGTCTCCCTGTGTGGTGAATGTGATATTTTATACTGCTAGTCTCCCTGTGTGGTGAATGTGATATTTTATACTGCTAGTCGGTAACTATTCAAGCAGTTGGTATTAGTATAAGTTGGTGTTTGTAATAATTATTGATTGACTCACAAACACTATCATCAACATTATTATATACAACATACAACGCATAGGAACTCATCTGGTCCACTACACGATGATGTGCAGTTTTGTTCATCATAGCCATTAGCACAATCATCCATGGAATCACACACATAGGACTGTGGTATACACTTTTCAGGACATGCGAATTGGGTAGAGGTGCATACGAGTCTGAAATAGAACACAATTTCAATGTAAACACAAACGTATCTTTTTTTAGGGCTGTTCTTAGATATAGAAATATATGATGTCATCAATAAAGTAGGATGAAACAATCAGTAGTCTGATGGATAAGCAAGCTTCTGAGTCTGCACTCATCTATTCTTGGAATGTACAGGGCCGTACATTGCGTCTTCATCAAGGAGGGAATTTTACCTGAAAAAAGGCATTCGCATTTTCGTGCGTAAATTGCTCACTTAGATGTAATGCTTTTCTGCGGACAATCTTTGAGGAATGGGTTATACTCATGTTTTGTCTACATTCCTAATGCTAAACGTTATGTTCAGATTTGTTAAGGGTGAGGGGGGTGTTTGAGAGATTGTTCCTGCTATAGTTATGGAATGAAGGCATAATTATAGTACTTGCAAATGATGTGTCTAATTATGATGTTCTCAATGTAAACCAATTATTTCACGATTAACTACATAAAAACATTATATCAGATGTAAACAGCTTGATAAAAAATATATCTTAACAAGCGGAGTTCAGATTACACACATGAAAAAACTAGAAAACGTGCACATCAAAATACAATGAGCATTCATTTCACGAGAAGAAACGCATGCATCTTTTCTAGCAGACATCGAAGTAATTGTTCCCGTAGTTTGCTGCTTTAAATATATTCCTCCCTCTGTCCCTCGTGTGTACAGTCCTACTCTTGCCACACTTACGACTAAATTATCACAGTACAGCTAATATGCGTCATCTGTCATCCAGTGGATATTCGACAAGCAACTTTCAAGCATCCCGATTTCTCTATCTTCCATGCACCGACAATAGGTGCATTTCATGCAAGTCTGCTCTCTCATTTCTGGGGAACACCATCATGACACTATCATCCTGAGTATATATTATTTTTAAACTTCAATAGTTAGTACTCAGACACGGTAAATGCATAAATCATGGAAGATTTCAACAGCAGCTGGAAGGCTCCAGCCACAAATTAAAATTGAAACAAAAATTTATTGCTCCATGTATGCCTCATTGCACTCTGTGATTTTTGAATGTGTTGCAGATTGCGCCACAGATTTTGGATACATTTAGTGATGTTGTATACAAAGTGCCTTTTTGGGGGGAAGGTCGCGAGATTATCGCTTGAAGCTACGGAGTTAATCAGTAATCCGATCAGTTTCATTGTACTCTGGACACCTACGTAGGTGCTCCGGTCTCCACTTCAGTTTATCCACCATTACACGATGCTGGACAGTTTCAGCTCCCTGTTGGTTTATGGCAACGCTGCATTTCAAACCTAATTCCATTTTCCTGGACTTATAAAATAAATCACCACCCACATTACTTTCATTTGTTCATTTTCTTTTTCGTAATGAGTTTAAAATGTCAACCCGATCCATAGCTCTACCACCTGACACAGTAGCAGTGCAAGTATTCAGATATACACACTCACGGTAGCAGTGTAAGTCTTCGGATCTACACACTCATTCCCTTGAATACCCACATGACGAGTCAAGAAAATGAATGCGATGGATCGAAACTGCAATCTCCTTATTTCCTCAAGCCACTGTCCTTGAACGTAACCCATCTATATTTTTCTGATGACACTCATAAAGTCACAGATGGCGCAGATGTGAGTTTCCCTCTGTGTACTGATTTAGTTGAAGACATTGGTAACTGCAGTAATCTCCATATTGATGTTGTTTGTAGTCATAGCACATGCACTACTCACATCCTTGATGATTTGTTCCTCACAGAGCTGTGAAGACCCAATCACTATTCAGGTGTCTATCTACAGAGCCATGCGTGTGTATAATAATGTTCCCTTCCCTGGAATTCTCGTTGATCAATATCTGAACATCAGACTCTACAGCGAGAAGACACCGCTCTTTGAATTGTCTACACTGAGTTACTATTACTAGGAAGGAGGTCTGACAATCTACGGGCAAGGTATCATTCCGTACATATTGCTACGTCTTCCAACATGCACACTCTTTGTATAGCGTCCTCAGAATTCATTTTTCATGGCTTCCCTGTACTTCTTTTCACTTATCAATTTCAGAATTATCTTGATGCTCATTGTTTTGTGATTTCGAGGTAGGATCGTGGTCTGCAGAACTATATTATGTGTTTAGTAGTTGAAAAAGTGGGGTGACTTTGAGTGCACGCTTTGAATGTCTTGACGAAATCGCATCTTTTTTTGGAGATGCGGTTAGACAAGTACGGAAGAACGCGTGTGCAATAGTTGCTAGGCGATTTGGTGCCGTTGAACGGACTGGTTCAATTCCCGTTAGTCTCAAGAATTTTTGAAAAAATATAGTAAATATCACATGACTCTTTCTGTCATGTTTCAGGTAAATATAAGTATTATACGCATCGCCTCATTCTGAATCTTAAATAATCATACAGTGAGCCTGGCTGATTGTAAGGATTCCAAAGTATATTTTATCACAGAAACAACTAGACCTTGATATAAAAGATATAGTTACTTCTGTTCACACTGGGTAGATGTCATATCTTTCGCTGTGTTTCACTTTCACAGAAGATTAAGGTCTTCAAAGAGATTAATAAAGGAATGATTAACTAAGGAGACAAGATGTAAGGATTTTTTTGTCAAGAGATTGCAAATCAGAATTCATTAAAGCTTTTTTGACGCATGAATAAATCCATGAGTGGCCCAACTAAACGCGTGTTTCCATTTTTCAGAGAACAGACGTCTCCTGGCATATGAAGGATGGAACGAAGAGAGCAGCCCTGCTTACAGGCCCGTAGATAAGGTGGAGGGGGTCAAACCACCCCAGCAAATACGAACATGACTTTTAGCACTAGGAACACTTATCGATGTTTCACAAAAAAGGTCTTCAGTTTCTCGTTTAAAAAAGTGAAATTTACACACGAAAACGAACGAATGACATTACAAAGAATTTGTTTTTGGTAACACCCCTTCCTTAAGGCAATGATATCTACAGCCCTGCCTGCTTACATATTATACTGTACACATTGGTTGAAGTGGAATGGGAATATATCAAGGAATTAAGAAACATGTTATAGACATGTGCAAGAGCCAGAACATGGAGGAAGAAATAACAATTACAGTTGAAGAAATAAAAGATGCTCTGACATGTTATATGGCTATTTGATTTCGTTATAAAACCTGGTACGAAGTCGCATGTTAAGAGTGGTACTTTCCTAGGTGACATGAAGCTACGAGTTGTACTTTCCTAGGTGGTATGAAGCTACGAGTTGTACTTTCCTAGGTGGTATGAAGCTACGAGTTGTACTTTCCTAGGTGGCATGAATGTACGAGTGGTACTTTCCTAGGTGGTATGAAGCTACGAGTTGTACTTTCCTAGGTGGCATAAAGCTACGAGTTGTACTTTCCTAGGTGGTATGAAGGTACGAGTGGTACTTTCCTAGGTGGTATGAAGGTACGAGTGGTACTTTTCTAGGTGATATGAAGGTACGAGTGGTACTTTCCTAGGTGGTATGAAGGTACGAGTAGTACTTTCCTAGGTGGTATGAAGCTACGAGTGGTACTTTCCTAGGTGGTATGAAGGTACGAGTGGTACTTTCCTAGGTGGCATGAAGCTACGAGTGGTACTTTCCTAGGTTGTATGAAGCTACGAGTTGTACTTTCCTAGGTGGCATGAAGGTACGAGTAGTACTTTCCTAGGTGGCATGAAGCTACGTTGGGAGTAGCGAGTACATATGGACACATTTGACAATCAAGCCAAACCTCTACGTTTTTATTTTATTTTTTTAGCTACCGTTGTGCCACCATCGACTATTCTATCACGATTAGTCATGTAAATAAGCGACTATTCTGTCACAAGCATTAGTCATGCAAATTAGCGACTATTCTGTCATCAGCATTAGCCATGCAAATTAGCGACTGTTCTGTGGTGAAAAGGGAACGTAATGCTCTAGACGGACTCAGGGTTAGCAGATAACCACGATCACAAATGTACCTCCTCGCGGTGCACCCTGGAAGCAGAAATACAGCGGCTCGTGCTGATTCTGGCTAAATGATTTGGGGATCGTGTCCGAGAATGTTGAGGTAGCAGAAGGAAAGAGATTTGACTGCATAAGAGACAGACAATATCTCCGACACCACTAGCATCAACACATGCAGCGGCATTGTCGACACACAGTGATGCTAGTCAGTCTAGTCACAACATTAGAGAGGCGGCCAATGAAAAAGACACGAATGGGTAGATTCATGGTGAGAGACGAATAGATTTAATACTGAGTACAATGAAAGGGCAGAACAGCGCCAGAAAGCAGCGCAAACTGCAAATAGAAAGTGAAAACGTTCCAAGGAAATTGGAACTACAAGCTCTGTTAGCTCGAGACGAGCTTTTAGTTACCTGTGATCCTTATGGGCAGACACCCAGACCTAATCATGGGCGCCCAGCAAAGCAAGAAGACCTGGCCTAACTCTAACGTTTCGACTAAAACACCTTCATCAGGACAAACCAAAGACCACAGTAAAATGTATCTTACATGGAGACAAACATGGTTATGATAGGGAGGAAAGGAAAAGGAGAGATAGTGAATAGATAGCGGAGGAAGCAAAGATGGAGCAGCATGACAGGGAAGAAGGTATAGGGAGAAGATAGTGGTAAGTATGAAGGGAAAGTGTACAGAAGAAAATGAGAAGTGAAAATAGATAAAAATGTAATAGCAAGTAAAATAAGATTAATTAAATTAAAGTAAATTAGAATACTTACCTTAAAAGTGGCAACAGGCAATGAGTATAACTTATATACAATCGTAATGTAAGGGAAGAGCAAAATAAGATGGTACGAGAGATCAGATGAGAGAGAGAGAGAGAGGGAAAATATAGAGCAAGGGAGAGAGACGAGACGCTATTATATTACCAGTATTTATATATTATATTACTATTATTATCACCAGTAGCCAGGCGTAATTGATCATGGATCCCCCACAACGCTCTATTTCTAGTTTCCTCACCGTTTTTTTTGGTTGCTTTCTGCTATGTCAGGATGTTAAATTATCTAATATTTTCTCACGCTGTCGTCTTCGATTTCTTTTGCCTTAAAATTTTCTTGTTGTAACTATGTTTTATATGCATCTCTGTCTAATAACGTGTACCGAAAAATACAGATATTCTCTATCAGATTTAAATAACATACGTTTCGTTCGACTCTTTCATCGCTAGTGTTTCGTGCTGTTCATGGTATTCTCAGTATTATTCTATATAATATGATATCCTTTGCATAGTGGTTAAGATGTTTGTCTGTGCTCAAGAGGTCACGGGTTTGAATCCTTCTCGTGGCATCGTGTAAACAAAGTTGATTTTATTCAGGGATTCAGACAATTGTGTATTGTCGCGTGGAGTTACGGAGTTACGTGCTATGATTGTTCTTTTGGTAGGGGGCGTGCCCCTTTGTTGGAAAAACATATGAGAAAACATGAGTACATTGAAGTTAATCTTCTACGTCAAACTAACCTCATTTTATATAGAACAAAAGTAATTTAGAAAAGAATAAGTTCGATGGAAAATACTTCTTCTTCAGCGTTGATTCTCAAACTCCTGCTGAATTCTCTTGTAGCAGGACTATGGTCCTACTAAATTTCCAGCAAGATGTAGTTCAGAGAATGGAAATGCGTTGTGTGGCCGTTTTATTTGCACCAATGGCCCGACACATCCGTCTTCGGTGGGCAATGGAAGATACAATGTCCTACTTTTTCTTTCCCCATTGTTTAGAACGTCGATTTGACTTTTTTGATATCATACTCTTTATTTCTATAACATCTGTCGTCTGATTTTAAAGTGATGCAGAAAACTTGACTAACAGTGAGCGTACACATTAGTGATCAGTGCGTGCAAAACTCACCAAGGCAAGAGATATCTAAAAATAGTTATAATAATAATAATAACATAATAACTTACGGTTTTATGTTTTAATAAGTTGATAAAGCTAACATACCGTTTTGATATAGTCGGATCAGAATTTGCTAGTACGTTTTTCTTGAAGTGTTTAACGGCTTCCCGTATTTTATCATTGCTACCATATACATCTGTTAGCACAATCAAACAGACGTACACTATTAGAGAATAAAATGCCATCTTTGTCTTCAGCAATTACATAAAACACACGAAAACGTATTAAGAAATATGAACTTTATATGGCTCGGGACAGTTGTGTTAACGATATGCATTATTTAAAAAAATGTATTTTTTCGGGCATGTCTTAATTAAGAAACGTGTTCTTATTCCCACTCAGATTAAATACATTTTTGTATATACCTATATTGGTTATCTTTTCGACACAAGATTGTGCAAAATTGCTCTCTACAATAAACAATAGACCAAAGTTGAACCCGTCACGATTTACTGGTTGTTAGATTAATTGTGCGTACGTCTCATTGCTTGCCAAGGTGTAGCAGATGTCAATATTTCACGTATACAGCAACATGAAAAACATGTTCTGCCCATTTTCAGTTTGTGTGTGTGCTATGTGGTTTTATTTTATGTTTATGTGTGTGTGTGATATGTGGTTTTATGTTATCGTTGTGTATGTGCTATCTAGTTTTATGTTGTGTATGTGTGTGTGTGTTTGTGCTATATGTGTTATGTGGTTTTATTTATGTATTTGACAACTGATTTTGAAGGCTGACATGTAACTGTCGAAAAACTTTATTGTGGACACTCCTGCTGTGGATAAGTGTAATTGACTCTGGTCCCTCCACAACCGACTTTTCAATTATCGTAGACTGGCCATCGACATCGCGATCTTATCCGGTATTATTTGAAATGTAACGTAATACAAATGTGCCGAGACTCACCGAGGACTGAAAGAAGTGTGCATCTAAGAAACTATTACTATGCTACCTATTTTTATGTCCAGGGCATTTCAAATACCACGTAGATTGGCTAAGGTACATGTTTATTACTTCAGCTTAATTATTGGACACTGAGAACGTAGGGAAACGGCAGACGCTTTGTTTGCAATTGCAAGTTTCCATTCAGTGATGTCAACTCGTTATATTAATACGGCGCTCGTCTTGACTCACTATACAAATATCTTTCTTTATTATTGTATTATTTTTCCCCAGAACATCGCCTGCCAAAGATACTTCTCTATGATGAGTTACAGACGGGCATCTTTCACAAGGTGGCCACACAAAGCGTTACATAAACTTACTGACGGCTAAACTGAAAGCCTTTGAAACTGACCAAGATAATTGGGAAAAACTTGCACAAAATAGAGCTATACGGCGTTGGACAGTCAAAAAGGTAACATAATCTTGTGAAAAGAGGAGAAATGCAGCAGTTCACAATCGGAGAGTACATAAAAAATCTGGGGTAGAACCAATTAGCATCTACAATGGCCATCCCATGCCCGAACTGTCAAAGTACATTTACGGCACGAATATGGCTTATTAGCCATCTACAAAACATAGTCAAATACATAAGCCTAAATGAATATCAAAAGTAAATGTAACAAATGGTCATCACCACTTGTGATGATGATGATGATTCAATCCCTTTCGCTGTGAGCAGGAAACTCTTGACAGCCCATAGCCCTTCTGGCTAAATGCACAGGTTTTCCTCAGTTGTGGTGCAGTTGTGTAGAGTGTGTTGTGTATAGCTGGAAGTGGTGGTAATAGTTCTTGTCGGATGTCTGTTAGTTTTGAGCACTGCAGTAGTAGGTGTTCAACAGTCTCTTCTTGTGCGTTGCAGTATCTGCAATTTGGTTCGTGTAATGGGTTTATTCTGTTCAGGTGTTTAATAATGGGGGACGTGGCCTGGTCTTAGTTGGAATGTGAGACAAGTTTGCTCGCTCGAGTTGTTTCAGAGGATCCATTGGATTGAGTTTCTGTTGGTGTTCATATAATGAGCATCCAGTCTTTGAGCTGGACTACTGTTGTAGCCATTCTTGTCTGTAGTTAATTTTTAGGATTTGTTTGCATGTTTGTATGGATATTTTTGGGGAGAACCGGGGAGGCGGCAGCACCTATCTTAGCTAATTTATCAGCCATTTCGTTTCCACGGACTCCGGTATGGTCAGGTATCCATTAGAGGGTGACTTCTGCACCATATGATGTGGACAGCTGGTCAATTTGTCTGTTAATATTGCAACCATGGGGTGTTTTTTTTTTGGTCTCCAAGGCTTGGAGTGCTGATTTTGAGTCGGAGAAGATGACTATGTCTTCAGGTGGAGTAGTTCCGTTCTCAAAGTCCACAATAATTCGATTCAGACTTTCTCAATTGCTATTATCTTTGCTGTGTAGTTAGAGCAGATATCTCCGCATGGGCCAAACAATTTTGGGTAGTCTTCTGGGTCAGTGTTAGGGTATTTTATCACAGCTCCATATCCAGCATTTTTGGTAGCATTTTGTGCAGATTCATCTGTGTATACGTGGATTATTTCTGATGGGTATGTATGGCAATGGTTTTCAGAAATGGAGTTACAGTGTTCTTATCTGTCGAGGGGTCAGAGAGTTCAGTCCTTATGGTAGGGGTTATTGCTTGCCTGCAGGATGGTTCAATGTCTATCAGTTCCTTTTGTTCTCTATTTGTTGGCAGATGGTGTTTTATGCTTGCTTGTCTTGCGCTATTGAGGAACGATGTTTTGAGTATTCTGTGTTTGTCCGGCCACTTTTCTATCATTTTTCTATTTTCTTCTGTGGTGTCCATTCTCATGTATCTGTGTCATTCTCAAAGGTCTCTACTACCACTCGTTCTCTTCTTAAGTGCAATGGCTCTATGTCTGTGTTGATCTCACATGCAGCAGTTGGGGTGGTTTTCATGGCACCGCATATACATCGCAGTGCGTTATTTTGAACATTGTCCAATCTCTGTAGGAGGCTTTTGCTTGCTATTGCCTGTACAGGAAGTGTGTAGTCAATTGCTGATCGGACATATCCAAAATATAACTGGCGAAAAGCATGTAAATCAGATCTCCATTTGCATGAGGCTAAGTGCTTTATGAGCCTTATTCTTGTGGTTGTTTTCTTAATCAGCTTTTCTATGTAATGCTACGTTGTGAGCCTCTGATCAAGTTCAACTCCGGGGTATCTTGGGAATTTTTCGTATGCTATTTTTATTCCGCCAATTTTTATTTCCATGTCTTCCCCTTTTGCTTTGGTGTTTAAGCTGAACAGGCTGTAAACTGTTTTTTCTCTGTTCATCTCGAGCTTCCACAGTTCACAATACGCAGAGATTGTAGTGGAATTTTTGTTGATGTTATTAATGATGGTTTTGGGGTATATTCATTTTGTCCAGATAACCAGGTCATCAGCAAATAGCGCTTCTTGACAGGTGATGACATCTGGTAGATTGTTTATGTTTATGAGGAATAATGTACAACTTAGCGCCGATCCTTGGGGCAGTCCTTCTTCCAGAGTTCTTTGTTTTGATGAGCTCCCATTATAGGTTGTTTGAATTGTTCTGTTTTGGAAGAAGCCTTTTAGCCAGTTGTACAATTTTCCGGATATTCTCATTTTTTTCATTTTAAAGAATAATCCTGTTCTCCAGACTCTGTCATATGCTTGTTTGAGATCAATGAAGGTTTGCAATACATTTTTCTTTTCGTGATAGGCATCTCCTATGTCTTGTGTGAGCCGTATCAGCTGGTCAATTGTTTGTTTGTTCTTTCTGAAACCAGACTGATTTGTGTTTATGATCTTGGTGCTCTCTAACCTCCAGTACAGCCTATCATTAATCATTCTTTCAGGAACTTTGCCCAAGTTAGATGTTAAGGATATTGGTCGGTAACTGGTGATTTCGTTTGGGTTTTTGTCTTTCTTTAGGATTGACCACTTGTGATAGATGAACAACATTTATTATTTTGTGAGATCTAGATGTGTGAGTAAACCAGTGGTTGAAGTAACAGGGACAATAACACTGGGTGTAACAAGCTATAAGCACATTCAAAAATGTATAATTGTGCAAAAACGCGTGCATGTTTCTTCTTTTGCATTTATACTGTTTTAAAACTGAAATTACTGCCAGATAGTTGCCTCGTACTCCTCAATATGTTACAGCCAACTTTCATTACTGCATGTTTTCTTGTGAAGGAGTGCAGGGAGGTTTTTCTATGGGCTGTGGAAATAAAGGCCGCTTTGCTATAGCAGATGCCGCGACAGGCACAGGGAGGATTTTAATTACGGCCAACAAGTGGCACGAAAGATGAGTGTAACAGTCAATTTAAGCGATCTTGTCCAATTGCTAACAGACATATGCATCAATACGTGAATCCTTCGACGGATAGCAATGGTGCTCATATGTAGACCAGTTGCTTTAAAGTTGATATCCTGGACCTCGGAGATCACAACCATAGCCCGGGATTAGAACATAGATCTTCACTATAACATGTGCTTTCTAACGTATATACTTGAACAATTGCACATGTGCAGGCTTCTAAACCAGGCAGGGCCCTCATCCGGATGAACTCTTGATAACTTGATATAATCTTGACAAAAACAAATCATTGAGTGGGTCGTCACTAGAAAGACCAAAAGAAGCCACATCCACCAACTCACTGTGAAACTAAGCTTATATACTTTTAGATGACAAACAGAGCATTTATGGGAATTTTCCTTATGCAGAGCAAGATGCTGGTTCATAATCAGCATCTCTGCAAATCTATTCCAATCATTTTTTTCATAAGTGCTGTTCTTATGAAATCTCGTTTTGTTCGGCGCTTAAAGTAAAAGGTATGTCCCATAGCAGCAATCTGCTGTCAGGAATAAAGATAAGTCTCTTTATGTACTAAGTCGCAGAAACTATTAAGTGAGATGGCCAGTTCCTTTCCTTGCTGTGATTACCTTCTACAACCCGTACGTCAAGTACACATTTACAGCTGAGTCAACTGGAGAAACGGTCGTGTCAGGCGTGAAATCACGACCCGGATTTTTTTTTGTGTGGATGTGATTTTCGAACCTGGCACGCTGTATCCCAGTGATGGTAGGGAAGTTCACTATCAACTAGGCTACATCGCTTCTCACTTCGGCACTTATCAGCGTGCTGCTTCAACTAATTCCTGGATCAGAAGTCATTCCAAGGCATGTGAATATATCATCTTTTGTCAATATTTGAACTGCTATACAGCGTGATATTATATGTGGTTTAACGCAGTGATTCTCGTGTTGGGTCATATGCCCCCATGTTGTATAAAAAAACACAGACGGAAAGATGGAATAGTTATACTTCTAAGATCAATATCAGTGCACACCAGTTAGAAATATATAAAGAGGGAGTGGAATATCAAAACTCCACCTCTTTGACAAATAGTACTAAATTCCATCTCCTCAACTACTACTTCCGAATGACCGACCATTATCACTAGACACAATCTCAGTGCAAGGAAAACTAATTGTGTGAGGAGACTTCAGTAGCCACTCGCAGAGTTAGGGCTATGATCACATGTACAAGAGAGGTGGGGAACTATAAAACTGGTAGGACACTGGTTCTGACACTGGAACTGGTTGAAACATCAACGTATCCTGATCAACTAACCAATTGACACCCTCCTCCCAACCTTCTACTCCAGATTATGGCATACTACCTCTACACCAGTTTTGGCATTCCATTCGCCAAATTTGGTATGGAATATCAATCGTATTGTTGAAAAATAGCCTGCAGGCAGCGACCGCCGGCCAGTCTTTCTGAATATAGAAAATGAATTTGAAAATTAAAAATAAAGCATCTCTCTCTCTCTCTCTCTCTATGTGGAACAACAAGAAGACAGTTTGGGCAATTACTAACATTATACCAGTGTTCTGGTCAGAGACCTAACTACAAACAACGACATCAATAAGGTAGTCACTGAATTACTTAGATGTATATTATAGGCTGCTCCTAAAACTGTCCCTAGAGAGACTCGTAAACACAACAAATCTTATTGGAGTAGTGAACTAGAGATACTGCAAAATGAAGTGAAAACATCTCGACACGCAAGAGACAGGACCATGTCAAGAACACCACAATAAATATCAATAAGCTACGGCCAAATTTCATAGAGCATAGCTACAAGGCAGGCAAAGTAGCTGAAAAGAGAAAACAGAATCGTTGAACCTTAAGATAGATACGAAAAAACTATGGAAGTTGGTAAAACAACTAAAGTATAAGAGTACTGGGGGGAATGAAACGGTTACATTGCAAAAAATTGAAACTTCCTCATTGGAAAACAGGCAGTTAGTACTTTGCAGACTCATTTGCGGAAGACAGCAAATATGACAACTAGCCCAGATAAAATAACAGGAAATTTTAACAGCAAAAAGCGAGAAAACATTGAATAAGATGGAACTATACCTCAAGTCATTGACGCACAAATCAGACTCAGAGAACTGGAGCATGCAATATATAAACTGAAAGTGAAATTACCAGGAACTGATGGAGTGTTCAAAGAAATGATAAAAAATCTGCAGAAAGAAACAAAGCTGCTACAGACCATCAATATATGTTGGACTACAGGCAAAGTTCCGCAGACCTGGAGAGAAGCAATTATTATACCAATTTCAAAATCAGGAAAAGACAGCACCACAATCTTCTTACAGACCAATCAGTCTCACAAACTGTCTATTCTGTTAGGGATATCCCAAACAATGTTAGGGATACAAATAAAATACCACCGCGGAAATTATATCATAATTACGAGGCAGAAATCCAGACAATCAAGGTGGCAACTGAAAAAACTCTGGGCTTCAATCTTGATCCAAAACCTATAATATTCCTGGTAGATGCAAAATCAGCACTTCAAGCGATCCATCTCAGAAAACTGTCAGACCTACACATACTGATAACCGAACTAAACAATCATCGTTAAGTAGCTATGCAATGGATACCATCGCAATGTAGAATACCTGGATACAAGAAATCAGATCGTCTGGCTAAGGAGCGTGCTGTTGATGATCAACCAGATGGATGTGCCATTAACGTACGTTCAAAAGAAACAGATGATCAAAGTAACTAGAAAGCCAAACACCAACACAAGATGACTACTAAATTATTAACATATCCGAACAAGTTGTCATCCTCCGCCCCATTACAGGACACAACCTACACTAGAGCCACGTGTATACAAAATTCAAAAATGGCAGCACAACATCTGTACAAGCGGACTGGCACCTGAGACAGCAGAGCTTACTCTTGAGGAATATCGGAAAATGAAATGATGAGGCAAATACATTAACCCAAAGAAATAGCAGTGAAAGAATAGCATTTCAGACCTCTGTATGAGTTACGAAACTCAGTCAAGTTTATAGAGAAGACAAAACTTCAGATTTAAGCACATTCCAAGCGAACGAAAGAAGAATGATAAAGAAAACGATTTATGACAATAAAGCTATAGTGCCTTTGGATGAAACCACGAGGAATAGTGGCACTGTACACGTTCTCACGACAGAGCTAAACATGTATTATATAATGCATCAATATTTATCTATGACATGTGAACGTGTACATAGCCATTCTTACTTGTCGTTTATTATGTTGCTAATGTGTTATTAATAAAGGCCCCCATCGAGGCCAGCTCCTTGGCGTGGAGATGGGGCTTAGTCCAGCCAGCAGAGGCTGGAAACTAAGACTGGCCGGGCCCTCCCACATTCGGGCAGGACCACAGTCTTGCCTAGCAAGTAAAGGTGCTGAAGTCAGCGACATTTGGCCAGAAGGCGCACCGCAACAATCAGAATGTCATGCATTATCGCACATGAATGTCTATATCTGCATTACCCCGTTATGGTGCTAACCCTGTGACGACTCACCAGGCAGGAGTAGCAGCGGGCCCTATACCTCGAAAGGGCCCACCCCATACGACTGGAGGTCCTCTTCGATTGCCTTGTGGAGCCAGGAGGCACAAGAGTAATATCACTGACCAACAAATATTACCAACCAATGAGACATCACTTACAATAATGCACTGGAATGCTGAGGGTGTAAATAGCAAAAAAGATGGCTTTAGCAAGAAATTAGAATTAGAAAACACCCTTCACAAGGAACAGGTCAGCATTTGTTGCATACAAGAGACACACCTCAGCAAAGATGTAGCCTTTAAAATTGCAGGTTATCAGTGCTTTAGAGCTGATCGAGTAGACAGAAGAAAAGGAGGTATACTAACTCTAGTCAAAAATAATATCAGCGCACATCAAACTGAGCTATACATGGAAGGAGCAGAATATCAGGTCCTTCAACTAAAGACCAAGAACACAGACTTCAACCTATTAAATTATTATTGTCCAAATGACCAGTCCCTTTCCCTGGACACAATACCGTACAGAGGAAGACTGATAGTATGTGGAGATTTTAATAGTCACTCACAAAGCTGGGGTTATGACCACATGGATAAAAGAGGAGAAGAACTTGAAAGCTGGCAAGACGATAAATGTCTTCTATTGCTTAATAAGCCAAAAGATCCTCCAACATACTACTCAAGAGCATGGCAAACCACTTCCACGCCAGACTTGGCATTGTACTCAGCAGACCTAAACTGGGAAATCAATAGAACAGTGGGGAAGCAACTTGGAGGTAGCGACCATCGACCAGTCCTCCTTAGTATTAAAAATGAACTCACAGGAAATGCATCTAGCCTTCCAAGATGGAATTATAAAAAAGCAAATTGGGGACTATTTAAACACCGCAGTAGTGTTTTAGCTGGACAAATAGACATGGAAGGAAAAGACATAAACGCCATAGTCAAAGAGTTCAATAAATGTATTCATCAAGCTGCTAAGGAAGCAATACCAAGAGGAGCACGCAAACAATACAAGCCATACTGGAGTGAACAACTAGAACTGCTGCAAGAGGAATTAGAAAAAGCACGGACGGAAGTGGAAAATAACCCAAGCCAGGAACATCACAACAAACATCAACACGCAAAAGCTAAATTCCAAAGAGCCAAACTAGAAGCTATAAGAAAGAGCTGGAAAGAGAAAACAGAATCCTTAAATTTTGAAAAGGATGGAAGAAAACTGTGGAAACTGGTCAAACAACTAAATGATGAGGGAACAGGAAGAAGCACAAACATAACACTCGTACAGAATGGCAAAATGATTACAGGAAAGCAAGCAGTAGATAATTTCGCTAGGATATTTGCTCAAGACTGCAATATTGAAAATAGTCCAGAGAAACAGCATACAGTGCGGAGCGACCAAAAAAGTAAATTGGAACATGCTCAGACTAGAATCAGTGATGAAAACAGTGCAGATGAAATTATGGATACATTGTTCACATATAGTGAATTGGAATTAGCAGTCTCTAAACTAAAGCTAAATAAGTCTCCAGGAATTGATGAAATATCAAATGAAATGATAAAGAATCTAGGAACAACAGCCAGAAGGAAACTATTGGACATCCTAAATATTAGCTGGTCTACTGGGAAAATACCACAAATCTGGAGAGAATCAATTATGGTCCCTCTGCTTAAACCTGGAAAAGATGGAACAACACCAACTAGCTACAGACCAATTAGTCTTACAAGTTGCCTGTGCAAAACAATGGAGCGCATCATAAACCTAAGACTAAAATTTCACCTGGAAAGTAGAAAATTCCTTGCACCACAGCAGGCAGGTTTCAGGCAATGCTACTCCACAGAGGATCAAACCACATACCTCTCACAGGAAATTGAGGATGCTTTCCAAGACAAAAAATCAGTTTTAGTGGCATGGATTGATTTACAGAAGGCCTTTGATAAAGTATGGAAAGAAGGATTGCTTCAAAAAATGAGAAACTACAAGATATGTGGAAATATGTATAGATGGACGAAAGCCTTTCTTCACAATAGAAGAGCCAGAGTACAAGTAAATGGCAAAAAAAGTAGGAAAGTATTACTACGCCATGGAGTGCCTCAGGGAGGAGTTCTATCACCCACTCTTTTTCTCATATTTATCAATGATCTAATTGAAGAAATACCCTGTGGAACTAAGGCAGCACTATATGCAGATGACTTGGTTCTCTGGTGCACACATGAGAGCGCCATGGTTACCACAAAAATGCTTCAGAGAGCCATGGACATTTTGACTAATTGGGCTGACAAATGGTGTGTAAGTATGAATATAGAGAAGTCAGCAACAACCCTTTTTACACTTTCACCAAAACAAAGAGCAGGAAACATCTATGTAAATAAAACTATCTTAAAGCTAGATGACCAACCCACATATCTTGGTGTAACATTTGATGCCAAAATGACATGGAAACATCATATCAGCAAAGCAGAAACAAAGGCTAGAAGGAAGATAGCTATACTAAGAAAACTGAGTGGGACAACTTGGGGAGCTAATGAAAGAATTCTAAAAAATGTATACCAACAAGCCATTCGACCACATTTGGAATATGGTTCTACAGCATGGAGTTCATCATCAAACACTACACTACAAAACCTAGATAGAGTACAGAACCAAGCACTTAGAATCATTACAGGCGCAATGAGATCCACACCAATCATAGAAATGCAGAATATCGAAGGGATGCAGTCATTGAAAGAGCGTAGAGATACTAAAATTATAATTCATGGAGAAAAGTTTCTTTCCCACCATAGTCACCCAATGAAGGAAAGATTCCAGAATCTATCACAAGGACGGCTTAAAAGAAGCAGCTTCATACACCAGGCCAAGCGTCTACGTAGACAGGTATCGGATCTACCAGAGGTAACAATACCACTGACATCTCAACCAGAACACACCCCATGGGAAAAACGGACATGCCTACCAGTGACCATCCAAACAACAGTAGCAGGTGTGCATGGGGATGAACATCAGAATAATCTGCAGAAAAGAGTAGCAGCTCTAAGTTTCCTTGATGATGTTTACCCAAGTGATCTATGGACCAGAGTATATACAGATGGATCAGCACAGAATGCAGTAAAAAATGGAGGAAGTGGTGTATATGTAGAATACCCAGATGGCACCACTGATACCACTTGTATACCAACAGGGAATTACTGCAACAACTATGACTCTGAAGTCAAAGCTATTTATACAGCTGCAGAGAAACTGTTAACATTGGACAGGACCTCACACCCTATTGTAATACTTACAGATGCAAGGTCAGTACTAGAGGCATTACAATCCAATAAACTTCCAGAGTTAAAAGAGGTATTGTCCATAGTACAAAATAGGTGTAGAGTTATACTGCAATGGATTCCATCACACTGTGGAATAGCAGGAAATGAGAGAGCTGATCAACTCGCCAAGGAAGGTGCTAACATGCAGCAACCGGATATACCAATCAGCTATCACCAAAAGAAATCCATGATAAAGGCACAACGAAAGCCTAACTTACCTCCACGGGATGACTACCACCTACTTAACAGACAAGAACAGGTCATCATATTTCGACTGAGAACTGGACACAATAGACTAAACAGCCATATGTATACAAAATTTAAAATTGGCACAACAGCAAAGTGTAATTGTGGACAAGTCAACCAGACTTCAGAACATATCCTTCAAGAATGTGCAAACTATGACACATTAAGATGCACATACTGGCCTTCTGATACACCAATGAATGTTAAACTTTATGGTACAAAACAAGAAATGGAAAACACTGTTCAATTTATACAAGAAACAACACTGCAGATATAGACATTATTAGCGAACGAAAGAAGAGAAGAAAAATTAATAAAGGCCTCTTGGTCGATTACATTTGGTAGAATTTAAATTTTACGTTTATTTGTTTTTTCTTCTCTTGAAATATCAAAAATATAAGTGAGAAATAAGTTGCTGTTTCCGTTATATTTTAATTATATTAATAAGAAAAATTTTAACACAGTGCAGAAAGTAGTGACTGTCATTTCTGCATATTTCAAAAATACTACTGCAATGATATTTAAGACCTAAAAAGAAGGATATGTCCGGGGAAAAGAGTTACGGTAACCCTCTGCTTAATATTGTGAAGAAGAATTACAGTAACCTCCTACGTAAATTCGCGAATAGGAGTTACGAAATGACATGAAATTTCAATAAAATTTGTGTCCTTGTTATTATAAGAGGCTGGCCTTGTATTCTTAAAATGTTTTTTTAGACCAAGAGCTATTTCCCACTGTTGTTATGACTTCCTCTTGAATGATCTGGTCAGTAGTATGAGCATCGTTACTTATTATCTCTTCGATACCTTTTAGGTAGTTGTCATGTGACGTATTCCTTCCAGAACGTTGTCTTCCCAATGAACTCTCTGAACCTCTCTCTGTCTTGGGCGATGTGGCTTGCATTTTCTAGCGATGTATTCATGTTATCTTTAATGTCGTCAGTCCATCGTCTTCTTGGTCTGCCCCTTCTCCTCTTCCCAGGTACTCTTCCCTCCAATATTTGTCTTTCTAAACAGTTATGTCTTTAGGTACTAGAAGCAGTTTTTTAACAGTTGAAAAAATGTTCCATTAACCATATTCCTCAATGGCCTCTTTTCTAGATCCTCAGGATGTAAATATGTTTCAATAGTGGGAAAAGCTACCAATGTCTCAAACTCATTGAACTACCTCAACTGTTAAAACAGCTATTTTGAAAGTTTACAAAAGAAGTTACATGATCAATTGTGGAAACTTGTGTAGAGATATTATATCAAATACTCATTAACGGATCTTCTATTGAAGATCAAGGAATAAATGTTCCAGTGGAGGGTAACAACCATAAAAGGGAGAGGAAGTAGGTGGCTGGAGTAACACAGGGCAAATATCAAGATGAACAAACATAGGTAGAATTGTTGCCAAAATAAGACATAAAACAACCTAACTACAAGATACAGAGAAAGACGACGTTTCGAGTAAAAGCCTTCATCAGGACAAACAAAAGACAACAGTACAACGAATCGTACATGGAGACAAACATGGTTATATCAGGGAGGAAAAAAGGGAGAGATAGCGAATAGATAACGGAGGAAGCAAAGACGGAGCAGCATAGCAGGGAATAAGATGGTATAGGGAGAAGATAGTGGTAAGTGAGGAGGGGGAAGGGCACATAAGAAGGTTGTAGTGAAAATAGATAAGATGTGATAGCAAGTAAGATAAAAAATAAAGATAAATAAAGATACTTACCTCAAAAGTGGCCACAGGCAATGAGTATTCTAATACAATTGTAATGGGGGAGCAAAAGAGGATGGTGCGAGAGATCAGATGAGAGAAGTAGAGAGGAAGAGAAAGAGGCCGATACAGCAAGAACAGACGAGAAAGAAGAAGAAACCACAGAGCACATTATCCAAAGAGCAGGAGAACGAGACGAGTAATAAGAGCAGACAATAAAAGAAAGAACATACAGCGATGATATATGCAGGTAAGATAGTGAATATTGGTGATAATAAGTAAGTAAAAAAACGGGTAACACTTAGCTCAGATACGTCTTGTTCCAGTGTATTGATTCAAACAAATGGGGGAAAAGCGGATATGTGTTTTTCCTTACCTGACGAGCCGGTCACATGGGCCTGCCTATTCCCCCGTAACTATTGTCTACTTTCGACTGTAGTCCTACCAGTTTTTCCCCATGTGTTTCAATCAATACACTGGAGCAAGACGTATCTGAGCTAAGTGTTACCCGTTTTTTTACTTACTTATTATCACCAATATTCACTATCTTACCTGCATATATCATCACTGTATTTTCTTTCTATTATTGTTTGCTCTTATTACTCATCTCTTTCCCCTGCTTCACATCTTTCTCCTGCTCTTTTGTCAAATGTGCTCTGTGTTTTCTTCTTCTTTCTCGTCTGTTCTTGCCGTATCGGCCTCTTTCTCTCCCTCTCTCTCTTCCTCATCTGATCTCTCGCACCATCCTTTTTTGCTCCCCCATTACAATTGTATGCGAATACTCATTGACTGTGACCACTTTTGAGGTAAGTATCTTTATTTATCTTTATATATCTTACTTCCTATCACATCTTATCTATTTTCACTTCAACCTTCATCTGCACTTTCCCCTCCTCACTTACCACTATCTTCTCCCTATAGCATTTTCTCCCTGCTATGCTGCTCCGTCTTTGCTTCCTCCGTTATCTATTCGCTATCTCTCCCTTTTTTCCTCCCTGACATAACCATGTTTGTCTCATATAAGATTCGTTGTACTGTTGTCTTTTGTTTGTCCTGATAAATGCGTTTTAGTCGAAACGTCCCCTGTCTCTGTATCTCGTCGTTAGGTTGTTTTATCTTATTGTGGTAACTCTTCTATTGAAGGCAGCTATCAATGGAATGCGATCTGATTCCATTCTCATCAAGTAGCCGAACCTTTTGATCTTTTATGTATCTAAGTATGCTTACTGCATGATGTTGTTTTCATCATATCTCTTATAGTGTAATTGTTTATTCCATATCTTTCTGTTATCCCCGGGGTTGTTATCATGCATGTAATTTCGCATACTGTAAGTTTTTGTTTAGTTTCTCTGTCAGAGTCCATGTCTGGCATTGGTAGCACAGTGTCGGCATGAACACTGTGTTTATTAACGTTCTTTTGAAGAACATGTAAATATTCTGGTGTTTTAGCAGTGGTGCTAATTGATATAAAATTGTGTTTGCTTTCTAACATCTTGTCTCTATTTCTCCATTCAGTCTCCCGTCATCCGAGAATAAGCTGCTTAGTTAGGCCTACTTAAATTTCTGCAGTTGGTTGAGATTTATGCCGCCTGTATATATTCCTAGTGGGCAGTGTCTGTATATATTCCTAGTGGGCATTGGTTTCTGCATATTTTCTCTTCAGTGTTTCTGATTTTGATTCTCATAATATTGATTTCGCAATGGGTATTTAGGCCCAATCGTTTTACCACTATGAGATTTAGATATTGTCAGTTCCCATTAAAAAAATTATTTAAAAAAACAGAACAATAATAAAGTGGGCACAGCTCCAATAAATTAGCGGTATGGTGCGTTTTGTGTCTTGCTGTTCATCCGTATTATTGTATATCAACGCTTGATCGTCTGCAATCTTGTGTAAACGTAAACTTGTGACAGCTGAAATGGCATGATTACACAGAATCCTAGGAATATCACTAAGAGACAGTAGACAGGATCGCGCTTCGGCCAGAGATTTAATCCCCCATTGAACAAACATACACATCAGCAGACTACCACCAAACAGCATACCACAGCAAGCTATGTTACAGAGATGCAGTTAAAGCAGACATAGAGGCCGACCACGAAAACGATGGACCACCGAAATAAAAGAGGCGAAAAATTCTACAATATACTCAGCACATACGAGGGCCATCTCCAGAAAACTCTTCTACTTCTGACGCTGAAATGCAACAAAGGGTTTAGCGATTAGATATATAGTTAGAGCGTCTGCGATTCATTTATGTTGTTATTGTCTTCTTTTCCTCCATACTCATGTTCTGGTTGGTTTTATTGTTTTATTGCTGTTAATGTTTTTTTTAGATACTTTATCTATATAAATGTTGAATAGGAGCGGAGATAATACACATCCTTGCTTTACTACAGGTGTTATTATGAATGTGTCTGTCATTCCTTCTCGTGTTCTTACTCAAATTTATTAAAATTTGTCACTTTCCAATTCTAATAATATCCTAACATTGACAATTTGTCTGCTTTTCTAAAGTTAAAAATGACAACTTATGATGTGTCTAGTGAATAACACAGGCAAGGCTGTAAATAAAGGGGAGCGGGTGAATGAAGTGAAGGAAAGATTTAACCCCCCCCCCCCCCCCCCCCAGCATACCAGAACAAGACTTATACTAGAAACTTAGTCAAAAAGTGATCCAGAAGCCACCCCCCCCCCATACCCAGCGATTTTTAACAAAAAGTCACAACATTTTCATCAAAAGGCAGAATTGAAAAACACACTAATTACCGAAAATACACACATGATCTTTTTTAACGTAACCCCCACTCTTTAAGGGAAACGTATCTGCGGCCCTGAACACAGTTAATAGAGCTAAACGTTTTGGTAGTCCTAGATATAATATGCATTGAATCTGAAGTCCACGTTCCTAAGCACGGCAACAATTCTCTACATCAGAGAAGCAACAATCCGGTTCAAAATTCAACCCCCACATACCAACAACTAATACGGATATTATGTTAAATGTTTGTTGTTACTGAGGATATTTCAATACCTGTACGGGATGTTTGTTGTTGTTGTAATAGTCCTTGTCTCGATCGGTCCGTTCTGGTGACTTTGTGTGCACGGTTTGAAAGGCTTGATGAAATCGCATCTTTTATTGGTGATGCGGTTAGTCAAGTACGGAAGAACGCGTGTTCAATAGTTGCTATTTCCCGTTAGTCTCAAGAATTTTAAAATATTGTCCTCTGGCTTCCTACTTATATTTACTTGTACATACCAACAAAGACACAGTTAGGGGAGAAAAGTTCACCTTTTTATACACATCCTTCAGATCAATCACCAGTGCAATGGTATGTCTCCTTCTTGGAAAGAAACCCTTCATAAACATAATATGCAAACGTTGCAGCATTATCACATGTCCCTCTACTTGACCGGTAGCTGCACATTTTATCAGGAAGAATATGTTCTGCTTCCAGATAACACATTACTTTCTGGCAATTATCTTCTCCAATAACTTTCCATAAACATTTTGTAAAGTAATTAAGCCTCTATATTGTAGCTACTGAAAAATTTTGGTTCTTGAAAGGTCTATAGAGAGGTTTCAAATAGCTACGCATCCAACCTTTCATAATAGAAGTACTCTTCATACTAGAGTTGAAATCCTCCACACCTGCGTCCTCATATAGCCGTTGAATGTGATCATATTTTACACCATCAGGTCCAGTACGGAGTACAAAAATGACAACATTCTTAGTTACTAAATCGGAAAATTACTTATTATTATTAACAATGTCAATAAGAACTGTCAAAATCTTACATCGACTATCCTTATCAATATTATCTGCTTGAGTCACATATATATGAAGAAACTCATTGCCGTAATCTGCTTCTGTTGTCAATAATACACATTAAGAATCATGCAAAGTTGGAATATATGAATAATTGCAAAAGGCTCTAAAGTCATAAAGATAGACAAACAAATGATGACATCAAAAGCACACTAGGTATAATACGATTTATAGGATATATTGAGAAACAACAAATCAAATAGTTTGGACATCTTATGACAATGAAGCATAATCAGATGCCTGCAAAGATATTTAACAAAATGAGCTCTAGATATACGACAAAATAAATATCAAGAAAGCATTGTCTATGCCAATGGTTCTCAACGTGGATGATATGACCTTCTAGTGGCCACGAAGATTTGTATGGTGGTCACGGAGAACAAATTCAAAACTTTAGTGAGTTGCAATGAAAATCAATTACATTTTTCAGACTCCAGGGGGCGGGGGCTACGGAAGACAATTTATTCAAAAGGGGACAAAGGGCCAAAATTGCTAAGAACCATTGGTATATGCAGCATTAGTTAAACACTTTCGAGCAAACATGGACATAGTACAATAAATTCAACCACTATGTGTGGTAAACTGTCATGGCATAAAATTGAAGCAAAACAATGCTTGTTGACAGATTAGACAATTACCACAGGCTAGGGAATCACGCCTAATTCAAAGGAATGTTGAAATCGCATGTGCTGGGCCAAATAGTGTAAATATCACAACTTTGCTGTTTAAACTAGGAACACAACAGCCACATTCACCAGCTCAAATCACACATGCTGGTTATTAAGAGTAAACGCAAACAAATGACAATCAGTACTGGAAAATAACCCACATTTATATCATTACCATGACAACAGAAGAAGCATTTAAAACTTGTAATTTTCTAAGATATACTAAATTAAAAAGTTTAAATAAATCACTTTTGCTGAAAAGTAGCAGCATAATGTACTTACACTCAAATTACATGAAGAACTATAAATATTTACACTAGATTAAACGCAAAATAATGTACTAAATAATTATATAATTCCTGAATACTGTCAATGATTTTAAAAAAATCACGTTTTCTGTGGTTTCAATTAACATCTGTTGTGAACATTTTTTTGTTTGCTTGAGAACCACAGGAATTACGAGCGGTTAGCTCTTACTTCCTATGTACAATGGGAAGGTTTATGCGCTTTCTTTCATACCCAGGAGGCTTCACCTTTCGGCTTGGTGCAATGCCTATTAGAGAAGCCATCTACTCAGGTTTGGGGAGAGGTACCCGTTGTGAACATTAAAAATAATATCCTCATATAAGGAGGTGTCTTGTAATAGTTGTGGGCACCTTTCTGTCTATCCAGATGATAGTATTAGTGTTGTGCTATAAGAAGTATAATCTGTGCTCCATAGTGATGATGGATGTAACTTACAAGACCAATCTGAGTCACAAAAAGTCTTCCATAATATGTACAAGGAATCACATGCCCACTTGTACCATCGCGTGCTGTTGTGTGTCTTCTTAGATATGCAGCCCTTGATCTAACTGCCATGACTTTCTCTTTTGTCTTTATACCATTCATGATATTTTCCTTCCATATAACACGAACTATGATATCCTGTTCCCATAATTTCATACCACTAGCTGTATCATGCATATCATGTTTGCATACACTTTTGTACCACATTAGAGTTTCACTCTAAGATCTTTCCTACACTGCAAAGGATTTATATATATATATATATATATAAACAAATACATATAAATATATTGCTTTCTTCGGGTCATATGCAAGAAAGTGCCGCACGACATTTTCCGCACCCTTTTTTATGTTAGTGGTTCTGTGCATCAACATAAAAATAACGTTTATGTTCATGAAAACACAAATTCTACAGTGAAATACTCAAAAGAATATCTCATCTATTTTTGGTCAATTTTTGCCATAGCAAAATAGTAAACGATCAAGGACATTGACTCAAGGTATCTTGTGCTAAAATAACAGATTCTCGATATATAGCCGACTATGTCCACTTTTCCCCTGATAGTAAAATTCATTAAAAAGCTACGATTTCATTTAGAAATATTAGATTTCATCTTAGACAGAAACTGAGCAATCGTTTTTTTCTCCGTTTGAGTTTAACATGTGTAAACATGTTAAAGACATGTGTTCTTGATAAATGTGAGTAACAGGTTCATGAGAATCTAGTGAAACCTACTGAACACAAAATTCTCTGACCATAATATTGAATGCCTATAACGCCCGTGTGTGCCGGGATACGAAAGGGGAGCAAAGAATAGCAACACTGTTTACCTTCCATACATGTCGTAAGAGGCGACTAAGGAGGTTATGGGATGGAGTTGGATGTCCTATTCCATATAGGGTCAGTGACCCAAAGCCATGCTGAAGTCGGATGTGTCAGGCCGAAAGGCGGAACAATGCTGTAAACCATGACACAACGCATTCCGTTCTCCGGACTACATCCTGTTAATCTTCAGGAGTTTGAGAACGAACGAAGAAGAAGAATGCCTATAAAATATTGACTGTCCTAGAATAAATTCATTTGCACATTCAATGCGCAAGTATGGCTTATCTCACTAGACAACAACGAAGCTTGGAAGCTTACAGCTGAAAAATCACAAAGTGTAGTAGCCAGACAATTTAATGTTGCTAGAAGCATTATTAGTCGTCTTTGGAGGCGATTTCAACAAACTGACTCAGTGGCAGTTTGGGCTTACTATTAACATGGAGAAAACAAGCATGATGTTACACCTAGCACCTGAAAAAAAATTAACACGAGCCCTGCATGCAGGTAAATTACGTGACATTGAAAGTTGTAACTATATTCACATACCTAGATAACACACTAACATGGTATCAATTTTACTACCAGGGGAAAAGTGGACAAAGTCAGCTATAAATTGAGAATATGTTATTTTAGCACAAAATTTCTTAGTCAATGTCCTTGATATGGTAAAAACTGACTAGAAATAGATGAGATACCCTCATGAGTACTTCACGGTAGAATTTGTGTTTTAGCATGTCTCCTTAATCGTCAATAGACAAAGATGATGCAATGGTATTCCTACACGTTTCATTTTATTTTTGTGTGCCAGTTCTCAGAGAACTACCATCAAGAGTACACTTTTCGGAATTCCATTTCATCATGCAATTTCAACAAGATGACAAGGTCACGTTTCATCATCAAGTTATTTCCTTGTTAAAATTGAACTACATATCTATTCACCGCTTTACACTAAAAACAGCTCTCAGTGTAAATAGGAATGAACTTCTTATGAATGCAATTGGCAGAAAGTCTTTTGCATAACCCTACCACACCGACATAAAAAAAGCATAACTGCACACTATACATTCTTTGTACACCTTGGAGGATGTTCGCCATTTCACGTGTGCACTGTGCATGCCTATACAGTTACCATTTGTCAGACACATTGATGACACAACCGGATGTTTTAACCTCATAATCCAACTTTAAAAAACGCATATTGTATTAATACTAATGTTAACATTAATCCATGACTTATTCACTTTCCATCAAGTATTGTTTGATTGTTTGTTTGAGAACCGCAAGAATTGCAAACGAATAACTCTTACTTCTTATGTGCAGTGGGGTGGTTTTTCTGAGTTTTCATACCCAGGAGACCTCAGCTTTCGGCTTAGCCCAATGCCTATTTAAGGATTATTCTACTCAGAGGGGATCCATAATTGTATAGATGACATATTACACAGCTTCCATAAGAAAGTCACAATATAAAGGCATTTCACTTACTAAGGTTTTCTGTTACAAGATACATTGCCAAAATATTAAACAATATTACATTTTTACTGTATTACAAATGAATTGCATATCACATAGATTTACAGACTATATTGGTCTATTTAGAATAAGGACAAGACTGTTATCTGTCCAATATCCGATAAAAGTGTATATTCTTGTCAGTTAGTATCCACTTGTCCAATATCCGATAAAAGTGTATATTCTTGTCAGTGAGTATCCACTTGTCCAATATCCGATAAAAGTGTATATTCTTGTCAGTGAGTATCCACTTGTCCAATATCCGATAAAAGTGTATATTCTTGTCAGTGAGTATCCACTTGTCCAATATTCGATAAAAGTGTATATTCTTGTCAGTGAGTATCCACTTGTCCAATATCCGATAAAAGTGTATATTCTTGTCAGTGAGTATCCACTTGTCCAATATCCGATAAAAGTGTATATTCTTGTCAGTGAGTATCCCCTTGTCCAATATCCGATAAAAGTGTATATTCTTGTCAGTGAGTATCCACTTGTCCAATATCCGATAAAAGTGTATATTCTTGTCAGTGAGTATCCACTTGTTTTTGGTTTTAGATGCGGCACTAGAGTAAGAGCACACACAAATGGCATATTTGGTCATGGATCTCTAAACTAAAAATATTTATTTCTAACAGATAAGACAATTTTCCACTATTAAACACCTACTTCGATAGTTCAATGACTGTCAATGACTAGTTGTAGCAGAAGTTGAATTTAATTATGGTAAACATGATATCCAAAATGCTACCAAGGACAACAAAAAAACATCTTATCCAAAGTATCTTCATTCCAACTCTGTGCTACCAATGTCAAACATGGTCCTTAACAACAAAACATAAGAGAAAACTGGTTACAACAGAGATGAGATGTCTGAGAAAAGTCATAGGAGTGACCAGAAGACACATAATTAGACACGAGGCCATAAGAGAAAGAGTGGGTGTCATATCACTTCTACAATATATACAAAACCAACAGATACAATGGTTCAGTCATCTGAAAAGAATGCCGTGTGATTCATTAGTTTATAAAGCATATACGGAAGAGAGGAGAAGCAGAAAGAAGAGCCAAGGGTAGACCTAGAGTACGCTGGATCGACAACATCAAAGAGACATTACACGAACACCAAATAACATTATCTGAAGCTGCCAGAAAAGCAAGATCAAGAACATTGTATCTCCCTTGACACACGTAAAGGGTAAAAGAGGAAGAAAAGAAGAAGAAGAAACATTATATCACCTTGTCAACATAACGTACTTCATCTTGTCTAAAGAAGCAATATTGTAGGAAATATCAGTTCTCAGAAATACTAATTATTTTCATTGTCTTAATGGCAACATACTAAATGTCAATGCAGTTGAAGTGAATGCGATGTTGAAATTTTCTAAAAATTTGCAAATATTTGGCCAAATAGTATAGTAATGTATGTGCATGCAAATAATGTCCTACATTAAAAGTAGAAAATGTCTATATTGTCACCTTGTTCCCTTGTTTGTACATGCAAGTCTTAAGTATTAATGAAAATGAAAGCTTTTTAGAATGTCATTTTTAGTGTATACAAAGTGACTTCACTTATGGAATTCCCAGTGGTCCCACCTCTTCATAAAGTTTATCAAGTTCTTCTTTGGTAATGTTAATCGTAGAAAGGCTATAAGTGGACTCTTTAATGTTAATTATATCACCCTTAAACTGCAAGAGCCTCTGTTGTCTCCTACAGATTAGTGTGCTAAAATCTTCTTGTAAAATCCACAGAGCAACTTTCTGCTCAGCATCTTGCTGTACATTATCTTCCATAGGTTTGCAACGATCATTGTTTAATTTTCCTCTATCATCCGTCTTCTTGTTTCCAAATGGAAGTTTTGGTGGCACATCTTTACTGATATTCATCCTGGCACTTCCAAAAGAAAAGAAATTCTTTATGGATGAAGTATATGGATGTTTTGCTTGGTAGTTTGCTTGTTCCAGTGCCTTCTTCTGTGCATAGTTCTCATGGAAATCTCTGTGCACATTGATTATCTGTTTAAAAATAATGGATACATAACAAATTAATAATAAATTAAAAAATGGGAATTGTAGCGTATTACATCAACCCAATTAATATAATGATTTACAAACACGAGTAATTAACAAATAGCTAGAAGACAGAATTGATGCCTTTGAGATGTATTTAAGTCTCTATACGATAATATAACGAATATTATGGAAATACCAACAAATTCTAAGATGTTCTGATGTATGGAAAAAGAACTATTAACGGAAACAAAAATCAAACAAATAAAGTATTTAGAACATGTAAAAAGACATGTTACCTTATTGAAGACTTTACTTAAAAGCGAAGCTGAGGGGGAAGTGAGCAAGGGGTAGGCAGACATACTAGTGGGATAAAACCATAAGATGGACAAGATACAGCATAAGTCAAGAAAGCACCAATAAGTCAAGAGACTGATGATGTAAAAGGCCAAGCACTAATTCGTTGCAAGCCAACTTTTGATACGAAAATGGCACTTGATTATGAATTAATAGTTCTTCTTCTTCTTCTGCGTTCGTTCTCCTGCAGATTAACAGGATGTAATCTGGAGAACGGAATACGTTGTGTCATGATTCACATCATTGCTGCGATATCTGCGTCTTTCAGCCTGACACGTCCGACTTCAGCATGGCCTTGGTCACTTTGACCCTATATAGGATGGGACCCCCATAACCACCTCAATCGTCTCTTGCGACATGAATGGAAGGTAAACAGTGTTATTATTCTTTGCTCCCGTCTCGGGCGCCGACAACACTAGGGCGAAATTAATAGTGTTTATTTGAAATTCTACCTAGGTGTTTAAATTTTTCAGCTTATATACATTGGTGTTGCAGACATGAACATTTTCATAATTCGGTTTTTTTTTTTGTATGTTATATTTAATGTTGTACTTCTTACATGCTGTTCATCATCATCAAGTGCCGTCTCCGCAATGAAGGTTGGCTGCAACAGACCTCCAACAACCCCTGTCTCTTACCTTAGTGATGCACTCTGATAGACTGAAACATGTCCATCTTGTGATGTTACTCTCCAACTTTTATCTCTGTCTACCTCTTATTCGCTTTCCTTCGACTGCATACTCAATTAAGGTCTTCAACAAGATGTCTTGTCTTTTAATGTGTCCAAAATATTCTATTTGCTTGATCTTTATTTCCCTTAATAATTCTTTCTTAATAGTTAAGTGTTAATAGAACCTTTGTTGTTTTATTCTCTTTTCATGATGTTCTCCCTATTCTTCTATATATCCACATCTCAAAGGCATAAATTCGGTCTTCTAATTATTTTTTAGTGTCCATGTTTCTGAGCCATACATTAATATAGAATAGATTTAGCATTTTATAATTTTCATTTTTAACTTGTTTGTAATTTTTAGACATTAATATTTTTATCATATCATTGAAAGTACTTTTAGCCATTCCTATTCAACTTTCAACTTCTGTTTCACATCTACCGTCATTTGTGATTATGTGTCCACTCTCTCAAGCACTGCAGCATCGATCCTAGCTCCTGAGAGACTACAGTCCTTGATCGTTCAGCTTGAAACACTCAGATCACTGCTGGCATCACTAAATTTGAAAAAGAAATAACACTGCGGGCAAATTATAAGCGTCGAAAGCGGAAGAATAATTCCGAAAACTCTCCGATTCCAAACCCTCTACACTCCTGCATGCACTGCAATAGAACTTTCCTGGCACGAATCGGGCATCTACGAACTCACAAACCAAATTAGACCATCACAAATGTTTTATTGTTTTTCTGCTTGTTCATCACATTTATTGTTTTTCATGCCATTCGCTTGCGAATGACGAACATCATCATCATCATGTGTCCAAGATATTGATGGAGTGTTCTACTTGTTTTAGTTTCTCTCCATGTATCTTTATGGTTAGCACCTGTTCTTCTGTGGTTTTACTGATTATCACAGTTTTTGTTTTGTGGATATTTATGTTCAGTCCATATTCTTTACTTGATTTATCGACTTAGTCTTTGACGTTCATGTTCACTTTCTGCTAAAAGAACAGTGTCATGTGCATATCCTAGGTTGTTTATTATTTTCTCATTCACGTGCTGTTAGAAATGCATTAATATGGTTTAGCAAATTTTACACTCATTTTATTATTTTATATTTTGATCATCAACTAATAGTAGTTGATTTCACTATGAAATTCCTCATCAAGTTTTTGTAAATTGTTTTCCTCATTTGTTGATGTGAGCTTATTTTATTATTTTTTCCATGAAGCTATATGTTGAAAAGTAGAAATGAAGACATACTGCCTTCTCTTACTCAAGATCTTGTTTCAAAACATTCAATCATTCCATCTGTTAGGCTTACTGAGCTTTGAAATTTTTGGCATTGTGTTTTTATATTGTCTAACAATATTGTCTCTGATGTTATAGTTTTCTAAGTTTCCCAGAGACTGTCTCTATATATATCATCATCATGTGACATATTCTTTCCAGAAAAAAATCTTCCTCGTGTCTTCTCTGAACTCTCCGTGATTCTGGGCGAGTTAACATGCTGCAGTTAGAGACATGGTTAAGCAATCTGATATATCATCGCACCATCATCGCCTTGTGCGCCCTCTTCCTCTGTTGCCATTAACTCTGCCTTCAGCTATTAATCTTTCCATGCTGTTATGTCTTTTTATATGACCAAAACAAACACACAGCTTTCTAGTTAAGATGTTATTAAGGAAGCATCCCTCTTCGACGTTTAATGATCTTAACACTTCTTGATTTGTCCTTTTAGATGTCCATGGTATACGTAAATGTCTTATGTAGCATCTCATTTCGAAAGCAGCGATTCTCTTTGCTATTGTTTTATTCAATGTCTATGTCTCAGAACTGTATTTTGTCACTGGAAATACGCATGATATGATCATACATAGTTTGGCTATGCTGCTGGTAACTTGCCTAAGATTTTTCATTTGCTCAAGTATCAGAATATTCCAAATAGAATTATTAGTCACATTACTTCTGTAGTTTGCCATTGCTTTCAGGAGGAAATCCGTTTAGTGAATAGCACACAAAGAAAACACACTCATTTTCTGTGTCATTTTTTTAGCGGACTTATGCATAAATATACTATGTATCTATCAAGCGACATATTCATTCCAAAACGTTGTCTTCATCGTGGATACTCAGAACGCCTCTTTGTCCTGTGTAAGCAGATCTGCATTGACCAGAGACCATGTTCATACATTCTTCGATGTTGCTGATTCATCGTCTTCATGGTTTTCCTCTTCTTGTCTTTCCTTGCACTCTGCCCTCCATAATCAACCTTACGATACCATTATGTCTTTGTAAGTGTCCTAAGAACTGTGACTGCCTTGTTATGATAGTACACCTGCATTTAGAAGCCACTTCATTTAGTTTCAGTAACTTCAAATGTTCTTTTTTTCTCTGGCCATGATATTCGTAGGATTTTTGTGTAGTACCTCATTTAAAATGAATTTATTCTTCTGGATATTATCTTGTTTAAAGTTCTTGGATATTGTCTCGCATCCATATGTTGCCACTGGGAAAACACACGATTTTAAAAGGGTTATTTTAGTGTCATTATACTATATATACCATATATTACTCTGTCGAATTCCTGTTTCTGGCTGCAAATATACCATATATTCCTAACCTAATGGTCAAATAGATGGTGCGTCAGCATTAACACAGATAAGTGCAGCACTACACTCTTTACCCTCTCACCAAAACAAAAAGCTGGTCATATCAAGATAGATGGAGAGCTCTTGAAAGAAGACAAACAACCCACATACCTCGGAGTTACTTTTGATGATAAGCTGACATGGAAGCAGCACATAAACAAAGCAACAACAAAAGCCAGGAGTAAGCTAGCTATCCTGAGAAAACTAAGTGGAACCACATGGGGAGCCAGTGGAAATATACTCAGTAAAGTTTACCAGCAAGGCATAAGACCACACCTGGAATATGGTTCAGCTGCGTGGTGTCCTGCATCAAACACCACATTACAAGATCTAGATAAAGTGCAAAACCAGGCACTTAGAATAATGTTGGGAGCAATGAAATCAACACCCATAGCAGAGATGCAGAAAATGGGAAGAATGCAAACACTTGGCGAACGCAGAGACACAAAAGTACTAATTCAAGCAGAAAAGTTTCAGTGTATGCCAAGTCATCCAATGAAGGAAAGATTCCAAAATCTAGCAATGGGGCGACTGAAAAGGAGCAGCTTTATCCATCAAGCTAAACGACTCCGTAGACAACTTACAGACCTACCTGAAGTTGACAGCCCCTTAAGGTCTGTACCAGAACAAACCCCGTGGAGTGAAATCCATGGAATGCCAATATACATTCAGACCCATGTGAAAGGAATACTAAGCGAGGACGAACAGAACAGTGTGCAGCGAAGGACAGTCACCCTCAGTTTCCTGGATGAGGAATATCCACAAGATATATGGGTCAGAGTGTACACAGATGGGTAAGCACAGAATCCCGTGAGGAATGGAGGTGCAGGTGTATATATAGAATATCCACACAAGCCTAGAGATACAATCAGAACACCGACAGGAAAATTCTGCAATAATTATGATGCAGAAATCCAGGCAATTAGTGTGGTAGCTAAAAAACTGCTGAACTCCAACTCTGGCCTGCAGCCTGTGGTATTCCTGACAGATGCAAGGTCAGTGCTTCAAGCTCTCCAGTCTGGAAAACTAACAGACTTGCAAAAACTACTTAGCGAATTGTCGTACCAGTATAGGGTAACCATGCAGTGGATACACTCTCACTGTGAAATACCAGGAAATGAAAAAGCAGACCAACTGGCTAAGGAAGGTGCTGCCGAAGACCAACCAGATATACGAATCACCTACCATCAGAAAAAACAGATGATAAAGTCAATAAGAAAGCCACAAACACCAACACAAGATGACTATCACATTATGAACAGATCAGAACAAGTTATAATTCTACGTCTCAGAACAGGACACAACCGACTCCGCAGTCACATGTATACAAAGTTCAAGATTGGCAACACAGCCATGTGTACATGTGGACAGGCAGCACAGAGTGCCAAACATATACTTCAAGAGTGTTCTGAGCATGAAACGCTGAGGCAGACATATTGGCCAGAGGGAACAACACTGGAATCAAAGCTTTCTGGGACACTGTATGAACTACAAAAGACAGTGAGTTTTATTAAGGAGACAGAATTACAGATATAGACATGTTTCAAGTGAACGAAAGAAGAAGAAGAATACCATATATTACTCTGTCGAATTCCTGTTTCTGGCTGCAAATATACCATATATTACTCTGTTGAATTCCTGTTTCTCGCTGCAAATACAGTGTTTAGATTTTCATTGTGTTGGATTGCTTCTTTCTTCATTTAGTTGTCTCGGCGGGAATTGTGCAGCTGTACAGTTTGTCCCTCTTCTGAAGACAAATTGAGAGGGACTCAGCTGTATTTCTGCAATATATCATATGCTCTGCCCTATTATTTTTACGTAGATTTTATCTATATGACTTCTGTATGTTTCACATTCTCTCTTACTACCATAGTGTTTCCTTATTGGTACAATTACTTCATTTTCCTGTTGTCTAGTACTTTTCTTTCTGTCCAGGATAATTTGAATAATCTAGCTATCGAGTGAACCCCCGTGTTTCTACGTGCTTTATTGCTTCGCTTGGTATACCATTCTCTCCTGATGACTGATTACTTGGGTTATGTTTAAGATTTATTCTATTTCTTGATTTAGTATATTTTATTATGTGGTTTCCAAGTAATTAAATTGTTCGTGGGCGTATATTTTGTTTCTATGCCAATGTTGTATAATTTATAGAAGCATTCCTTCCATCTTTCTTTACCATTTATGCTTTTCAGTAACGGTTTGCCATTTTTATCGATGATTATTATGAGGTTATAGCTCTCTTTTCTCACTCGTATTGAAGGTTTTTACTTATTAAATACAGAATAAGCTATTTATGAGTGTATACTTTGTAAAATTTAGAAACTCTAATTAACTAATGTCATATAAGTCTGTACATAAAAAGTGTCATGTACTATAAATGGTTTTTTTAAATCTACATAGACAATGAATAACGAAACAAGTACAGATTCCAGAAGCCACAGTACAGATGCATGTTCTGCAAAATAACGCATGAGAATCCCATGAACATGATTAAACGTATGAGGGAAATTGACAGCAAATAAAAGTTACTTAGAATCATCACAAAAACTATTCTATATGTATTGACCACATCATGAGAAGAGATTTTAAATTAATTGTAACAATAATTGAAACCGAGGAAGAAAGAGACGGAGATCAAATAGGGTAAATACTAGATAACTTAACAATATGATATCAAATTAGCTGAAAGACAACTTAAACAAACATGCCAAGAAAACTGTGACATGTACACGGAATTCATAAACTGAACAAAAGCATTTAATACAGTAAGTAGAGAGTATGTGGAGAATTTTGCAAAATATTGTTGCGCACATCACAATGATGCAGCAATTGGATGATGGAATGCAAACTAGAGTTCAGAATGAATGAAAGTTATCTGCAATTTTACCTGTCTCAAATGGAGTTAAATAGGGTCGTGTATTAGCAGATACCATGTTTAGCATCTTTTTCTCTACTATGTTGGAGGATGCTTTCAGAGATCTAGACTTGGGAGTAGACATAGGTTATTGTTTTGACGGAAATTAGTTCAACCTTCGGCGTCTTCGAGCACAAACCAAATTTAAAACACACATCGTCAGGCAACTTTTTGCTGATGACTGTGCCCTAAATTCCAACTCTGTGGCTGATCTACAAATTATTATAGACATATTCTTCACAGCATGCATCAACTTTGCACTGACTATTAATACGGAGAAAACAGAAGTCATGTTACAACCAGCATCTCACAAAATATATATGGATGCCATGCATAAAGGTAAAAGGCTTAGCACTGAAAGTTGTGGATTTATTCACATACCTAGGTAGTACACTTACAAAATACCGCCAATGATAATGGAGTGTTTACATGGATCGCCAAGACAAGCAGCACTTTCGGCAGATTGTACGCAAATGTGTGGCATAGAAATGGCATTAACCTACAGACTAAGCTGAACATTTACAGAGCAGTGGAACTTCAAGTGCTGTTATACGCTGGTGAAACATGGATCATGTATAGAAGACATGTGAGGAAGATCAATCACTTTCACAGAACATGTCTGAGAAAATCTATGAACATCAGTAGGCAAGACTTGATTCTGGATACCACTGTACTTGACAGATTTGGTTGCTCTAGCATTGACACTATTCTTATGCGCACACATGTCATCTGGTACGTATGCCAGATCATCGCCAGCCAAAGGTACTTCTCTGTGAGGAGCTTCAGAGGAGCATACGTTATCAAGGTGGCCTAAGTAAGCGCTACAAGGACTCACGAAATACTTCACTCCTGCGGAAGACGGATGTGTCGGGCCATTGGCGCAAAAAACGGCGACACAACGCATTTCCATTCTCTGGACTACATCCTGCTAGAAATCTAGTAGGACAATGGTCTTGCTACAATGGAGATCCAGCAGGAGTTTGAGAATGAACAATGAAGAAGAAGAAGAAATATATCACTGAAAGTATTTGCAATAGACCAAGATACTTGAGAAGAACTTGCACCAAATAGAACTACATGGCGCTCTATAGTTTGATAAAGTGTGGCATCTTTTGAAAAGAAGAGAAATGCAGCAACTCAACAGCGGAGAGTAGCTAGAAAGTCACGGGTAGACCAAAACCCTCTACAGTGGCCATCACATGCCCGAACTGTCCAAGGATATATGCGGCCATAATAGGGCTTATTATCCATCTACACGCTCAATGTCAAGGACATAACTATAACTGAATTTCAAAAGTGATGTAACAAATAGTCTTCATCACTTGTGATGGACGAACAACAATATATATATATATATAGGCAACATACACACACAGAGATGTGCACACACGTAGATCATATTCACACGTGTACATGTTTGCACATACAAATACATATATTGGTGCAATACAAAAAATACAACCTGATCATTGACACCTTCAGCCAATAGTCTCTGCTCTTCTGCAATCTTGTGCTCTCTCAAAAGTTCCGATGGTTCAGAACGTTTAATCAGGAAAAGACGAGTACACAAGCATATAAATGTTACGCCTGCCAAGGCAATAACTAGTCCAAATAGGAATATTTTAACATTGGCAAAAGTTTCACTGCGCACTGCATATCTATCCAATGTAAATTGATATTCCGTGGAATCTGCTTTACATGTTGGAGTCGTCAAGTTATTTGTGCATCCACTTAAACAGTATCCATTTGTCGGATTACAACGTACATAATAACCATCTGTAGATAGGTTTTGTATTTATACAAATACTAGATTAATTTAGTAATGAATCTGTATGGGTGCACTAATTAAAAAGTGTAAATTTTATGGACAAAAACTATTATCAGTGTGCATATGTGAACATTTAAGTATAAAAGTACTTGTCAATGCTGTTAAAATACCCCGATTATATTTTTTTGATAGCCTGTCAAGTGTGACATTCCTTCAATTTCATTGCTAGTATTCATAAACATATTTTAAATATGCACTTTTATGGTTACCAGAGTAGCGCAGTAATGGGGCCCAAATGACAGATAAGAGGAGCATTGAAATTCTTATAGTAAGCAATCTTCAGGAACGATTCCTCGGTGAGAGACAAACAACCTTTTAATTCTTATTTGATTTACAGTAACTATGATTTTTTGGTCTGCTGTAGATGATAAGCTAATAGTTACGTTTCACATGATATTTAATTAAATGATGATTTGAATGTTCCTCAGCCCCAGTGTGTTTTATTAGAAAGATCAAGCATACATTTCCTATACATTTCCTAAGAGGGCAAGACTGCTCACACATGTTTTAATAACCCTAACCCTAATCCTAATCCTAAGAGGGCAAGAATGCTCACACATGTTTTAATAACCCTAACCCTAATCCTAATCCTAAGAGGGCAAGAATGCTCACACATGTTTTAATAACCCTAACCCTAACCCTAATCCTAATCCTAAGAGGGCAAGAATGCGCACACATGTTTTAATAACCCTAACTCTAACCCTAACCCTAATCCTAATCCTAAGAGGGCAAGAATGCTCACACATGTTTTAATACACAGGTATGCCACCTTTCTACATGATGATGTTCCTCCTGTGCATGGGAAGGTGCACATGACATTAAACAGATTAGTAGGGTGTAGTCCGGAGAACGGAATGCGCTGTGTCATGGTTTACAGCATTGCTGCAATACCTGCGCCTTTCGGTCTGGCACATCCTACTTCAGCATGGGTTTGCGTCACTGACCCTATATCTGATGGGACAGCCAACTTCATCACATAACTTCCTTAGTCGTCTCTTACGACATCCATGGAAGGTAAACAGTGGTGCTATTCTTTGCTCCACTCTCGGGCCTTGGCAACAAGAGAGAGTTTTCTTAGGTGATCCTTGAAGCGCTTTTTCTGCTCTCCGCTTGAATGTTTGCCATCGCACAGCTCCCCATAGAATAATCTTGTTGGAAAGCACTCCTCTGGCATACGGACGATGTGAACAGTCATGTGGAGTTGGGACCTGTTCAGCAGGGCATGGATGCTTTGCATACAGTACTTTTTTAAGATTTCCATGTCTGGTACTCGAACTTGCCAACGTCCTTCCATTAGCTTTCTTAAGCACCGAAGGTAGAAATAGTTAAGCTGTTGAGTGTGTCTCGCATAGAGAGTCCAGGATGACGCAGCATAAAGCAGTGTTGGTAGAACCTTGTCAGTTGTCGCAGTTTGCGATAGGGTGCTGCCGAGATATACAAACATATTGGCAGTATTAAGTTTCTGTCCTTTAACTGTGATTACTGGTTCTGTGTAGGGGACACCTGGGACTGGTTAATACATTAATGTCTTCGCGGTGCTGATGGCGACACCGAACGCATCACAAGCCAAAGAAAAGAGGTCCATGGTCTATTACTTTACATATGTATTGTTCTATTATTTCACTTATGTCATGTTTAATACTTCATATATGTCTTGTTCTATTACTTCCCTTATGTCATGTTCTATTACTTCCCTTATGTCATGTTCTATTACTTCCCTTATACCATATTCTATTACTTGCCATATGTCTTGTTCTATTACTTCCAATACGTCATGTTCAATTATTTTCCATATATATATTTCTATTGTTTCCCATATGTATCTATCTATTCCTTTCCATATGTATCTTTCTATTGCTTTCCATGTGTATCTTTCTATTGCTTCCCATGTGTATCTTTCTACTGTTTCCCACACGTATCTTTCTGCTACTTCCCATATGTCATGTTCTATTACCCCCCATATGTAATTTACTATTGCTTCCAATTTGTCATGTTCTATTACTTCCCATATGTATTGTTCTATTACTTCATATATGCTATGTTCTATTACTTCCCATTTGTCATGTTCCATTACTTTCCATATGTCATGTTCTATTACTTCCCATATATCATGTTATAATTACATCCCATCTGCCGTGTTCTATTAATTCTAGCTCATGTGAGACATCAGTCATTAGTCCCTCAGCTTAGCACACCCAGATCACTGCTGGCATCACTAAATTTGAAGAAATAAAAAAGAAAGAACGCTACTGGCAAGCGACGGAATCCGAAGGATAAATCCGAAAACTCTCCTACGCCGCACCCTTCGCACTCATGCATGCACTGCAATAAAACTTTCCTGGCACGAATCGGACTCATCGGGCATCTACGAATTCACAAACCAAATTAGACAATCACAAATGTTTGTTTTTTCTATAGTTCATCACACTTATTATTTTCCATGCGATGCTCATCTTTGCTTGGGAATGAAGAACATCATCATTATTATTTCATATATGTCTTGTTCCATTCCTTCACACGTCATGTTCCATTATTTCACATATGGCATGTTATATTACTTCCTATACGTCATGTTTTATTATGTCATGTCTTATTCTATTACTTCATATATGTCTTGTTTTACTACTTCTATTACTTCCCATATCCCATCGAGACCAGCACCGTGCAGAGGTGATGGGGCTTAGTTCAGCCATCAGGGGCTGGAAACTAAGACTGGTCGGGCAGTCCCATTCGAGCAGGACCATAGTCCTGCCCAAGTAAGCAGAGTGCTGAAGACGGAGGCATCCAGCCAAAAGGCGCACAGATAATCAGGATGCCACGCACAAAACACAATGGAAACATGTCTTCATCTATAAATAGTTATGGTGCCTGCCCTGTGGCGGACGTTCAGGCAGGGAAGGTGCCGGGCCCTATACCTCGAAAGGGCCCAACCTCAGTTACTGGAAGTCCTTCTCAATTGCCCCGAGGAGCCAGGAGGCAAGGGAATAGAGCTACTGGCCAAACAAACAAACGACCAATAAAAATAATGCACTGGAATGCTGAGGGTGTCAACAGTAAAAGAGATGGATACAGCAAAAAATTGGAACTTGAAAATGTCCTCAGTGAAGAACAAGTTAGTATATGCTGTATCCAAGAAACACACCTCAGCAGCGACATAGCCTTCAAAATCAGAGGCTACCAGTGCTACCGATCTGACAGAAAGGACAGGCGAAAGGGTGGAATTCTGACACTTGTTAAAAACAATATCAGCGCATGTCAGCTGGAAGTATATATGGAAGGGGCAGAATACCAGATGCTCCACCTAAAAACAGACAGTGCAGAATTCCATCTCCTGAACTACTACTGCCCAAATGATAAACCATTGGCACTAGACACAATTCCAGACAAAGAGAGACTTATGGTGTGTGGTGACTTCAACAGCCACTCTCAGAGCTGGGGCTACGATCATATCGACAAGAGAGGTGAGGAACTTGAGAGCTGGCAGGATGAAAATAATCTCATTCTTATTAACCAGCCAGCAGACTCGCCAACCTTCTACTCGAGAGCATGGCACACCACCTCTACACCAGATCTGGCATTCCACTCACCAGGCTTGGAATGGAACATCACACGTGTTGTTGGAAAGCAGCTTGGAGGTAGTGACCACAGACCAGTATTTCTGGAAATCCACAATGAATTTACCAAGGACAGCAGCACGCTCACTAGGTGGAATTATAAAAGGGCAGACTGGAAAATGTACCAGCATTTAACCAGTGTTCTAGCTAAGGACATGAACTTGGACAAAGACATCAATAGAGCAGTGAGTGAATTTAATAGATGTATACTACATGCTGCTAGTAAAACCATACCCAGGGGGGCACGCAAAAACTACAAACCCTACTGGAATGATGAACTGGAAAAGCTACAAAATGAGATGGAAACATCTAGACAGCAGGCTGAGAACAGACCTAGCCAAGAACATCACAACAAATATCAGCAAACAAAGGCTAAATTCCAAAGAGCCAAGTTACAAGCCAGACGGAGCAGCTGGAAAGAAAAAACAGAGTCGCTGAACCTAGAAAGAGATACTAGGAAATTATGGAAACTTGTAAAACAACTAAATGATGAAGGTACAGGGAGAAATACCAGGATCACACTTTATAAAGATAGAGACATTTTAACAGGTAAACATGCAGCTGATTACTTTGCAGATTCCTTTGCAGAAGACAATAACGTCAAAGTCAGCCCAGACAAACAACAGGAGGTTCGAGAGAACCAGCAAAACATTGGACAATGTGAACCTATACCTGAAGTCATGGAGGCACCAATCACAATGAGAGAACTGGAGCATGCAATATCCAAATTGAAAATGAAAAAGTCCCCTGGAGCTGATGGAGTGTCCAATGAAATGATTAGAAACCTGGGAATTGCAGCAAGAGCAAAGCTACTGCAGATCTTTAACACAAGCTGGTCCACAGGTAATGTACTACAGGCGTGGAGAGAAGCAATAATGATACCACTCCTCAAATCAGGAAAAGATAGCAACATAGTCTCCAACTACAGGCCCATCAGCCTCACAAGCTGTCTATGTAAAACAATGGAACGCATGATCAATCTTAGGATGCAGTGGTACCTTGAAAGTGAAAACCTTCTGGTATCACAGCAAGCAGGTTTCAGACAGTGCTACTCTACTGAAGATCAGGCAACCTACCTCTCCCAAGAGATTGAGGATGCCTTCCAAGAAAAGAAACTGGTACTAGCAGCATGGATAGACCTCAGGAAAGCATTTGATAAGGTCTGGAAAGAAGGGCTCCTAAAGAAATTGCGAAATTGCAGGGTTAGCTCAAGAATGTACAAATGGGTAAAAGCATACCTGCATAATAGAAGAGCCAGGGTACAATTAGATGGTCGCAAGAGCAAGAAAGTTCTACTGCGTCATGGAGTCCCCCAGGGAGGAGTCCTGTCACCCACACTTTTCTTGGTTTACATCAATGACCTAGTTGCTGAACTACCACACGGGATCAAAGTGGCAATGTATGCTGACGACCTGGTGATCTGGTGCACGGAAGAACATGCAACAGTGGCCACTAAACAAATACAAAGAGCTATCGATGCCTTAACATTATGGGCAAATAGATGGTGCGTCAGCATTAACACAGATAAGTGCAGCACTACACTCTTTACCCTCTCACCAAAACAAAAAGCTGGTCATATCAAGATAGATGGAGAGCTCTTGAAAGAAGACAAACAACCCACATACCTCGGAGTTACTTTTGATGATAAGCTGACATGGAAGCAGCACATAAACAAAGCAACAACAAAAGCCAGGAGGAAGTTAGCTATCCTGAGAAAACTAAGTGGAACCACATGAGGAGCCAGTGGAAATATACTCAGTAAAGTTTACCAGCAAGGCATAAGACCACACCTGGAATATGGTTCAGCTGCGTGGTGTCCTGCATCAAACACCACATTACAAGATCTAGATAAAGTGCAAAACCAGGCACTTAGAATAATGTTGGGAGCAATGAAATCAACACCCATAGCAGAGATGCAGAAAATGGGAAGAATGCAAACACTTGGCGAACGAAGAGACACAAAAGTACTAATTCAAGCAGACAAGTTTCAGTGTATGCCAAGTCATCCAATGAAGGAAAGATCCCAAAATCTAGCAATGGGGCGACTGAAAAGGAGCAGCTTTATCCATCAAGCTAAACGACTCCGTAGACAACTTACAGACCTACCTGAAGTTGACAGCCCCTTAAGGTCTGTACCAGAACAAACCCCGTGGAGTGAAAGCCATGGAATGCCAATATACATTCAGACCCATGTGAAAGGAATACTAAGCGAGGACGAACAGAACAGTGTGCAGCGAAGGACAGTCACCCTCAGTTTCCTGGATGAGGAATATCCACAAGATATATGGGTCAGAGTGTACACAGATGGGTCAGCACAGAATGCTGTGAGGAATGGAGGTGCAGGTGTATATATAGAATATCCACACAAGCCTAGAGATACAATCAGAACACCAACAGGAAAATTCTGCAATAATTATGATGCAGAAATCCAGGCAATTGGTGTGGCAGCTAAAAAACTGCTGAACTCCAACTCTGGCCTACAGCCTGTGGTATTCCTGACAGATGCAAGGTCAGTGCTTCAAGCTCTCCAGTCTGGAAAACTAACAGACTTAAAAAAACTACTTATCGAATTGTCTTACCAGTATAGGATAACCATGCAGTGGATACCCTCTCACTGTGGAATACCAGGAAATGAAAAAGCAGACCAACTGGCTAAAGAAGGTGCTGCCGAAGACCAACCAGATATACCAATCACCTACCATCAGAAAAAACAGATGATCAAGTCAATAATAAAGCCACAAACACCAACACAAGATGACTATCACATTATGAACAGACCAGAACAAGTTATAATTCTACGTCTCAGAACAGGACACAACCGACTCCACAGTCACATGTATACAAAGTTCAAGATTGGCAACACGGCCATGTGTACATGTGGACAGGCAGCACAGAGTGCCAGACATATACTTCAAGAGTGTTCTGAGCATGAAACTCTGAGGCAGACATAATGGCCAGAGGAAACAACACTGGAATCAAAGCTTTATGGGACACTGTATGAACTACAAAAGACAGTGAGTTTTATTAAGGAGACAGAATTACAGATATAGACATGTTTCAAGTGAACGAAAGAAGAAGAAGAAGAAGAAGAAACTTCCCATATGTCATATTCTATTACCTCCCATATGTCATATTCTATTACTTCCATTATGTTCTGTTTTAGAGTGTGATTAAAGAGAGCAACGCATCTTCAACGGTCTACAATGTGAGCACCTAAAAACAATAAACATTAAAAAAATAAACACTAACGGTAAAAATTAATAATTGTAAATAAAATTATCTTGACCGCGAGTATGACACAAGATAATTTTTGATGTTGAAGTTTTTCAATGACAATTTCAGTGAGTCAGTTAGTTAGTCGTCAGCTCATCATCACTGCAAACTGGACACGTCCATAGTTGCTCCGATCTCTACCTGAGTGTATCCGTCATTACACTTCCCCTGACAGTACTTACCCTATGCTGGTTGACCATCATTCTTCTGTGCCCTCCAAAATGTTCACTCCTATCAACACTGCATTTCAAACCCTGATCTTTAATACTGGACGTTGAAAATGAATCATCATCCACACGAGTCTCACTATCGCGGACTATATCTCTTAAGAAGTTCAAAACGCCAGATCGATCCATTTACCCATTGCCCTGTGCCACAATCGCACATGACGCCAGTTGATCTGCTCTTCCTTTGCCTCGAAAACTCACATGTCCTGGCATAAAAATAAATGTAACCAATTTCAGTGTCGCCTTTCTCAAGGCCTCAATCCACTGTTCGCGAACGAGTCCCACTTGTAACTTCCAAATCATAATCTGTCAGTCTTTGAAGTGTATGCCTGTCTTAAACTGCAGATAGTTTAATGCTGACCTTAGCTTTACCTCATGTACTTGTAGGTCAGCATACATATCTTGTAAAAAACATTGTCTATTAATAAGACCGCCTGTGTAACACACACATACATCAGGTATTTTGATTCTTATGTATGGCTGTGGATTTTACTGGTACCAGATCATCGCCTGCTAAAGATATTCCTCTATGGTGAGATACAACCATGGTAGATAAAAGAATCGCTACAAAGACTCGCTACACGCCTGATTGTTGCATCTTCTCTGTGTTGTTGATAATTATATATTTATAAACACCAGTTGATGTTTCATTGAAAACAATTAGGGATCAGGTCAACATTAGAATACATTCAGAAACAACAAGTTAAGTGGTTCGGCCACATAACCAGACAGAAAGAGCAAAATATTATCCAAGAAATCCTTAACAAACGATACGAAAACAGTCAACCTATTGGACGCCCTCGTAAAAGGTGGATAGATCGTGTATTAGAGACACTCGGAAATATAACAGCAGATGAGGCGAATAGAAGAGCAAAAGACCGTACACTCACTCTCCTCTTAAGACCGAAAGGTACAAAAGAACATAAAGAAGACGAAGAAGAAAATGATCATTCATTAAGTATACATCATACATAATATCCAGGCCCGTTCTATCAAATAAAAATAACCTGTCATTTAAAAAAGAAAACCGTTTGCTCGGTGAATTTTTCAAATTTTCTACACAGGGCAAAAGACAAATGTCAACATAGGAAATAAAGAAGAGAATCGTCCAGGTTCACAAGAATCACTACTTTCAATAGTAAAACAAAGAATACTTGGTGTTGACATGTATGCCGAAATTATTGCCTGTCGAAAATGATATTACAATGTACAGTTGAGAAGCAGCGGGGTTAAGAAAATCATGGGCAGACAATATCACAGATTGAACAGTGAACAGGATAAGATTTTTCACACGTATCTGCATCGCTGAGGATAGAAATCACTGCAGGGCAATGTATGTTGATGTATCCAATGTAGTACCTCTATGACTCTGGCAGGTTTATGAATGGATAGGCTATGCTCACTTGATATTGTCAACATTAGTGCAAACACAAATCACTAGAAGATTCTATAGTTAACACATTTTACCAGTTTATCACAGAAAAATTCGATCAAAATAATGTGGGTGTACTTCAGTTACAGAAGTGAATCATTAATCAAGAATTAAATAACATTGACTTTCTAATAAATAACTATCAGTATTACCAAATAAATAGAAATATATTACAATGTCCATGAAAACAACGATTTGAGAGTTGCTATATGGTTTTCAAATAGCCGTGAAATACACTCTGAGCAACACTGTGATCTTTAAGAGTTAACAAGGTTTAGTCCGTTTATTGGCATTGACATTCATTCCATTATTTTAACCACTGTAATATTTGCATTATCATAAGGAACTGCTATTGCTGTTATGTGTATATCTTCTAATTATTTTACTTCAGCAAAACTAACTTCAAAATTGAGCTCACCACTGTTACAAGGACCACACGTTTCTGCACATTCAAGCCCATAATAGCCGGGAGGGCACGGCATATTGCATGCAACACCCATCCACCCTGGAGCACACTTCTCATCACATAAAATAATGCCTGGTCCGCATCCACTAGATCTTTCATTACAGTTGCAAACTTTCCAGCAAGATTCACCATGTGTTTCTAGTTCACATGCTGATTGACAATCTACACCCCTGAAACACAGAAGTGTAACACAGTTACGACAATTTAAAACAAAAAGATAAACGTATATAAAATCACAAGCTATATTATTTCATATAAACTGCTTCACTTCGGAATGGTCAATTCCAAGAACAGAACATTTTCACTGTACTGTTTTTGTTGTAAGGGAGGACAGGCGTTTAATATTTGTGTTTGTAATATTTTAAAATGTATGCATAGCAGTACTTCTGACATGCAGCAAGAAAAATGTTCATGGTACCAGAATAACAACTGCAAGCTTGCACCAAATATATATATTAGTTTTCTATAAGAAAGAAAAAAAGGGTTCTTCTTATAGAAACTTCATGGCATGTCATCTATTCAATCCCGTATTCGTAACCTTCGATAACAGTTACCATGTTGTTCCGACAGGTCGACGTTGTGCTTGAACTAGTTACGGGAGCGACGTGGGTGGGCGGAACAACAAAGAAACCTGTCGCAAGGGCCAGAGTTGTGCCCTGATGTCGACGTCTGTTTCGGCTGCATTGGACTCAAAACACCATCCAATGACTGCTGGAACAGAGGGCGGAGCTGTGAGGTTAGTTTTCTCATCACGATTCAAGATATATTAGTTTTAACATTGTATAAACAAAGTTTAATAGTGGTGGAGAGAAGACTGATAAACACACAGAGTGGGTGTGGCCAGTTTATAAATGTTAAGGGTGATCTAGAGAAGGAAATCCGAGGATAATCTGTTGGCTAGCTAACTAAATATATTAATGATGGTAAACAATTTGGAAAAAAAATGAAAGTGATTTGCCACTTACTCATCGCTCAACTATTTTGCAAGCTCAGGAAAGTCGTTAAACAATGAAAGTGTAAAAAACAACTTATCAAAGAGACAACAGGTGTTATTTTATTTTATAGCTTAATGATAATTTATTTTTGAATCAGTTCTTATGTGATAACTGTATCGAATTATCAGCATAGTAGTACATCATTAAAAAGAACATGTATTGAGTATAAATCTCACATTATCTATATAATCTCTTATAGAGTGTATACATAAAACTCCTTGCAAAAGACAAGCTTCATAGATGACATGATAGTAGTAACATAATTTCAACTCCTTTTATAATTGGACGTACTTTGGTCAGGTGATTCTTGTACATAATAGTATAGCTGCATCAGCGGTGCATATGTCTCCGTGGAACTATCCCAAGATACAAGTGTGTGCTATCAGAGGGAAAGCTCCAGTGTCTATGGTCATAAAAACATTTACGCTTGAAAGGGCAAAGTAGAAAGTTTGACGCGTCAAATATTACTAGATTAGAAGAAAAGCACATTATTTTCTGTAGAGACGTTAATGGCAGAGGAAGATAGTGGGGGGGGGGGGTATCATTACTAGAAGCAAGGGGGGAGATAGTGGGGGGACATCATCATCTACATGCAAGGGGAAGACCTCGAAATTGTGTTGGTAATTACAAATGTCATATGTTCAATGATAGTTCAGTGCCCTGAGCAGCTATTCGATCCTTGGACACTGGTAGTATCAAAGACATGGCATTATTTTTCACACATCACCCTAGTCTAACTTGCTTAACAGGAAGCACGAACTCAGTAAACATAGCAAAGTAATGTCAGCCATCTCGGGTCTTAACTGTGTTAAGCAATATCAGACACACTATCAGACACAATATCAGACACAATATCAGACACAATATCAGACACAATATCAGATACAATATCAGATACAAAATCAAACACAATATCAAACACAATATCAGACACAATATCAGACACAATATCAGGCACAATATCAGACATAATATCAAACACAATATCAGACATAATATCAGACACAATATCAGATCAGAGACACTATCAGACACAATATAAAAAACAATATCAAACACAATATAAAACACAATGTCAGACACAATATCAAACAAAATATCAAACACAATATCAAACACAATATCAGACACAATATTAGATACAATATAAAACACAATATCAATCACAATATCAGACACAATATCAGACACAATATCAGATCAGACACAATATCAAATACATTATCAAAGACAATATCAGACACAATATAATACACAATAATAAACACAATATCAGACACAATATCAGACATAATATCAGATACAATATAAAACACAATATCAGACACACAATCAGACACAATATCAAACAAATATCAAAGACAATATCAGACACAATATAAAACACAATATCAGACACAATATCAGACACAATGTCAGACACAATATCAGACACAATATCAGACACAATATCAGACACAATATCATACATAATATCAGATACAATATAAAACACAATATCAGACACACAATCAGACACAATATCAAACAAATATCAAAGACAATATCAAACACAATAGCAAACACAATATCAGACACAATATCAAACACAATAGCAAACACAATATCAGACACAATATCAGACACAATATAAAACACAATATCAGACACAATATCAGACACAGTATCAGACACAATATCAGACACAATATCAGACACAGTATCAGACACAATATCAGACACAATATCAGACACAATATCAGACACAATATCAGACACAATATCAGACACAATATCAGACACTATATCAGACACAATATCAGACACAATATCAGACACAATATCAGACACAATATCAAACACAATATCAGACACAGTATCAGACACAATATCAAACACAATATCAGACACAGTATCAGACACAATATCAGACACAATATCAGACACAATATCAGACACAATATCAGACACAATATCAGACACAATATCAGACACAATATCAGACACAGTATCAGACACAATATCAGACACAATACCAAACACAGTATCAAACACAATATCAGACACAATATCAGACACAATATCAGATACAATACCAAACACATTATCAAACACAATATCAGACACAATATCAGATACAATAGCAAACACATTATCAAACACAATATCAGACACTATATCAGATACAATACCAAACACATTATCAAACACAATATCAGACACTATATCAGATACAATACCAAACACAGTATCAAACACAATATCAGACACAATATCAGACACAATATCAGATACAATAGCAAACACATTATCAAACACAATATCAGACACAATATCAGATAAAATAGCAAACACATTATCAAACACAATATCAGACACAATATCAGACACAATATCAGATACAATACCAAACACATTATCAAACACAATATCAGACACAATATCAGATACAATAGCAAACACATTATCAAACACAATATCAGACACAATATCAGATACAATACCAAACACATTATCAAACACAATATCAGACACTATATCAGATACAATACCAAACACAGTATCAAACACAATATCAGACACAATATCAGACACAATATCAGATACAATACCAAACACATTATCAAACACAATATCAGACACAATATCAGATACAATAGCAAACACATTATCAAACACAATATCAGACACAATATCAGACACTATATCAGACACAATATCAGATACAATAGCAAACACATTATCAAACACAATATCAGACACTATATCAGACACTATATCAGACACAATATCAGACACAATATCAGACACTTTATCAGACACAATATCAGATACAATAGCAAACACATTATCAAACACAATATCAGACACTATATCAGACACAATATCAGACACAATATCAGACACTTTATCAGACACAATATCAGACACAATAAGCTGAATATCAAATGTGCATAAGATGTAGCAAATTGAAGCAACGACAATGGAAAGACAGGCAGAGGAAGCATGGTTAAACAAATAGTTATCAGGATATCAGGCTTGGAATAAAGCATGCAACATCGGCTACTTATCACACAACATCGTGACTTTAAGTAGGCTGCAGATGAAACAATGGTCATGCTAAGGGAAGAAAGTTGGAATGAATTCGGCAGGTCTTACAAATTTACACTTAGCACTTAACACTGACAAATCACTGAATATGGTATTGTCTATTGTCTTTCCCCAGATAAATGATTGTTGATCGCATTCACACTTGCCGTTAAGCGTAGGGTTGGTATCTTAAGCTGTCGTTTCAAGGCCAGATGTGTCGCCGAGGTTGCATTTAGTCCATGTTTGTTCAAGGTTATCTTGATGTTTTCTATCCATCGTTTTCGTGGTCTAACTTTGACCTTACGCCCGGATATTCTTGTATTATATGCTCTTATTGGTATTTGGTTTGACTTCATTCGCATAAGGTGACCGAACCATTTTACTTGCTGTCTCTCAATATGTTCGCTACATGATATTATACCAACTCTTTTCTTAATTTCTTCATTTCTTATTGTATCTAGTTTGATGATGGTAAAACCCCTTTAACTGGAGCACAAACAATACTGTCCAATAATGCACAATAGATACTGTATTCCTTACTTTGAAACCACAAATCTTACATAGCAGAAATGAGATGAGGCTGAACGGAATGTTTTACTTGAGCACTACTATTATATAAACAGATAGTTTTGGTTGTTGGCCACATGTGTAGCTGTTCTGCTTTTACAGCTCAGCGTGGAGGAAGACCATCAAATGGGGGAATCGTGCTTTTGCTGAGACCACAAGCTGTATGACAATGGAGATATATAATTACCACAAAGGCAGAGAAGACCCCATCAACCAGTTATGTGCCGTAGTAACACAAATACCAAAGTAATTATAATGAATAAGAAAATATGAGTTACAAATATCTACCTACTAATAAAAAGATGATAAAAACAATTATAATAAAATAATCAAGGACAAAAATCGTAAATGATATCGAGACGTAAACTGTTTTCATCCTTATTTATTCTATTATAATTGTTTTTATCATCTTTTTTTTATTAGTAGTGGTAGATGTTTGAAATACATATTTCATTATTCACTATAATGACTATGAAGATTATAACAGTGACCAAGGCCTTGATCTGAATGAGTATATAGATGACAACTCACATCAGCATACTCAGTGACGATGCACGTGATCAGAAAAATACAAATTGGTTTGTGGGCAGTGGCTTGGGCAGTGGAGAAGTCAATGTTGGAATATGTCACATTCATTTTCGTGCTTCCTCATTTGTGTGTTCAAAGAACTGAGAGAGCAGATCGGCTGGTTTACACTGCTACTGTTTCCGGCAGTAGAGCAATGGCTCGGGCTGACATTTTGAACTCTTTACGAGATACAACAAGGACAGATAAATTAAGCAATGTCATGTTTCCTTTTCCATGCCCAGAATAAAGGAACTGAGCGTGAAATGCGGGTGCTGCCAGAAATACGATAAGTAGCGTAGAAGAATGCAAACCAACAGAGAACTGAAACTGTCAGCCATCGTTTAATGATGGATATACTCAAGTGGAGGTCGAATCACCTACGGGCGTGTCCATAACTTGTACAGGTATGTAAATTTATAGAGGGCTACATACATTTAAACAAACTAGGACCATTAGATTTTCGTGCAACATGGACAGTTGGGCCTTAAACTTTGAGGTGACAAACATAACCAACACATAAGCACAAACAAATCTGCGTCAGATGTTACACTGTTATCTAATGTTTATAGTCATTTTCATTAACAATGGCATTATTTTTATTGTTTGTTCTGTATTTTATCATGATAAAAACATTGAGATCAAAATTTAAATTTGGTCTTTTGTGAATGTCATTAACAACATATTTGTATGTTAGTCTGTTTTATGAACTGTAAACGTGTTATTTTTGCTTTTCAAATCGGTAAAATATTTTACAATCATCAAACCAATTACTGATTCTTTGGTTGACCAAATAATCTCTCATCTCCTTAGAATTTGATCAGCTCGTTAACCAAATTATAGCTTATAAAAGATGTATGAAAATGAAAATTATTTATTACAAATTTGTCATATGTTTCTGGTGTATGTTTTAAAACAGTCAACATAAATATCAGGTCCATCAATATGTCTTTAATTTATTCTAATTTTGGTTGATTACTCTCTAATGTGTCCATATCACGTGATGTCATTCCAGATTTTTAATATTAGGCTTCCATAACCTACAGCTTCCTGTTATCGGAGGAAAAAATACGATTCGTCTACTAACGATCATTCGATCTGGGCGTTGCGCGCAGATAGATGGATCAGGTGCGCTGCATACGCATTTAGCGAAAATTCCTTTCATTAAATAATGAATCGGGTGTATCTTCAAAAGTATTGACATATTAGCGCCTGCGGTACCCTACTTTTATATTTAGATATAATTAAATATTACTGTTGAACTAATATATGTACGGTTTATTTAGCTAAAGAAATTATTTCAGATACCAAAGAACTGCATAGTGAATCAACTACGAGTATTACACCAGGCATGAAATAATGTATATAAATTTAATGTAAACATTCAGATTTATATATAACACAGATCCTACCAATATCCGTCCATGCAACCGCTGAAGCATTCTCCTGTGATCACGTTACATATCTCACTCTTATTTCCACAATTACAAATTCCTTCACAATTTGGCCCAAATGTTCCATCTTCACAAACCCAAATCTGAGGAAAGACCATACATACTAAAAACTAAGGTGCGAGTCACGATAGTCAGGGAACTCCTATATACAGATGGCTGCGTACTATATGCTGATTCTGCACGAATTCTACGAATTTCCTATAGGGAACATAAGACCAATTTACACGTAAGAAATAAAGTAGAAATGTATGCAGGTGTACAAGAACCATTGATTTCAATAGTGAAACACCGAAAACTAGCAACGTTTGGACATTTATGCATACATGATTACTTGTTAAAAACAATACTGCAGGGAACTGTCGACGTGAGAAAACGCAGAGGAGGGCAAATAAAGGCATGGACAGACAACATCAAGGAATGGACAGGACAAGATTTTTCCTCACTCATCCGCATCGCAGAGGATAGAAATTACTGGATGAATCTGTATGCTGAAGAATCCAATGTGGTACCCCTACAATCCTAAAATGTTACGGGTTGTTCATTGATTGGTGCAGGTCGCCCAAAACCAATTTGCATACTTTTGGCTTAATATCACTATGGAGAAAACATAGGTCATGTATCAACCCACACCAAACAATCCACACCAAACAACCCACACCAAACAATCCACATTTCAAACCTCATTTAAAATCGAAGAAGAACTTCAAACAGTTAATAATTTCACCTACCTGGCCGACACTTTTTCACAAGCTGTAAACATTGACACCAAGGTAAACAATAGAAGAGCAAAAGTTAGTGCCGCATTCGGAAGCACAATGAGATCAATAGAACATTGAACGACGTTTGGGTAGCGTGAAATGGAGAAACAGGAAACACCGAGTCACATTTCTACACCATCTTGAGAGCTAATTTGTATAATGTATGCAGAGGATCAAGGATAACAGGAACAGAAACCACATCTCACGCTATTCTCGTTGTTTGAAAGGTTACTTGTCCGAATAATTTTTTTTTAACTATTTCTGATTATGTCCCGTGTATTATTTGGTGTTATGTCCCTTTGTACCATAGTTACGGGGAAACTTCGTTTCGTTCAGTTTTGTTTCATTAAAAATGGTGTTGATTCTGCTTGTACAGTACCACAGCTGCTATATGAAACACATCAGGCTAGCTCCTGCTAGGCTGGAGGACAGATGAAGTGCTCTAAAGACACTCTTAAAACATTACTGACTCACTTTGAAGTCTTTCACAACACAGATCTGACTGGCATTGCAGAATCAAGAGTTCGGTCACTGCAGAGAACCTTACATATGATGCTGCGCATCAAACACGCTGTAGAAGAAAGGAAAGAGCTGCTCAATGTCACACATATTTCTTCCACGCATGTTCAGAGTGTGGTAGAAAATTCCAGGCACGCATGTGACTCCTCCGTCATAGATGTACACCGCAAATATCATCATCTTTATCATCATCATCATCACAGTTGAGCATCGTTGACTATGACAAATGAACAGCATTTTTTTGTATATGGTTGACAGCAATATTTATATTTTGTGTCACATTTTGTGTATCCAACGTGCAACCTTTAAATTAGACACCAATTAAAAGTAGCTCACTTTCTACTGTGGATAATTAAACTAAATTGGACACCAATTAAAGGTAACTCAATTTCTACTGTGGAGAACTAAACCAAATTGGACACCAATTAAAGGTAACTCAATTTCTACTGTGGAGAACTAAACCAAATTGGACACCAATTAAAGGTAACTCAATTTCTACTGTGGAGAACTAAACCAAATTGGACACCAATTAAAGGTAACTCAATTTCTACTGTGGAGAACTAAACCAAATTGGACACCAATTAAAGGTAACTCAATTGAGGAATGAATTAAACTAAATTAGTACACAACATATTCTCTACACAACACACTGACCAAATAGTACTCACGTGGGAAACAGGTAATGAAGTTTTACTGAACGACGACTAACACACTATCACTGTCGAATGCTCACGTAAAATACATGTAATACACACAACAATACACAGACATAATCGACGTTTTGAACCAAAAGGCCTTTATCAAAATACGCACATACAATCACAATACGATGAGTAGAAATAACCACACCAAGCAAACGTTTTTCCTGTGTTTTTGTATATGTATTATTTCACGTGAGCATCCGACAGTGATAGTGTATTCGACGTCGTTCAGTAGAACTCCATTACCTGTTTTCCACGTGAGTACTATTTTCATAGTTTTACTAGCAGTATTACCTTTAATTGAACACACTGTCCACAAAACTTAGGAAAATAGAACACACAAAAACCAACTTTAAATTTTAATGAGTTGGGTAACCACCAAACTCCCTCACTTTTACCAAAGTCTAATTGATATGTTACCCTTGTATTACACAAATAGATCAGTCAATATACGAGTATAAATGAACATGGACTGATGGGGTTTTATTATCTACAGAAAGTAGGAAGATGATTGAGATATTGTCTGCATTCTCCACTACCACAGCAAATATGGAAAAAGAAGCAGTGATGGTGGTACTCGATTAGTTATTGAAATACCAAATCACATGGATGTTAAGCATTAGAAATGGTGATTATTTTCTTCGCACACCGGACCTATCAATAGGCACTCAGACCTCATATTCAGTAAATCTCTCTCGGTATAACGGCTGATAGTTCTATGTTGGTTCAGTGTTTTTTTGAAATTTGTATTAGGTGTTCTCTGTGGGTCACGCATATTTTCACTCAAAATTCGCACATTCTCAATACTGATTCATGGTCATGTATCTGAAAATGCTCGATTGTTAGAACTCACGATGAACATTTAATATGTGTGCTCGGTGCATAGACTGGCAAAAATATATTTCCATACTCCAAAAGTATGTTATTAAGATATAACAGTGCATGATAAGAAAGGAGAGGCTCACGCTACTGAATAACAACTAAACTGTCCAAAGTACTACATGGACATACTGCCCTACTCTTGCACAAGACATAGACAATGAAGGACTCACGTATGGGCAATGCTGTGTTTGGTGGCACTGTACTAAAGAGACATAGGGATGACTTAATAAGGGCAGTCATGGTTTTGCTACTGAATGGAAAAAAAACAATATTGAAGAATATACAAAGAATCACATAAATATGACTAAAGGGAGAAAGTATATTGTCTTTGGAAAGATCGGACGATCATATAGTCAACACGTGACTGTCAATTCGAATCTATATACTCTTGAATGGCTACTGAAACTCTAATGGGAATACTACATATGCAATGATGATGGTTTCTTATTGGAATACTACATGTGCAAGGATGCTAGTTTCTTATTGGAATACTACATGTGCAATTATGCTAGTTTCTTATTGGAATACTACATATGCAATGATGATGGTTTCTTATTGGAATACTACATGTGCAAGGATGCTAGTTTCTTATTGGAATACCACATGTGCAAGGATGCTAGTTTCTTATTGGAATACTACATGTGTAATTATGCTAGTTTCTTATTGGAATACCACATGTGCAAGGATGCTAGTTTCTTATTGGAATACTACATGTGTAATTATGCTAGTTTCTTATTGGAATACCACATGTGCAAGGATGCTAGTTTCTTATTGGAATACCACATGTGCAAGGATGCTGGTTTCTTATTGGAATACTACATGTGCAATGATGCTAGTTTCTTATTGGAATACCACATGTGCAAGGATGCTAGTTTCTTATTGGAATACTACATGTGCAATGATGCTAGATTCTTATTGGAATACCACATGTGCAATGATGCTAGTTTCTTATTGGAATACTACATGTGCAATGATGCTAGATTCTTATTGGAATACTACATGTGCAATGATGCTAGATTCTTATTGGAATACCACATGTGCAATGATGCTAGATTCTTATTGGAATACTACATGTGCAATGATGCTAGATTCTTATTGGAATACTACATGTGCAATGATGCTAGTTTCTTATTGGAATACCACATGTGCAATGATGCTGGTTTCTTATTGGAATACTACATGTGCAATGATGCTAGATTCTTATTGGAATACCACATGTGCAAGGATGCTAGTTTCTTATTGGAATACTACATGTGCAATGATGCTAGTTTCTTATTGGAATACATGTGCAATGATGCTAGTTTCTTATTGGAATACCACATGTGCAATGATGCTAGTTTCTTATTGGAATACATGTGCAATGATGCTAGTTTCTTATTGGAATACTACATGTGCAAGGATGCTAGTTTCTTATTGGAATACTACATGTGCAATGATGCTAGTTTCTTATTGGAATACCACATGTGCAAGGATGCTAGTTTCTTATTGGAATACTACATGTGCAATGATGCTAGTTTCTTATTGGAATACATGTGCAATGATGCTAGTTTCTTATTGGAATACCACATGTGCAATGATGCTAGTTTCTTATTGGAATACCACATGTGCAATGATGCTAGTTTCTTATTGGAATACATGTGCAATGATGCTAGTTTCTTATTGGAATACATGTGCAATGATGCTAGTTTCTTATTGGAATACCACATGTGCAATGATGCTAGTTTCTTATTGGAATACCACATGTGCAATGATGCTAGTTTCTTATTGGAATACATGTGCAATGATGCTAGTTTCTTATTGGAATACTACATGTGCAAGGATGCTAGTTTCTTATTGGAATACTACATGTGCAATGATGCTAGTTTCTTATTGGAATACATGTGCAATGATGCTAGTTTCTTATTGGAATACCACATGTGCAATGATGCTAGTTTCTTATTGGAATACATGTGCAATGATGCTAGTTTCTTATTGGAATACTACATGTGCAAGGATGCTAGTTTCTTATTGGAATACTACATGTGCAATGATGCTAGTTTCTTATTGGAATACCACATGTGCAAGGATGCTAGTTTCTTATTGGAATACTACATGTGCAATGATGCTAGTTTCTTATTGGAATACATGTGCAATGATGCTAGTTTCTTATTGGAATACCACATGTGCAATGATGCTAGTTTCTTATTGGAATACCACATGTGCAATGATGCTAGTTTCTTATTGGAATACCACATGTGCAATGATGCTAGTTTCTTATTGGAATACATGTGCAATGATGCTAGTTTCTTATTGGAATACTACATGTGCAATGATGCTAGTTTCTTATTGGAATACCACATGTGCAATGATGCTAGTTTCTTATTGGAATACATGTGCAATGATGCTAGTTTCTTATTGGAATACTACATGTGCAAGGATGCTAGTTTCTTATTGGAATACATGTGCAATGATGCTAGTTTCTTATTGGAATACCACATGTGCAAGGATGCTAGTTTCTTATTGGAATACCACATGTGCAAGGATGCTAGTTTCTTATTGGAATACTACATGTGCAATGATGCTAGATTCTTATTGGAATACCACATGTGCAAGGATGCTAGTTTCTTATTGGAATACCACATGTGCAAGGATGCTAGTTTCTTATTGGAATACTACATGTGCAATGATGCTAGATTCTTATTGGAATACCACATGTGCAAGGATGCTAGTTTCTTATTGGAATACTACATGTGCAATGATGCTAGATTCTTATTGGAATACCACATGTGCAAGGATGCTAGTTTCTTATTGGAATACTACATGTGCAATGATGATGGTTTCTAACCAAGAATCTTGAATCAAGAAAATATTTACATTTGTCTGTTGTTCTGCTAAACAAGCAACAATAGTTCTCATGAATAAAATGTGACAGGTTTTGATGATTAAGTTTTCATTTACTAAAAATCGAAATTCTTCCACAGCTTACCAAAATTTACTAAAAAGAAAATTAAATTGACATAGTGAAACATTGAGTACGCTCAGCAGACATGAACGTATTCTTAGATCTAAGAAAGCTTACCTCAATATCTTGCACTGCTGCAAAATTAAAGGGAGAGAAACTGTAAGTAACAACTGTGAGAGTTCTCGCTTTCCCAATGCATTTGATGTCCATTGTAGTCTGAGGCATATGATCTCTTTGTAGTGAACAGCCAAGACCTTTCCAAAACTGTCTTTCTTGTTGGAGGAAATTGTTGGGATAATCCCCAGTGTCCATAAAGATAGCAAACATTCTGATATAGGAACATTTTAACTAAATGTTAACTGTATTTCGTATGAGTAAATCTTATTCTACTAAAGAAGTTCAAAAAGCAAGTTATGCATTTATACTAAAATATACTCATAAAGGACAAAATATGTGGAAACATAACATTACAAGATATTCAAACACAAATTGGGCCATTAGAATCAAACATGTACGTCATGTCATAAAACATCAAAAATGACATGCATTAAACCCTTACCATAAATATACAATATTCTTAACTTACACGATTCAACAACACAGTGAATCAAAACGGAAGTAAACTACCAACATTTTGTAAATGGAGTACATAAAAACAATCCAAGGCCGGGAATATATCGGCCATAAAATAATTAACACAATTTACAAATATTTAGTCAAGCTACGCATGAAATTTGTTCATTACATTTTAGAACAATGAGAAAATCACATATTTGACAGACTACAGAAATACCTTCACTAACCTTCAGAGTCCAGATGTCACTCAAAAGGCGAAGGAAATATGATTTAAGCTTTTATACATGACACGCAGTAATAGGAAAACAAGCATATTAACTAGAATGGATGCTAAAATGAAAAATTTGCTAGAGAAATATCCCAGAATTAGAGTATCCCTTTATTTACACCCGTAGGACAATCACTTTAGTCAGGGGTAAATTAAGAGACAACATGACAACAAACATTCAAAACACAGACATTTACAAAGCTGTCGTGTAAACATGCCTCTGACAAAAGAACACGTCCAATACTAATAACCACACTGTCCAATACAGATGATCTATTTATCTATGGCCAGTGTCATAGGGGTACCACAGTGGATGTATCAACACAGAGTCCTCAAGCGATTTCTATCTTCAACGATGCTGATGAGTGAAGCCAAAACTTGACTTGTATAGATAGACATCTGATTAGGCCGTGTCGAATATGGGCGGTGTCCACATTGCATATTTCCACCCATATATAAACTTAAATGTATTCAAATAGATCATGTATAAAATGCTACAAGCTTCTACAGTGATGCGTCAATAGCAGCAAGTCATCAATAACATGTTTTCATCATTCATCACTCATTTCATAGGATTGTTAAGCAGGACTCTTCACAAGCAAAATCACAGCCACAGAAAAGCAACATAACGGTCAAATGCATCACGTTAGGAGGATGAAACCCAATTTAGCCCAAAAGTTCGGGATAAATGTTCCAGTGTAGGGTAACAACCCTAAACAGGAAGTAGGTGGATGGAGTAACTGTATCTCGTTGTTAGGCTGTTTTATGTTTTATTTTGGTAACAGTTCTACATGTTTGTGTTCATCTTGATATTAACCCAAAAGTCGTGTAATGTCCTTGGGAAAAAAAAAACAAAGGAATATCCACGAAAGCAAGAAAGATGGACTACCTTCATTCAACACCAACTTCAATTATCGATCTTTACGATTTATCAGATTATGAATAGAAAAATAAGAAGAATTATAAACAATGCCAGGGGAAGACCGAGAAGAAGAAGAATTTAGATAACATCAAGATAAGTGAACAAATATGAAAACAACACAGCCGAAGTGACATATCTATAATTGTAAGGACATATGAGATGAATAATATATACTCTTGTTGGACAACAAGACCATATTGACAATAGTTAAACTCAGTAAGCTTTTAATGAGAAATGAAATTCTCTCTAAAACAATCAAGCAGAGCAAAGTAGATGTAAGGAGAAGAAGTGGCCAACATAAGGTCTGGACTGATCATATTAAAGACTGGACATTTCTGAATTTCTCCGCATTGTAATATAAATTCAGAAAATGTTTTAGTCGAAGATGCTGATGACAGTGGTAAGTATGTTTACGTTTATTTTAAATTAACAAGAATGAAAATAATACTACAATTTCATAAATGCTTAACTGTTAACTTTAAATCTTGTTGCATATAATCTCAATACAACGACAGAAAAGAACTACATTCTAAATACTTCATTTTTGTCCATGTTACAACAAATAAACTATTTGTATTTTCCTATACCAAAATATTTACCTATACCAGCAATTAATGTAAAATTTTTACATAAAATAAAATCATTGCTACCTTAAAAACCACATTCGTTACGACTGCTGCGATAAATCCGTTCAATCTAGATAACAATTAATCATAAATCTTTAACGTGGTTATGAAATAATACACTCGTGCAACATATGAAGCCTATACGCTCAGTAATTACGGAGATAGTAGACAATATCCGTGATCAACTATATATATATTGATAAACGCACTTACCGGGGTATTTGTTATTATCACAACTAGAATTATTATCACACTGATTTATAAATGGTAAAATAATAAAACGTTATACAATGTTGAATACTATGAAAATAGTTTACTAACCGGAAATTTGATAGACGGTTTTCATTAATGTGTAGCGTAATTCCTTGAATATGGTAAATTCCATCTAGTTGAACATTCCACCAGCTCACCCACACTCCTTTGGTGTCATCATAAAAGGAAGGATGAAAGCCGAACCTCGGAGGCTGACGTTTATCAACTTGTTCCATGGGTGATGGCTTAATGTAATTATAATCAAATTGTAGTTTACATCATCTAGGAATTAAATGAGGTCTTAAGAAAATTATATAAAATCTAAATCTGCCTGTTTGTACGTGTATGTATCCAAGAGAATCACGGAGAGAGAGAGAGGGGCATATTTGTATGTTAAAGAAAATAATGCATTAATGAATCATGCATTTGTGATAGTGAGTTCAAGTAGGAAGCAAGTGGATCAATTAAAAATTCTTGAGACTAACGGAAATTGAACCAGGTCCGTTCCAACGGCATCGAATTGCCTTGCAACTGGAGTAAACGGGGTTTTCCGTATTTAACTAATCGCATCTCCATTAAAAGATGCGATTTTGTCAAAATATTCAAACTGTGTACTCAAGTCACTGAGAACAGACCAATCGAGACAAAGACTGTTGCAACAATAACGAACATCCCGTACAAGTATTTAAGTATCATCCATCTACTCGAGTTGCAAGGCGATTAGTTGCCGTTGGAACGGAAGTGGCTAAATCCCGTTAGTCTCAAGAATTTGTGATAGATATAGAACTAGCTATAGGTTTACATATCAACCTGTAGGCTTACCTTTAGGCCTTTTCTAACCTGTGAAATTTCTCAGCCATGTTTGATAATGCAACCATTAAGTTTTCATGTACCACGTTTTTTTCTTAAATCTTTCTTTGAGCAATTTTTCTGATTAACATTTTTTCGACACTATATGCACAGATTTATTCTAAAGCAAGAACTGCTTAAGGATTTATGCCATTTGTAAAGTCTGTAGAAAAGTTACTGCCGTGGCGTCATCAATATGATAGTAAGAACCATTTCAAGATACAAATCGAAGAGGAGAATTAAAAAACTATTCATAATGATTGTGCAGTAACCAGAAATGAAGGAATAATACAAGAACTCATCTTGTAGAAAACAAAGCCTCCACAAGATACAACCATCTGCACAAAGAGTTTCGTTGCCTACCACTGTGGTAAGATAGTTGCAAAGAAATATATTGTCTATTCAGTAACAACATCGAGTATGACACTGGAGATAGAGGTGGTGAGAGTAACTCTCAAGTGATGATGCAACCACCAACACACACAATGACTCTCTCTCAGGCACGCTGCGCAAAATAGAAGTCCATGATAAGAGAATAGTAGGTTACTCTTCTCAGCATTCTTAAAGTGTCAGATGGATCTACTTTCCATGACATGCGGAGTCAATGATAGAGCTGATGTACTGGTGGCAATGTGATATAGTCTGTGATAAGAAGAGACATAGTTGAGTTAATTGGGACAATTACTACAAAAAGATGTGACGAAGCTAAAAGAGACGCTGTCCTTGTTCATAGAATAATAGAAATTGGAGTGGCTAAGGGAATGGAAAGAAAGGGTTTCCTGTCTAGAGAAATCTAAAGATTGCTCAACTAACAGCTAAACTGGTACATTGAGTTTATACACCATTAGGGGTGCAAAGGGAACGCATTGCTCTAGGCGGACCCAGGGTTAGCAGATAACCAAGATCCCAAATGTACCTCCACGCGGTGCACCCTGGAAACAGAAATACAGCAGCTCGTGCTGATTCTGGCCAAATCATTTGGGGATCGTGTCCGAGAATGTGGAGGTAGCAGATGGAAAGAGATTTGACTGCACAAGAGACAGACAATATCTCCGACACCACCAGCAGCACCACATATAGCGACACTGTCGACATACAGTGAAGCTAGTCAGTCCAGTCCGAACATTGGAGGGGCGGCCAATGTAAAATGCACGTAAAGGTAAATGCATGGCGAGAGACAAATATATTTCATACAGAGTACAATGAAACAATGAAAGGGCAGAACAGCGCTAGAGGGCAGCGCGAACTGCAAATAGAAAGTGAAAAGTCCCTAGGAAAGGGGAACTACAAGCTCCGTCAGCTCGAGACGGGCTTCTAGTTACCAGATTTCCTTACAGGCAGAGACCCAGACCCATCCATTGTCGTTTGGTAAAGCAAGAAGACCTAACCCAACTCTAATGTCGAGCCTTCCTAAACCGGAAATATGCTCGCGAAGAGAAAGGGTTCTGTACCCGATGGGCTTAGGCAAGAAAGAAACAACGATGGTAGTCCTGGCCCAACTCTACTGTCAAGGTTTCCTATACCGGAAGTACACTTGCAGAGAGAAAGGGTTCCGTACTCGATTTGCTCAGGCACAAAAGGGACAACGATTTAGCCCTGGCCCAACTCTACTGTCAGGTTTTCCTACACCGGAAATACACTGGAAGAGAGAAAGGGTTCAGTACCTGATGGACTCAGGCGCTATTGATACAAGGACGCTCAGCTCGAGAACGCCTTGCTCTCAAACGCGTGGTGTGAGACTCGAACTTGGACAAGGGGTACACGATGTCGGTGAATGACACCTCGGCTAAGAGGGCAAAAGAGCCAGGGTCCAACTCCTCTGTTGAGTTCTTCCCCTTAAGGAACCAGGCTCACGGATGAGAAACGGTTCGGTACCCAATGGGCACAGGCACAGCGCGTCCAATTACACGGGGCAAGTTCATAGACAGTGGAACACCTCGTTCGAGTCAGACGAGAGCAAAACATCGTCTGGGCGAAGAGTCTCCACTACGCGTGCCTGGAGACAGATATAGAGGCTGTCACAGGCTAAGGGTAGCCCACCCGAATTGTCAAGGCATGCCGAAATCGGATGTGCTAGGCCTACAAGGCGCATAACGGTGGCACAACGTAATCACGCTCCCGGCGGAAATCGCACGGATATCCGTGATGGTTACAATGGAGCGAACGAAAAACAAACTAACAAACATACACCATTAGAAAGCTAATGGATTGTTATGTTGAAAAAATAAGCAGTGGGTTATATGCATTATTAATGTGTTATACCATTTACTATTGCACAAATATAGCTGCACACGTTATAAAAGGTTACACATTGTACACAGTTTAGATACGTGTATACAGATCCATAGAAACAGAATGTAAGACAAGACACTTATGTCGGATATTCTGGCATATTTTCATAATCTTATCGTCTGTACTCTGATAATATAGTTAGTCGTCGGATCATCATCACTGCAAACTGGACACATCCATAGTTGCTCGATCTCTCCCTGAGTGTATCCGCCATTACACTTCTACTGACAGTACCGGTCCTATACTGCTTGACCATCATTCTTCTGCACCTTCCAAAATGTTCACGTCTAGCAATACCGCATTTCAAACCCTGATCTTTAATATCGGCCATCGAAAAAGAATCATCCACACTAATCTCAATCTCGCGTGCTGTATCTCTTATGGAGTTAAAGATGTCAGCTCGATTCATTACCCCATCGCCCTGTGTCACACCGCCCATGACGCCAGTTGATCTGCTCTTTCATTACATCGAACAACCACACGTCCAGCACGAAAATAAATGTAACTACTTTCAGCCTCGCCTTTCTCAAGGTCTCAATCCACTGTTCGAGAATGAGACCCATTTGTACCTTCCTAATCATACTCATAGAGTCACTCAAGATGCAGACTTGTGTTGTCTTCTGTGTGCCTACCCACTCAAATTCCGTGGTCACCGCCATAATCTCCATGGTCATGCTACTCGAAGTCACAGCAAAGTCTCCACTTTCCTCCCTGTTCGTTTTCCCTGCGTACTGAGCTGTGAACAAGCATTGCGAATATATGTCTAATCACAGATCTATCAGCTTATACAATTACACCCCCCCCCCTTTTTAGCATTCATACTGACAAAAGCCTGCACCTCTTGTTCCACAGCCGTGGGACACCATTCTCTGCATTCCCTGCTAAGTGATATTACTATTCTCAAACAAGTTTCGAAATTTGTGGGTAGACCTATCTGTTCCGCACCTGCTACCACATCTTGCAATCTGTACACGCTTTGTATGACATCCTTAGCACGTCCCATCCACGATTCCCCTCTCTTAGGTCTGCTACCTTTAGCTTTCTGTATTTCAGAATGCAATGTGTGTTCCTTATATGCATGTATCTAAAGGTACACTCGTACACGGCAATACTGTAATCTGTGCTCTGCAGTTGGACAGTCGAGTAGGTACTGCATAGTACGTCGATGTGTTTCTTGTGCACCCAAGAATAATACGCATTGCTGCATTCTGGGTTCTATTCAGTCTTTCGATCTGAGTTTGGCTAAGAGTCAGGATTACAAGTACATATTCCATCACAGCAACCACCAAACACCGGTACAAAATAAATAACAAGTCAACCTTTGCTCACACTGCGCAGCAGCCATAATCTTCACTTCTGCTAAGCCTTTGCCTACCATTATGATAATATGGTCAACATGTTCCCTGAAATTCAGACTTCTGTCCCAAAAGAAAACAACACACCCAGTGATCTCATTGTGCTGGTTCTTTCTAATCTGCTCCCTGACAACGAAACATGTAGCATGGGTGTCTTTACCATGTGATTGTTCAAGGAAAACCAAGTTACGATTGCCTTAGAAGGATTTACCACTGCTCCAGTATCTCTACACCAGTTCGTCAATCTGTCCAGCTCCCCCTGTAGTTCCACGACGCACACTTCTCTATTTCTGCCCTGCCTATACACCAGGATGTCATCGGCGTACGGCATCGTTCTTCCAGCACCTGTGATTTGATTGCTAGTGATAGGTACTTGAAAATCACAGTAGATAGAGATTATCCCTGTGGCAGACCCGGGCTAATAACCGTTAGTGCCGATACCCAGTTACCACACTTGAGAACTACTTTCCTGATCAGCAGGGCCACACAAAACCACCGCACGACAAAGGATTTACTGCAAGACTTAACAGCTGGTCCATCAAGACATCCAAGAACTCCCTATTGTACGCACCCTTTAGATCTATTGCGACCGCACATGTCTCCATGCGCGAATCTAACCCATCAAAAACATCCTGTGCAAAGATGACTGCATTTTGTCATGTCTTCGTTCCTGTGCGATATCCACCTAACAACGTTTGTAAACACTTATTTCTCTCAAGATGACACGAATCTTTACAGGCCACAGTTTCTTCCAAAAGCGTGCCAATTACATTCTGCGTTGTTATTATTCTGTAGCCTTGTATCCTGGTGTGATCCTTGCCAGGTTTGGGTAGTGGGACTAAGTAGCTATGCTGCAAGTCTTCTTTTAATGTGCCCTTTAAAATGCTATTATTTAACATGTCCGATTACTCTCCCAACTCCTCATCCGTTCACTGACTAATGTCATCGTATCTAATGCCATCTGGTCCAAATTCTGTGGGGGTTTTTTTGTGGTACTTTTCAGCGCTTTCCAAATTTTGTTACTGTGATTATCATATGTTTTTCCATGTTCAAATTCTTACATATGTCAATAATCGTTTTCCTGATCTCTTGACATGCCTCGACATTTCTCTGACCAATTTATGCGGTATAGTGTGCCAGCAACGCCGCACCTTTTGTCTCGTCCGTCTTCTGCCATGCCATATCAGAGCTCTGGAAATCGGCAATAGTTGTCTATCTTATCCGACCATTTATGGATTTATGTAAATGTCAGAGCAATTTTAGTGACTTTTTATGTGTGATGTGGCAAATTTCGCCTCATTTTGTCGCCTTTGCTGAATGCAATCTCTTTGTTTGAACTTTGTTGTCTTTCCTCCGTTTCCATTGTGCGACCTCCATGGGCTGAGCAGCCACACTTTTCCTTGCTTTCTGCCATAGTGCTACTGCTTTCCGTTTCTCGCTCCATGCACTGTGCACCTCTCCGTTCTACCAGGGGGGGGGGGGCTTATCCCACACCTTATTTCTCACTTCCACGTTTGTTTTGGCGAATTCTGTTGTGATAATATGATTAAAAACTATGATAATATTCAGGAGCCCAGCCATGTGGACTGTGTGAAGTATATATAAGAAATGTACTTAGAATGAATGAAAACAGACTGCCACACAAGCATTTAAATAGGTGCCAGATGACAAAAGAAAAAGACCAGGAGAAACAGTTCGCATGACAACCACGAAAATTGGATAGGCTTTGACTACAGATCTCAACATTATGTAAGAATTACACCGGCAGCATTACATCGATCACTCAAACTAGATCACGAGCACTGGTTTGTGCACCATGCATAGTGTTCAGCGCTGAAGGAACATCTCTCTCTCTCTCTCTCTCTCTCTCTCTCTCTCTATGCAACGTGTCCTTTACAGAACGTTGCCCCCACGTCCACTCTGTAAGTCTCTCGGTACTGTGTAAGCTGCTCGGCTTCTTCCAGTGCCATGTCCAAATCTTCGATGCTATGTGTTTATGGTAGCCTTTGTCTACATCTTGTTCTCTGTCCTGGAAATCTGCACCCCCCAAGATTAATCTTTCTATACCATTGTGTCCCTTTATATGTTCGAAATATGTTCGTGTGCACTTTTTGATAGTTTTGACGAGCCATTCTTCTTCTATGTCCAGATTTTTGTAGAAGTCTGAGTTAGCTGGTCTTTATTTCCATAAGATGAAGACCTTTTTATAACATTTCATTTCAAATACCGATATTTTCTCTTCCTTTCCAGATGTCGTTGCCCACGTTTCACAGCCATGTATTGCCACTGGAAAGACATAGCTTCTTAACACTTCTAATTTTGTTTTGAAGGAATATAGACATATATATATATATATATAGTAATATTATACATGGCTTACTAATAGTATGTGACATTATTTTTTTTTTCTGGTGGGCCTCATGTAAATCCCGCAGAGCGTCCACATGCGGTCTTACACTGAGACCTATATCTAATAGTGATAATGGCGTTATCAAACAATTAATTCAGGTGATTACAGCTCACGTCACACTGCATTACCTGAATTTCCATAGGCCGTACTCTATATAGTTAATAGTTATATGTCCCAACACATCAACAATGTCGTAGCGCAATGATTGAAAATAATGGCTTGTCTCAACATTAAGTTTAGAGTGGTTTAATTTCTCAACAGACACAAACAAATTATAAATAACTTACATCTCCGATACTGTCAGTCATTGTAACTATGTGGTTTTGTGCGATATTAATTGCAGCACAGTTACGTCCCTTGGCAAAGTTTCCACATAAACGGGATGGACAATAGCCAGTCACTGTGTTACAAACTGACCCAAAGCAATTGCAACGAATCTTACATTCTGGGCCGTAAAATCCGTTGTCACATCCTAACAATGTGATTTCTCTCAATCCAATTCTCATTGACACATCCGAGTACTTGTCATAACTAGTATGTCTAATGCTAAGGGTAGATCCAAAATTGCCTTGCCTTTGACAAATGAAAGTGTAAGTGTCAGGTTGTAAAGGTGCGTACCATGTCATTCCGAAACAGGAGTTTCCATCAAGAGTTATTTGTATGGAAAATGGTGGGGATACATCAAAATCACAATATGTTATAACAACACTGTAGAGAGTAATGACTGGTCTGTATGATAACACAATAACAGATGATCTGCTATTAAAATCTGACTTAAATACAGCACATCCTAACTTTTCTGCAAAATAGTTAGTGCTTTTTTTTCTTAAAACAGTTTCATATTTGTTACTGGAAGGCGAGAAAGTAACTCTCTTTATATCTGCTTCAGTAATGCTCGAAAAATGACTCTCTTCTCTTTTTGATGCCGATTTGTAATAACAGTCGTAATTTCTTCCAGAATTTTCAGCAAGGCATTTAGATTGACAGAGTCCGTCAGTTTTTCGACATGTCTCGCTGTTGCGACATCGACATGGTCTACACGCAATCCCATACGTGCCATTTATACACACATCGGTACATTTAGGTCCCCGTCTGCCTGCAGTACATGTAAAAACTTGAACTGAACAAATAGTCATCCCCGTGTATGCCTGAATAGTGAGAACGCGACCTGTCACGTACTTTGAACACATAAATATATTGCTACCATTATGTAAATGGGGTGAAGCACACATCACGCCGTCAACTAATACTTTGACTTGATCTACTATATGATCTACACTATACGTAGTCATGATTATTTTAATTATGGGATATATCTCACGAAAGTCAATGAGATAAACTGCCGCTTCGTTAAATCGCCTAGGACGTAACGATGTACAAACACTTGTAACTTCGACTTCGGAAAGCAGTTCAGTGCTTTGTTTAGATCTATACACTACTAGCTTACCGATGCTAATTTCATGCAAATATTGAGAATTTATCCAAGCCATTGTTTCGACAAAGCATAAGCAACAGACCAGCAAATATTGTACAGAAAACATAGATAATAATCATTTCGATAATATAGTACACAACTCGGAATCAAACTGAACAATTGACACACTCCACGTTTAAATCGTCACACAAATTAGTACTCACAGTTTACTTGCACAGTATTGCACGGTGGGGGAGTGGGAAAATCCAATGGTAGCATCCCATGTTCGATAAACGGTGTAATTGCGGACAAACCGTGTATCGATAAAATAGATACACGAAGCAATTTTGTTTTCATCATCATCATGAAGTGCCGTCTCCGCAACGAAGGTTGGCTGCAACGTATCTCCAACATCTCCTGTCTCTTGTCTTGGTGGTGCACTCTGCTAGACTGTAACCTGTCCATCGTGTAATGTTACTCTCCCACTTGTATCTCTGCCTACCTCTTGCTCGCTTCCCTTTGACTTTACCCCCAAGTAAGGTCTTCAATAGGGTGTCATGTCTTTTAATGTGTCCAAAGTATTTTATTTGCCTGATCTTTATTTCTCTTAGTAGTTCTTTCTTAATATTAAGTGTTTTAGCACCTCTTTATTTGTTTTCTTCTTTTTCCATGATGTTCTCCCTATTCTTCTATATATCCACATCTCAAAGGCATCAATTTTGTCTTCTAATTGTTTATTTAGTGTCCATGTTTCTGAGCCATACATTAATATGGAATAGATGTAGCATTTTATAATTCTCATTTTTAACTTGTTTGTAATTTGTTTAGATATTAATAATTTCCTCATGTCATTGAAGGTACTTTTAGCCATTCCTATTCTCCTTTTAACTTCTGTTTCACATCTGCCATCATTTGTGACTATGTGTCCAAGATATTGATACTGTTTTACTTGTTGTAGTTTCTCTCCCTGTATGTTTATGTTTACCTCCTGTTCTTCTGTGTCTTTGCTGATTATCATGGTTTTTGTTTTTTGAATGTTTATATCCAGTCCATATTCATTACTTGATTTATTGACTTGATCTATTAGTCTTTGTAGTTCATGTTCACTTTCTGCTAAAAGAACAGTGTCATCTGCATATCTATTGTTGTTTATTATTTTCCCATTGATCTTGAGTCCTGGTATTTCTTCTATATTTTTAAAGATATTCTCTGTGTAGATATTAAATAGGCTTGGTGATAAAATGCATCCTTGTCTTACCCCTCTTCTTATTTCTATGTACGGAGAGTAGCTGTTTTCACACCTTATTGATGCAGTTTGTTCCCAATATATATTTCTAATCAGCCTGATGTCTTTTCCATCTATGCCTATTTCTTGAAGACATTTGATTAATTTTTCATGTTGGACTCTGTCAAAGGCCTTGTTGTAGTCTATGAAGCAAATATAGATACTTTTTTGGACTTCTATATATTTATCTATCACTAGCCGGATACTCAGTATAGCTTCTCTGATTCCTTTGTTTTTCCTAAAACCGAATTGTTCTTCACCGACCTCCATGTCTATCTTGTTCTTACTTTGTTTTACTAACACACAAATAATACTGTGGACAGAGAGCTGTGGAGAGCCATGACCGCCTACGCCACCCGGCATGGCACCTGATGATGATGAACACACAAAACAGATGCAATAGATAAACCTACTAGATCTATCGTTGCAAACATTGTCTCTTCTTTTACCAGGAAACTCTCGTAGATAATCGTATGTCAGAATTTCATGCAGCATTAGTGGTTGATCTCTACCTCTTGTCTGTACGCGCCGAGAGTAAGGATGCGTTTTCGGCATTGATCGCAACTAGTCTAACGTATAACGATGATCTTCTCTAGCGCATTGACATACACATCTTTCAGCGAGATGATGCTGGAAAGATAACTAATGCAACTGCTCCTATGGAATGTGTACTGTCTTCAAGCTACTGTTGAACTCATCTGCTATTTTTTATGACGTACATCTGTCTTTGTGCTGTCACTATGATTCTTTGTTCCTTAACTCTTTCAGGACTTGATTATTTTTAGGTGTGGACCAAATTAATTTTCAGGAGTAGAAAAATTTCCTTACATGTGCGTTTCATTGTATCACTTGACATACTAATATTGATAAATAGTGTATGTATAATATATCATTGGAAAGGGGAATTGATACATAATATGAATATATAAGTGCATTGATGATATTTGATTACTTCACAAGGCTAGAGTTAGTAAAACACAAAACAAGAAAATGAAAATGTTAATTTATTAGTATAAATATTGGGACTTACTCAAATGTATCCTTACTTGTCACTGATGATATTAATTTTTCAAGAATGTTTACAAAAGTATATCCAATTATCTTCATTATGCATTTTATTTGATGAATTTATATCAATAAATGTTAAAGTTATGTACATTTTTCTGATTGACACCAGAAGAATAAAAATATGAAAATATTTCAGGAGTAGAAAAATTTCTCTACATGTGTTTTCCATTTTATCACTTGACATACTAATATTGATAAATAGTGTATTTGTAATATATCCTTGGAAAGAGGAATGGATACAGAATATGAATATATAAGTACATTGATCATATATGATTACTTCACAAGGTTAGAGTTAGTAAGACACAAAACAAGAAAATGAAAAATTAATTTAAATTTATTGACTTAACAGTTCTGTGTCTCCCCAAGATGTTTCAGTCATGTCATATTTAGAACTCACTGTAAGAATGGAAGATTTATTGACTTACAGTTCTGTGGATATCTCAGCCAAGGTTTTTTAGTCTTGTCACATGGAAATATACAGCTGTAAGTTGTAGGCTGAACTTACTCCTGCCATCTAAGCACTACAAACATTTGCTACATTATTTGGTAACCAGTTTTACATCTATAGCAGAGGAGGCAAACCTAATTTTGTCAGCTAGCTAAATTTAAAATTGCACATTAAGCTAAACCTTTTAGTTCTATGAAGTGCCAATAAAGTCACAGTTTTAATAAACTGCCAAAAATATCAGGAGATGGAGACTTCCTGCCTTGGAAGTAAAAAAATTTTTGTTTCAGTGTTGAATATCAAACGTTTGCAGTGGGCACTATCTCCAGAAGTCTATTCTGTTCTGAACACTGTTTCTTCTTCTTCTTCATGTTTCATTCTCAATCTCCCGCTGGATATCTCTTGTAACAGGACAATGGTCCTACTATATTTGGAGCAGGATGTAGTCCAGATATTGGAAATGAGTTGTGTCGCCGTTTTATTTGCGCTAATGGCCCATGACATCCGTCTTCGGTGAGGAATACTGTTTGAAAACACACATTTTCTCCATATGTTGGCTCAGTGGTAGAGGAGTTTTTTGGTTCACTTCACAGACCCAACTTGGTTGAATTAGCTTGTGGTTTGAAAGCCAATCGTTCACGTTGTACGGGCGATATGATTGGATGAAAGCCAATCGTTCACATTGTACTGGCGATGTCAATGCATGCATTAGTTGCGCCATAAAATTTGATCATAGTTAAATGGCAGTGGTAGGAGAAGATGAGGTGGGCAAAAGATACTGATATAGTAATAAAACCCATAGTCCGTCAGGGTCGTAGGAGTGTCACATTGATAAATTTGGTACAGAAAGATTTTCACACATCTATATCCTCTACCATCCTGATGAGTTTTGAAACTTCACACCCTGCCCAGTCATTGATATTATCTAGCCATGTCTTCTTCTGGCCTCCTAGTCTTCTTTCAACCTCCACCATACTTTGAAGAACGTCTCTTCATGTACACAACACGGAAAGGGACAGTTTACAAGTTTCAATTTCTCTTAAATTGGTGGAAGTTCACTACGAGTCACTCATTTCAGTGAGAGCAGCAATTTAGTTGGTACTAGTCAGCTAACACCTGTCATAATCTGGACTGCTATTAGGTGTTGCCCACTATTTCTGCCTGCCTCATTTGACACATTGAAATAGATGAAACATTGGAAAACTGATTTTTAATAATGTATAGTACCTAATCTAGGTGTAGTGAGGTCATTCCGTCGATCGTTGGATTAATCAACTAACATCGTAAAGTCCAGACCCATTTGTGTAACAGAAGTCAGTTCATGATTAACACTCGACAGTGATGTCATGACAGAAATTACAAATCGCATTGCCCTAGAATCAAGTGTATTTAACAGACTGTCTAATATCTGGAAATCAAAGTCAATCAGCACACGCACGAAAATGCGCTTATTTAATTCCTGCGTTATTCCGGTGCTATCATATGGATGTGAGAGCTGGAAAAGCTCTTTATCTTCAGAAACGAAATTACTGATTTTCGAGAACAAATGTCTTCGTAGGATAACTAACACCCATTGGAGTGAATTCAAATCGAATGATAAAATCAGAGAAGAGACACATCAAAATTTCATCCCAGATGTTATCAGAAAACGCCGTTGGTCCTACATGGGGCATGTCCTACGCGCAGACACCAACAGAATACACCACCAATCTCTTGAATGGATACCTACAGGCAAAAGAGCAAGGGGTAGACCAAAAGAAACACTCAGAAGAACAATTCTTAGAGAAAGTAAAACAACCAATATTCATACTATTCAAGAACTGCACAGAATAGCTTTGAACAGACAGAATTGGAGAGATCTGACCTCTGCCCTATGCGCTAACTTCAGAGCAAAGGGAAAATGAATGAATAGTACCTAGACAAAACAAGCAATCAGTAATACTCAGACTGGGTACATGGAATGCAAGAACAATATTCCTTAGACTTAACACCTCTGACATGACAAATGAACCATCTATTCATAAACCCATAATCTGTCAGTGTCATTACGGTACTACATTAGATGCACCTCCTTTGTAGTATTTCTTTAGGCGTACAGTATAATTGGTCATAACATTTTTCTATCTTGCACAGCATAGAGAGTTCACTTAGAGAGCACACAGCATAAAATCACTGAGTCTGTTGGTGATTGCATTGCCAGCCAAGTGAGATCTGCTGTCACTACCTCTATTTCCATTCTCGTACTTGATGTTATAGTGGGATATGCAGCTCACTTCTTAGCTAATTTCCTGCCATTTTGGTAGGCCACGAAACCCCAACCATACATGTGTGTTTCTTGTGTTACTGAGCCATCTGTGTAAATTATATGTAGCTTCAAGTGTTGCAGTATGAGTTCTTGGATCATCCCTCTGTTCTGTTGACAGCCCAGTCACTGCACTCTCGTCCCAGCTGAATCACAGCTGTTGTCAATAACTTTCTATCTTTTCTAAATACCACCGATTCATAGCTTCTCCCACTTCCTCCAGCGCACACACTCTTGAGTCTGTGATGGCCAAAGTACTGGGTTCAAATCTCACCGCAGAAAATTGTATATTCATATTGTTCAGAGAGATGACAAACTACTGAATGTATTTATATTGCACATAAAATAAATAAAGCCAAAAAATGCTGTGTTGATGCTATGTCCTGAATAGAATACAGTACCAAAACAAAAATATTGATGAAGAAGCACTCTGAGAAACTAGATTTTGAGTTTCTTGGTACCATCAAAGATAAACTAGACAAGAGTCATGGTACCATCAAGGATAAACTAGACAAGAGTCTTGGTACCATCAAGGATAAACTAGACAAGAGTCTTGGTACCATCAAGGATAAACTAGACAAGAGTCTTGGTACCATCAAGGATAAACTAGACAAGAGTCTTAGTACCATCAAGGATAAACTAGACATGTCTTGGTACCATCAAGGATAAACTAGACAATTCTTGGTACCATCATGGAAAAACTAGACAAGTCTTAGTACCATCAAGGAGAAACAAGACAAGATTATCACAAGGCAACACACAAAAATCATCACAGATAATTTTATATGGGTTTTGTAGTATTTGGTTAGCTGATTTCAAATCTGTCTTTAGTTTTTTTCTACCACGTAACATTTTTTTGTACTAGCTAATTATAATATCTTTCAACAGTGGTTATGACCACAAATCGAGTACAATGTTTTATTTAGATTGGTATCGATACTTTATTACTGGCTGTTACAATTTTGTTCAGTTTCGGGTCACGTGATTTAGTATCGATGCTACCATTTTTGTGTATTCGATAGGATAGTAAATCCATTTATACACGTGTGGTGTTTGCTTAAAGTAATTACGACAAGTATATTATGAGATTTCGTTGTTTTGTACTTTCTTTTATTTTAAAGGTTGCAAAAACCTTGCATTTTACTGCTGTTTCCTATGCCTATGGGATAGTCGAGCAACAGCGGAACATTATGTCAAACGTGTCTGGGAGCCCAGGCATATCTATACGCCAGGAGCAAGCAGTGTCCAAAATATGCCCCTTGTTGATCCACAGAAAATATTTCTGCCACCTCTCCATATTAAGCTAGGACTGATGAAAACCCTTGTGAAGACCATGGGTAAGACAAACTCAGAAGGTTTTCAGTACCTTGTTAATAAATTCCCAAACATCACTGCTGCAAAAATGAAGGAAGGGATATTTATAGGTCCACAAATCAGATCTGTTTTACAAGATGAAGGTTTCAAACAGTCTCTGTCAGGAGCTGAGCTAGAAGCCTGGGAGGCATTCAAGTGGGTCTGTGAAAACTTTCTTGGTAATCATTAGTCCCATACGTACAGGGAAGTTCAGCGTCTAATAGATTCTTACCAGAACCTTGGTTGTCGCATGTCATTAAAAGTGCACTTCTTGCACTCCCATGTAGATTTCTTCCCAGAAAATCTTGGTATGGTGAGTGAAGAGCAAGGAGAACGTTTTCACCAGGACATTCAGTTAATGGAGCGCCGTTATCAAGGTTTGTGGAATGAGAGTATGATGGCCGACTTCTGCTGGATGCTATTCCGTGATAATCCAGGCGAAGAATATAACAGAAAATCAAATTCCAAGCATTTTTGAAGAAACATTCTACATATCTATGCTGTGATGTGAGTATATTTGATTTAGTCTAGAAGATGTGAATCATTTGCTTAATTGATGTTTGCGATTCTCGAAAAAATACAGCCAAGTTCAGTGAAAACTAACATCACTCATAACTTTAAAACTTGACGTGATAGAAAAAAAACTGATACCAGATCTGAAATCAGCGCCAAAAAATCCTTTAGAAAAGTGTATTTTGGTTTCAGATGATTAAAAAAAGTTTTATTTTGTTGCCTTGTGAATTATTAGTACCATCAAGAATAAACTAGACATGTCTTGGTACCATCAAAGATAAACTAGACAAGTCTTGGTACCATCAATGAGAAGGAGTTATTACGTGAATGTTTTATGTGAAGAATAATCAAGAATGGAATTGGTTTCACCATAAGAATAACAGATGCATCAACTACACAAACATTCACAATGCTATAGTACATGAGGAAAGGAAAGTTAGTGTGTGAGGAAAGAAATGTTAGTGTGTGAGGACAGAAATGTTAATATGTGAGGATAGAAAAGTTAGTGTGCAAATCTTAATACATTTTGAACCAAAAAATGCAATGTTTGTTTTCTGTTTATCTGTTTATACACTATGTAGGTCTTTTTTTATTCTGTTCATTCTCAAACTCCCATGGATATCTCTTATAGTAGCACGGTGATCCTACAAGATTTCCAACAGAATGTAGTTCACACAAGGGAAATTTGTTGTGTTGCCGTTTTATTTGCACCAATGGCCTGACACCTTTGGCTTTGGTAACTAATACATTCAATGTTTTTTATATCTGCTGAACAGTGTACGCCTGTGATTATATCGATAGTATAATTGACCAGCCATACAAGAGAATATTGCTGAAATGACTAATGTCTGCTTCACAACAAGGTAATCCAAACTATACTATGAATCTGAAACATGGACAACCTACACAAGACATGAGAGGAGAACCAAACACCTTTCAGCTAAGGTGTCTCAGCAAAATTTTACATTAAATGGCACGATAAAATCATCAATATATAACTTTTACGCCACACTCAGCTACCATCTGCCATGGAAACACTTAATAAAAATAGATTGCGAGGGCTGAACCATGTCCACAGAATGCCAAATTGTCGCATTCCACAATAAGTACTATTCAGAGAAGCTTCTGAAGGCCTATGGTAGTCCCATGCTGAGGTACAAAGGCATTTGTAAGTCATCAATGAAAGATTTCTTCAAAATCTGGCAAACATGGCCAAAACTTGAGCTGTCTGGAGGCACAATCTGCGTGCTGGCTGCGGCGATGTTGTTTAGGAACAATATAATAAAAGATATGGAAGATAAAAGGGAAAGATGAAAACAAACATCTTCTGTTGCTTCAACAACATGATCGCTTAGAAAGCCTTCCATTACTGAGAGAAAAGGCTCATTGGCATGTTTTTGTTTGTTTTCTTAATGATCGTCTGCAAGATGCAAAAAGCCATTCAGTAAATTCTAAATATTACAGAAAGTTATGCTATATTTTTATAAAGAAAATTAACTGCTTGTGTTACAGTAATTCAATGGTGGAGCAAAGATGTATAATACTACAATCTGCCATGTATGCTATGGGAGGAAACTAAGAAGATGTAGGGTTTATTATAGTGGAATCCCCTTATAACAACTTGGTCCAGACCAGCAAAATATTTTATGTAATAACAGAAATTTACCATGTACAGTACAAACAATAAAGAATAAATATAATTGGGGATTTTTAAATGTGTTGCTATATAGGGAAATGTGTTATAAGAGGATTCTCTATAGAGGAATTCTACTATACCAAACCTCGTGATTTTTTTCTGCAATGACTTTCTGGGAAGAAATCACGCCTGAACTTCTGGTAGGGAATCAACCCTTTTTACCTAACAGTTTGTCTCAAAAATGCAGGATGGTCACAGCAAAGACTTCAGCATGATATACTTGAAGTTTGGTGGTTGTTCTTACACCTCTTCTGTCCCATACATTGTTGAGTAATCTGCCAAATACAGCACTAGCTTTTGCCAGTCTTTTGTTAATTTTCATATCAATGTTGACATCACGAGAGAGAGAGAGAGAGAGAGAAAGAGCTTCCAATGTAAGTAAAATTATCGACTACCTACAGTTTTTCTTGATTGACGATGATGGAAGTAGCAGTATGTTGGCTATTTGATGTTACTTGGTGCTTGACTTCTGGTTTTTTTGGTGTTAATAGTGAGACCAAAGTTGTTGCAGGCCTGTGAGAAGCGGTATATGGTGCTCTGCATGTTTACGACAGAGTCAGCATACAATGCACGCACAGTCGTCAGCATAAAGTAATTCTCTAACAGTACTAGATTTAGTTTTCGTTTTTGCTTTTAGACGACGTAAATTGAAAAGACACCATCTGTTCTGTAATTGATCATTATGCCAGCTGTTTCATTACTATGGTGTGCTTCCGTTAGCATGGCCGTAAATAACAGGCTGAAAAGAGTATGGGCCAGGACACATCCCTGCTTTACACCTTTTGTGACAGAGAATGCAGGAGATACTCCTCCGTCGCAGATAACACTAGCCATCATACCGTCATGAAATTGTCGTATCACAGTGACAAGGTTTGGGGGTCATCCGAACTTTGTAAGCACCTTCCACGGTCTTTCTCTGTTAACGGTATCGAATGCTTTAGTTAAGTCCACAAATGTTGCTAAGAGTTCACTATGTTGCTCTTGTGAGTTTTCCTGAATTTGTCGTGCAGCGAATATCATATCAACTGTACCACGACCTGCACGAAAACCCCACTGACTCACTGGGAGTAACTCGTTTAATAGTGAGTTATTTAATCTATTGAGTATGTGACGAGCAAGAATTTTACCAGCTATAGACAAAAGTGATATACCCCTGTTATTATCGCAAGACTGTCTGGTACCTTTGCCTTTATATAGGTGTACTATAGAAGCATGTTTAGGTTCATTGACATGCCTTCTCTATTAATGGTTCTTCGTAGAGTGTTAGAACAAAACATTCAAAACGCATTCAAGCTGGAGTTGCAAAATCGTTTCTCCGCATTGCAAAATCTTTCCACTGACCATTCTGAAGATCTCATAGATAATAAAACTACATCTTGGGACAACATCAAAAACGCTATGAAAGAAGCAGCCGTTTCAGTTGTGGGTTATACTACTAGTGAGAAAAAGAAATTCCTAAGCGAGACAACATGGAATAAAATCAAATTAAGAAAAGTGGTTAAATTACAACTTTTATCTACTAAAGAACCAGTAAAATATGACATAATTAGAGGAAATTATAATGTAATGGACAAAGAAATAAAAAAGAGTGCACGACAGGACAAAAGAACACATATAAACGAATTATCATTAAAAGCAGAAAATGCCGCAAAGAATGGAATCAGCAAAACATTACATCATATAATCAAGCAATTATGTAACACAACAGTCACAACAAACAACGTAAGATAAAAACGGTTTTCATCAAAGATAAAAACGGAAAACTACTATCATAACCCACGACCAAACAAAGAGGTGGGCAGAACACTTTAATGAACTATTAAATAGACCTCAACCAGCAGCTACTCCAGACTTTGTCAATGACACACAAATGACAACCATACCAGTATCGTGTGAAATTTTCTCTATCACCGAATTAAAATATGCTATCCATAAACTAAGAAATAACAAAGCCTCTGGCGTTGACGAAATAACAAGTGAGATGCTTAAAGCTTCTGATGATAACACATTACAAAACTTGCTGTCTCTTATGAATGATGTCTGGTGCAATGAAAATCCACCTCAACAATGGAAAGACGGATTCATCATCAAACTCCCCAAGAAAGGCGACCCCTCAGACTGCAACAACTTGCGGGGTATCACCCTATTATAATTATCAGTCATAGGCAAGGTCTTTCTAAGCATCATCTTGGAAAGATTAAAGAATGCTGTTGATAAACTACTCAGAGAATAACAAGCAGGCTTTAGATCAGCTCGCTCCTGCAAAGACAACATATTTTCTCTTCGCATCATCATTGAAGAATCACTCGAATTTCAATCCCCGCTCATAATCAACTTTGTTGACTTTGAAAAAGCATTTGATAGTCTTCATCGGCCTACGTTATGGAATACTCTACAGTAATACAGTTTTCCTACTAAAATAATCAATGTTATAAAGGCATTTTACACCAACTCACATTGCTGTGTTCAAACAAACACTGAGAAGTCAGAATGGTTCTAAGTTGTTACGGGCGTTAAACAGGGATGCATCATGTCCCCATTACTTTTCTGCGTCGCTATTGATTGGGTCATGAGAAAGAGCACTGAAAATGAGCTGACAGGAATAAAATGGATTAATAATACCGTTCTCGAAGATCTTGACTATGCAGATGACCTGGCCCTTTTGAGCGCAAACCACACAGATGCCCAATCTAAGCTTGACAATCTCCAACACTACTCAAATCAGATAGGGTTGAAAATCAACACATCAAAAACTCATATACTAGATTTTACGAGATCCAACGACAACATAGAAATTCAAAATGTTCCATTATTAAAAGTCAACAATTTTACATATTTAGGCACCAATCTAGCATTGGATGGAGACTCATCAAAAGAAATTTTACACCGTATTGCCCTTGCAGCGGGTGCTTTGAATAAACTACGTAACATCTGGACGTCAAACACACTAAGAAACACCACAAAACTCAGGTTGTTTAACTCCAACCTATTCTATCATATGGATGCGAAAGTTGGAAAGCCACAGATAAGAGACTCGACTCCTTTGAAAACAAATGCCTACGTACCATTCTGAATGTTAAGTGGAGTGACTTTAAATCTAACACTACTATAAGAAAGGAAAGCAAACAAACCTATATATCTTCCTTCATTAGACAAAGGCGTTGGACTTACATCGGCCATGTTCTCAGAATGAACAGCCTAAGAATTCCCCAGCAGTCACTATATTGGGTGCCACCTGGAGTAAGAAGAAGAGGGAGACCTACTCGTCTTACTTGCACGAGGTGTTCCACTGTCTATGAACTTGCCTCGTATAATTGGACGTGCTGTGCCTGTGCCCATTGGGTACTGAACTGTTTCCCATCCGTGAGCCTGGTTCCTTAAGGGGAAGAACTCAACAGAGGAGTTGGGCCCTGGCTCTTTCGCCCTCTTAGCCGAGGTGTCATTCACCGACATCGTGTACCCCTTGTCCAAGTTCGAGTCTCACACCACGCGTTTGAGAGCAATTGGCACCATTTGAATTTATGTTTCGTTCTTGCGATATCAGGCTACGTTCAGAAAACTCTTGAAGTGCATCACACATTAATTCTAAGTCTAAAATAAACTCGACAATAGTAATCTTCTTCATCAATCCCTTATATGTGCACCTATCTTCTTTTTTTTTAAATCTCTGGAATTATCATCTTAAGCATTCTAAAATGACAAACTACTTTATGATCCAATCAAACTGCAGATACTGAGCGAAAGTTGGATGCTACCCAACTAATGCTTAATATTCGTCTAATTTTCAACAACTGCGCTTCCTGTGAACTGGCACATACTTGTAGTTCGCGATTATTCTTTGGTCGATGCATGATAAAAAACGTATAACTTGTCAATAAATTATTTCAATCTATTAATTTCAGAAACTTTCTTATCAGCATCGTGAACATATAATTCCTGATTATGCTTAGCACAGATTCAAACAATGATGTAATTTTATCTTTTAATAATTTTTTTATTTACTACGAGAACCCAACATTATTGCTGCACCATCACAAGCAACAGAAATTAAACATTCATTCAGGCAACCCTCTTTCAATCCAATTGAATGAAGACATCTAATCAAAGCGGAGAAGATTCCGTCGGATGGTACATCTTCTAGTTCAGCTAGTTTTAGAGAGCATGCGGCCTTTTTCAGACAGCTATTCAATCCCCTCCCTGCAACGCTGAACTGGTAAAATGCAGTATTGACAGTTTATCTGTGTAGACATTTTTCATAGCGAGATTCATTGTTTAGTCATCACCAATGATTTCATTTTCCACGCATACCACCTGTTTTGACTTTCTGAATTATACCAATTTTAACACTTGAGTTATGTGAAACACATTCAGTGATAGACTACTTCTTTGTTGCAGTAGATGGCTTCGTTTTAACTAGTCTTCTAGATTATCCCGCAGAAAGGGTTCATGCGCACGCTGATAACGGATGACCAACTCATCCTTATAATTCACAACATGTATGTTAGCAGCATGTTCGTAGATGAGTACTTTGTCTCAGCATTCACATAATACCTTCTCTGTTAAATGACTGTCTGTCAACAATACTTCTTGAAATATCATTGCAACAGATCGCCCGTGTGTTGCCGGCGCCCGAAAGGGGAGCAGATAATAGCAACACTGTTTACCTTCCACGCATGTCGTAAAAGGCGACTAAGGAGGTTATGGGATGGAGTTGGCTTTCCCATCCCAAATAGGGTCAGTGAATCAAAGCCATGCTGAAGTCGGATGTGTCAGGCGCAGATATCGCAGCAATGCTGTAAACCATGACACAACGCATTCCGTTCTCCGGACTACATCCTGCTAATCCGCATGAGTTTGAGAACGAAGAAGAAGAATTGGAACAGATATCCCTATCTTAATTGATGTTTTGCGGTGCATAAATCTGTTTAAGGTTATTCTAAATAAGCCCCAATAAGTCCTATTAGTTAACAAGATGTAGTTCAGAGAATGGAATGCGTTGTGCCATAGTTTACAGTTTGACTGCGATGTCTTTTGGCAGACACATCTGACTCAGTATTACCACTGGGTGACTGACCTTTACGATGGGAACGACTGGATGAGATTTGAACCAGGTGTGTTGAGCTGACACCAATACTGACGAGATTTGAACCAGGTGTGTTGAGTTGACACCAATGGAGATGAGATTTGAACCAGGTGTCTCAAGTTGACACCAATACACATAATTTTCAAACCTGTAGATAAGGTTCCAACCTATCTGCGCCTTTCGGCCTGACACATCCGACTTCAGCATGGTATATGGGTCACTTTGATCCTATATGAGATGAGACAGACAACTCCACCTCCAAAAACCTCATTGGTCACCTCCAGCACCATGCATGGAAGGTTAACTGTGTTGCTGTTCTTTGCTCCCCTTTTGGGCCACTGAAACAGTGTTTTTGTTCTATCTATGGTATTGCTGTTGTCTTATTTATTTGTTCATTTTTTATATTCTTAGTGGTTAGTGGTCATCTGGTGTGGGGAAACTCTATGTGCTGGGCTGGAGGGTTTGAGACAGTTATCCAATCCCTTGTTTTACAAAGGCTAACTCAGCCGACCCTATTTTTGAATCTTTAAGAAGATTGTGCATTGATTTATGCAATTAGTTTGGCAATACTGGTTCCGAAACCTTTCAAATGCTACAACCAGCTATCGGAGAGTCCCGTCTAAGTAGATTACAATGAGTAATATTCATTTCAAACATGGATGTATATCCTTTGAAGATGACCTCCATTAAGGCAAGCCATCAAAGTCTAATGTGAAAACAATGTTGATTTATTTTTTTTTGACATTGACAGGCTGGTTCATCATGAATATGTTCCTAGAGGATAGAGTGTCAATGAAAAATTCAACAAAACATCCACGTAACATCTCAACAATGATGTGCACAGACACTAAAAGAGACATTGGATTGTGCATCATAATAATTCCCCTTCACACAGATCTGTCACCATGAACATATTTTTAATCAAACACAACCCTGCACTTCTCTCACAAACTTCATACTTACAAGATCTTGTACCATGATACTTTTCTTGTGTTTCTGCTTCGTAAAAGAAAAGTTGCAGATTTCATGACATTGAGGAAGACAACACAATGAGAAAAATGAGGGCTATTTTGAAAAATGCCTACCTGGCGGTGGTGCTACCTTAAGAGGCAGGAGCTCTGGAATAAGTGTATATAATCACAAGGGGACTGCTTTGAAGGGAATAAAAACTAACTAGTACGTAAATTTAATGGTATTGTCAAAAAAATACTGCATGTTTTCCCATTGGGAAGTTAAAGGGAGGGATTTTGTAGCTGTAATGCTTAATGGTATTACTGAGGGAGGGGGAGTTATCAATCTAGGAAATTATTTAACATCCCTAGTCTATTGCTTTATGAGGATAATAGGTGCTTTATGAGGTGAAAGAACCTAACAATTCAAACTATTAGAGTTCAAGTTGATTTATTCATTCACTATTTGCAGACACCATCATATCATAGATATATTTCAGTTCCTTCTTACTGCTCCTCATACTACAAATAATTGATATTATTTTCTACTGACAGATTCTTGATATGATCCAGTATACAAGCTCAGCATTACTGTCAAAATATTAACGGTACATGTCAACCTTATAATAAACAAAACGGTACTTGTGTGCAATTAGTGCCTACCAACGTATTGTATGGTTAATTAATCTAAATATCATATCAATAATTAATCAAAATATTCATTTTTAGGGTTAAGAGTTAATTATGTTTCACTTAACTAACCTTAAACCTAAATATATTTATATTTAACCCTTGCTGAACTGGTTTGAAATTAGCCCCTACCTATATAATTATTTCCCTTGGAGTTAGGCACTAATTGCACACAAGAACCAGCAAAACCAAAGAAGAACAAATACAAAACATAAAATAACAGGGAGATATGGAATAAAATACAAAACATAAAATAACAGGGAGATATGGAATAAAATACAAAACATAAAATAACAGGGAGATATGGAATAAGTAGACCATTACTTGCATCTTGGACATGATCATATATGATGGACGTGAAACAGTAGTTAAAAGGACAATAGGAATGGCTAACTGTACATTCAAATAAATCACAAACTAAAATTTTAATTCTTCATACACTCTACACGAGGGGTTCTCAACCTTTTCAGAAAGCAAACACTACACGCAATATTTTGTGTGTGATCACTGTAACCCTTTGGCTATGGAGATCTCTTTAAGGATTGGTGAAAAGTTACCACCATTTTTCGGACATCTCTTTAAGAGTGATACATCATGTGATCATATAATGTATTGTAGAAAGCCCCTTAAGGTGTTAAAATACTCTGATTGGCTAGTTCAAGTGGTCTAGATGTCATCTAAAAATAGAGATTATGTAATTGGACATGCTTGTAAGCATCACTTTCGCTTTTGTGTATCAACATAGCGAAGTTTCTTTGTGTAACCATCTTACTCAGTCTTACACAATATGACTAAGTGTAGACTCAATGAATAGAAATTTATAAACTTTTGAAAGAAAGTCTATCTTATACCGGGGTATGTATAGCATTATTTATCTGATGCAGGAAGGGATTTATAATGTTGATTTGCACTGTGATAGTAGTAGTAGTGACCCTCATATGTGAGCCGCATAGTGCAGTGGTTAGCGCACTGGCTTTGCATATGAGTGGTCCTGGGTTCATTCCCCAGTTAAGGCGGAAATATTTTTCAGATCGCAGCGGCTCCCAGGTCGACCCAGCCTTAAATAGGTACCGGATTAATCTGGGAAGTAAAGACTGCGAGGGAGAGTAGATGGCTACCGTTCTCATTTGCAGAACCTCTGAACGTGAGATCGCTAACATCTCACACCCCTACGGAATTCATAAATGCTATGGGTTACTTGACTTTATTTTACTAGTAATGATTCAGAGGATATAGATTAGAGTAGGAAGCATGAGGATAAATGAAAATAATTCTTACAACTAACAGAAATTGAACCACCTAGTTCAATTCCCGTTAGATATAAAGATTGATATCTGGAGCAAACATTTTACATCTTTTTGATCATGTTATACAGTAAGGTCACTATTTTCATTTTCAGGCAATGATGGTGTAAACATTTTTTTTAATTGATCCTTTTATATCTCCATAATATAAAGAGGCATTATGCTTGTAAATTCATGAATTAGATTATACGATAATAATACAATCAAATTGTTCAACGTGAGAATGCTAATTGTTTAGGGTAAAAAATTCACGAACCCTAAAAATATTCCTGCACTGCACTGCCAATTTGATCGATTTACTCCCACAGTCAAGGGGTAAACATAACAAGGATAAAAGGGAAATTGACAGTGAAAATGAACGCAAAAACTGGCCACATAAACACCTTTTTTACACCGTACATACCCCTCCCTCATTCATTTCTACCATAATTCTGGACAGAAACACACCGTTTTACTCTGTATTACAATGTCTGAATTGTAAAGGAAATTGATGATCATTTTTGCAAACACTTTTCACTTTCATGGCACAAGCACCATATGTCATTATGAGAGCATGACCGATTCCAATAGAAGACATCTGCACAAAATTCATTATGGCTTCATTTGTTGTTTTTCTTGATTATTCTCACGATTCTGTTGGTCACTATTTATATATTTGGAGGCACATGTCAAAAAGAGGCAAGGCGACTCCAAGTTTATAAATAGTGACCAACCAAAACCACAACAATAATCAAAACTTACGAATGAAAGCCTAATTAATTCTGCGAACAGGTCTTCTATACTGTAGAAGGTCATGATGATTCTCATGAGCACGAGTTGAGAATACCTGCTCTACACTTTGGCTTGGAAACGTGAAGAATGAACAGCTAGAAGATAGAATTGATGCCTTTGAGATGTGGATATATAAAGAATAGGGAGAATCTTATGGCAAAAGAAGAAAACAACACAAAGTTTCTGACAACATTGCATACAGAAAAAGAACTATTAAGGAATAATACACTAAGGAAACAATTAGGGATCAAGTCAACAATAGAATACGTTCACAAACAACAAGTTAAATGGTACGGCCACTTAACCATACAGAAAGAGCAAAGTATTATCCAAAAAACATTTAACAAACGATATGAAAACAGGCGACCTATTGGACACCCTCGTAAAAGGTGGATAGATAGTGTATTAGAGACACTCGGAAATATAACAGCAGAAGAGGCAAATAGAAGGGCAAAAAACAGTACAATCACTCTCACCACAACACCGAAAGGTACATGAGAACAGAAAGAAGAAGAAGAAAAAAGAAGGAATAATAAGAAATATAAAGGCTGATTCTATAGGGCAGAGTGCCGGGAAAGAGAAGAATAGGAAGACCAAGAAGACGATGGAACAGCAACATTGAAGAATGTATGAACATGTCTCTGACCAATGCAGGCCTGATTGCCCGGGACAGAGAGGTGTTCAGAGTATCCATATGTCACTTGATATATATATTGACAACAAAGAGCAGCCATAAGAATCAATAACGCTGTCCAACAACATTTTACTTTCTTATACAAGAATAAGTGTTCTTAGGTCAGTTTCTAGCGCTAATTTCCTATTTTAAATCAGTTTATCTCTATCACATCAGGTTCTTAAGATATTTGTGAATTTATATTTTTTGGGAAAACCATTTTATTTTCCGTTTCATTTATACTATATAACTTTTAAAAAATTAATATAATGCAAAATAATTGACATTTTATACTGCTAAAACATGTCTAACATATGTTGTGATATTTTTCAAACAGTTGCTGTATTTTGAAATAATTCTGAGTGAAATATGGCTTTTAGAAGTTGTAGAAATTCTGCTGATTTGTTCTGTTACATGTGCAGATATTTTACCGATCATGTTCACAAGAAAATCTTTACTGATATCTGAATTTCATCATAGACACAGAGAACTTGTTCAATACTTTGAAGTGGATGATGACATTTGCTATTGCAAAGATGTAAATTGTCTAATCGTGCACCTCAGTCACAAGCACATAGTCAACGAATGGCCTTTTTTCATTGACTCTTCCAAAACTGTCTAAAAGCTGTGTTATTGTATAATATAAATTTATTTTCATCAATTCCAATCGTCTATTCCGTTCATGTGAAAGAAACTTATGACAATATGGCTATATTTTTGGCAAAAATAAAGTACAATGGCTACCAATGGCGGATTTGTGGAGACCTAGAAGTCATTGCAATTCTCACGGGCATGCAGACTGTGTATACTAAATTTTGTTGCTTTATATGTGAATGGGACAACTGCAACAGACAGGAACATTATGTAAGAAAGGTGTGGCCCATCAAGGATCACGTGCAGCTGGGGCATACAAATGTAATCCACCAGCCATTAGTTAGCTGGGGCATACAAATGTAATCCACCAGCCATTAGTTAGCTGGGGCATACAAATGTAATCCACCAGCCATTAGTTAGCTGGGGCATACAAATGTAATCCACCAGCCATTAGTTAGCTGGGGCATACAAATGTAATCCACCAGCCATTAGTTAGCTGGGGCATACAAATGTAATCCACCAGCCATTAGTTAACAAAGACAGTATAATTTTACCACCGTTACATATAAAATTGGGACTCATGAAGAATTTTGTAAAAGTGTTAGATAAAATGAGCAAAGCTTTCACTTATCTTCGAGAAAAGTTCCCTCAAGTTAGCGATGCAAAGATAAAGGAAGGTATCTTTGTAGGACCTCAGATTAGGAAAATTATTGCAGAAAAACAATTCGGGAACTTGCTACATGGTTGTGAACTTTGCGCATGGATGGTGTTCAAATCTATTGTTACTAACTTTCTGGGAAATCATAAATCTGTCTACTATGTGCATATTTTCAAGAAGTGTATAGATGCATACAGAATTATGGGTTGTAACATGTCCCTCAAAATCCATATGCTCGATTGTCATCTTGACTTTTCCCCTGACAACCTTTGCGAAGTCAGCAATGAACATGGAGACTGATTCCATCAAGATATTGCCCTGATGGTGTCATGTTATCAAGGATCGTGGAGTGTGACCATGCTTGCCGATTATTGTTGGATGCTTCATCGTGTCACTCACCGACGAAAGTCAACTGCAAAGAAATTCAAGCCTACATAACAGCTCTTCTTCTGTTACGAATGATGTTGTAATACTGTAGGTGTTAAAAACTTCAATTGCATATTTCTAGAGATCCTGAATCTGATAGAGAAAACGGTTTGAAGATTTAAAAACAGCGCATTAAAAGTGACAACAAAAAAACATAGACACATTAGAGAAAGTTTAAAAAAAATTTGTGTTGGTCAGCGTAACAGCATTTCAACACATCGAACTGGAGGCTAAGACAAGGTTGTGTGCTGTCACCCGATCTGTTCAATGTATGCAGTGACATAGTAATGAGATCCATATAAGATATACAAGAATGTTAATTAGAGGACATATTATAAACAACCTGCGACACGAAGATGGTATAGTTTTGATAGCCAAGAATGAAATATAGTAAATACAAGATATGATGAATATCATTACAAAAGTCAAAACTTAGTCCTTGTGACTGAATATCAGAAAAACAGAAAAACTGGTAATTTCAAAGATTAAATGTCCTCCAAAAAGCAACATCAAAGTAGATAGGATCAGTCTGAAGCATGCCAACATATTGAAATATTTGAGTGCATTAATAACATCAGATGAAAGATCTATTAAAGAAGTCAAATGTAGAATTGCCCAGGCAAAAGCAACATTTCACAAGATGAAGACCATCCTATGTAATATAACTTTGTCAGTTGAAGTGAGAAAGAGAGTTCTTAGAAGTTATATAGAACCAGTTCTGACGTAGGTAGTGAACTCATTCATTCATTGGTACCATGCCTTCCAGCGTAGGCAATCGTGTCTCTCCACAGTCCTCTGTTTGTTATACATTTAAATATAATTTCTGATGATTCTGCATCATGCCAGGCTTTCAAGCCATCCAACATTTTCTCACTTTGTCTTCTTCTGTCTTTTCTTACCCTCGATCTTTCCAGTTGTTACGATGTTCTCCAGCCCACCTTTCTCATGACATGACCCACAAACTGTGATTGTCATCTTCTAATACAGTTAATAAGTTCTATTTTTGAGTTGACCAGTTGTAGAATTATAGCATTACTCTTTTTAGCTGTCCGTGATATTTTCAACATTCTTCTGTAAAACCACATCTCTGTGGTCTCCAGAAGGTAGTGAATATTGGACACTAAGCAGCATAATGAAAAATTATATTTGAGGCAGCAGAGATGTGGTTTTATAGAAGAATATTAAGAATACTATGGACAGATAAAAAGTGTAATGAAGATACCTTGAAAGAAAATTCAAAATGAGAGCTACTTACCCACATCAGATAGGGACAGTCCAAATTATTTAGACACATCATGAGAAGAAGAAAGATGGAACACATTGTAACAACAGGCAAGTTGAAGAGCAAGAGAGGTAAGGGAAGACCAGGAGAAAAGATGCATGACAACCTAGCACTGTAGCATGGGAAAACATAAACAGCTGTGGAAAGACATGATAACCAACATCACACTCCATGGACCATAAGAACGATAGATCAAATCAATATCTACATCAATGCACAAGATTGAGACATTGACAACAATACCATTAATACATATACTCATATAAACAATAAACATTCACACAATCATGCAATGAATGCAATTATGCGTGCACACACACACATAGATATGCATACATACATGAAAAATCATAAAAGATATACCACATACAACAATATACATACATATCAACCTGCATATATGAGACATGCAAATTAGACTAGAACTACATAAATTACACACAAAAATCAGTGATAGCTCATAGTAACACAAATACCAAAGTGATAATAGTGAATAAGTAAATATGTCTTACAAATACCTACCACAACTAATAAAAAAATGATTAAAAACAATGATGCTAAAATAAATAAGGATGAAATTGCCTTGCACTGTCATAATGTTTCTTTTTGGAAAATTTGTGTTTTTTATGGTGAGTGTTTGGTAAACGCGATAACATTTTTCTTTGTAAAGATATGAAAATAATTCTTGCACATGTAAATAAAGGAGTAAATAATTAATATAATCTTATTGTTGTTGTTATGTGATATATATGTGATATGACAGTTGTGAGCAAGTTGTGAAGTTGAAAATTGGGGGAGAAATCTCAAAATGTCCTATTAAAAAATCGCAAATAAAATTTCTTGACAACCCTAATACTTGAACAATGTGTGGCACATTGTTAAAATGCTCATAAATATCTATTCCTGTTGTATATATTTTGTTTCATATCCAAACTAATATAATATGGACTAAACAAACTAATAAAACGTGAAGAAATCGCATACAATGTCTGTTCGTTTAAAACTAGGTCTAGCCAGACATACGTTTTTATTTTAAATGCAGACCCTGATACATATTGTTTTTGTGTTTTTCAAGGAATGAACAAACATTTTTATAATATAACAACTAAAACACAGAAACAACAATTAAAACATGTAGATATTACTTTCCATGACGATCACTTACCATGACATTACTACATTTGATAGTAAAATATGGCGTCGGAAATGGACAAAGTAGTTCCCGAAATTGACAAAATCAGCTGGTTTTCTCCCTTCTTACAGTTGTAATGTGTAAAGGAATTTGACCTTTAGGCTGTGACATATTCTTAGCTTCGTGTGGTGGTAATTCAACGTCATATGAGCTTAACTTCATGTGATTCTGTACTAATGAATCGTGGCATAGCAATGGGGGTGAATAGAGACACCCATCGATACTAGTTGCGTAATGACGTCTAATAATAGTGGATATAGGTGTCTTTAGAGCCCATAAGGTTAAGGTATATCAAGGGCTAATTATACTTAACCAACACCACTTGTGTTAGTCTTGTCCTATGCCTCCCCCCCCCCAAATTCATATCACCATTGCCTTTCTCTTTGTCATTTTCCTTTCCCTTAACATTATGTTTCTAATCTTGTTTCCATGTTCAATATATGTACCCATGTATATATTTTGTTTTTCACCCCCACCCCTACCAATTTTCTTTATCTACTTTTTTGCTTTTAAACAGTACGTACATGTAAATACACATCACTGAACATGCTGTCACCAGTTCATTGATCTTGTCTTCACTCACCACTCTACTTGATCCTGTCATTTGCCCCACCACCTTTTCCCCTCCTTATATCTTTTGACATTCTCTCTTTTGTTCATTGTCTGCAGTCACATTAGTTTTCAAGTATAAGTATTTATATTTAAGGTATTAGTCTAAAGTAATTAAAGTCAATAGGAAAATATGTGGTAAAGTTATTACGTTTACAACTCACTCACCATAAATAATACATATTTTCAAAAAATAATCCAGGCGCAGGGAAAATTGTGTAATTTTAATCCAGAGTCCTAAAAGTTCATTAGTCCATGAGATTGGATAATACAGAGATGATATATCACCGGACCCTCAAGGGACATGCGCTGATTAAGGTATAACAAGGGCTAATAATACTTAATAACTATATTTACGAAACTAAACATGAGTAGGCTACATCAAATTTCCTGCATTAAAAACAAAATTGTCTTTTATAAACAGAAAAAAATAATAAAATCATGAAAACATAACTATTGATCTGGACAGATATTGTCTATAACAATCTTTAGAGAAAACGCAGGCTTCTCTTGCAGTCATTTGCCATTGGAAATTGTGACCTCAGTTTGAACACAAAGTTGCCTCCAACATGTTTGGTTGGTTATAAGTGAACAACAGAAAATGGGCTTCTTGTTTGACAAGCCTCAACATCCTGGCATAGACCTGATGCAGATGATAGCAGAAATAAAACAATTACAGTGAAATCCTTTTATAACAAATTTTCCTCTATAACAACACTTTTCAATAACCCCAATTATATTTATTCTATATTGTTTGTACTGTATATACAATTGTACTTACGTAAATCAAAGGTTTTTTACTCAGATATGACGGGCTATCGCTAAAACTAGTGGGTAATGATGTGCACACAAGAAAACATATAAATTACAACACACAAACAACTGTGTTTTACGTAAGTACAATTGTTCTTACGTTTCATGCAGTTACCTTATATTGATTGTCGTAGTGTACTGTATATAGTGAATTTCTATTATTACACAAATATTTTGTCAGTTCGGACCAAGTTGTTATAACAGGATTCCACTGTATAATAACTGTTGTATAGAAATAACTAAATAGTATACATAATCCAGCATAACTGAATGTACATAATCTTAAAAGAAATATTCTCTCAAATTATGAAATCATCCCCTTTCGTTATTGCATGTTGTCCTGTTATAAAGTGTAGGGAAATATTGCAGGCTGAGGTAACATAGGCTGCTTGTTATAACATGTTGGTTTATAGGCTAATTTAAAATTTTAATTCCAAAAGAGGAAAATCCAAACCTTATTGTAATTTGAACCTGATGCTTTACAACTGTGAGATGAGTTATCAAACTTTATTATTCTATAATGACTTGATAATCTATGATAAGCTACATATACTTCAAACTTATGAAATTGTTTAGAAATGTACATAATGAATAAACAGCTAGAAGGAAGCATTGATGCATTTGAGATGTGGATAAATAGAGGAATAGGGAGAACTTCTTGGAAAAACACAGCAAATACAGAGGTTCTGACAACACTGGGCATGAAAAAGTAATTATTAAAAGAAATAAAAATCAAACAAATAAAATACTTTGGATATAGGTCTATTAATTAAAAGAAATGACATTTTGTTGAAGTATTTTACTTGAAAGTATAATTAAAGTGAAAGTGAGCAAGAGGTAGCCAGATACAAAATGGGAGGAAAACATCACAGGATGGACAGTCCAGCATAGTGTATCACCAAGACAAGAAGCAAAGGGTATTCGTCTGTTGCATCCAACCTTCAGTGTCGAGATTTCACTTGATGATGATAAACCTATAAGATTGCAATGGGGAACTAGAGGCATTTAGTTCCAGAGTTGCATGGGTCAACAAAAACCCATGCAACAATAAATGTGATGTGTCTACACGGTGATCTTATAGAAACCATACCTGTCAATAACAGAAACCATACCTGTCAATAACAGAAACCATACCTGTCAATAACAGAAACCATACCTGTCAATAACAGAAACCATACCTGTCAATAACAGAAACCATACCTGTCAATAACAGAAACCATACCTGTCAATAACAGAAACCATACCTGTCAATAACAGACCTATTAATTTCTTATACAATGGGATCTATAGCACGTAAGATTTGAACAATTTTCCCTATTTAACACTATTTCCCTGTTTCAAAACCCTCAATTACTTTATTCTTTAATGTGTGTACTGCATATAGCAAATTTCTGTTCTTACATAAATATTTCATTGATCTAGACCAAGATATATTAATGTAATTTGACTGGAATTTGTACAGCTTCTTCTTCTTCTTCTTTCGTTCACTTGAAACATGTCTATATCTGTAATTCTGTCTCCTTAATAAAACTCACTGTCTTTTGTAGTTCATACAGTGTCCCATAGAGTTTTGATTCCAGTGTTGTTTCCTCTGGCCAATACGTCTGCCTCAGCGTTTCATGCTCAGAACACTCTTGAACTATATATTTGTACAGCTATTTTACTGCTTCCAGAAATGTAAATAATTTGTGTAAATTTTTAATTGTATTTTTCTTAGAATTTCGTATTGTTGCTTTCAGTAGTTAGCTAGTACATGATGAATATTTATTATGTAATTTCTTCTGTCATCAATTACTATGTTGATATTGGTAATGTATAGAACAATTAGAACTGTGGGTTCCTACATCTTGTATTGTAGAGACAATCTTGTGCAACTGTGGGTCAAACTGCTGATCTGTGAACAGCAAGGCTGAGACAGTCCCATAGTCTGTTTTCTGGTGTAGAGTTACTGATGCCAATCTGGTATAAGTTTACCTTTAAATAGCAGAACTTGTTCAAAAAAACTTTATTTGTTTGTTTCTGTTCAATTTGTTGACAATGACTTGCTTGACTCTATAGTTTCCTATATTTCTAACTATTTTGTGATAGTATTTTATACATATAGTAGTACTATTCTTCTCTCTGTCAGTTAAATTAACAATATTCTTTCATTGTGTTTACCAGTACCAATGGCATCACTTTCAGATTAGTAATGCCTGAGAGTTATCGGTCATCTCTTGGAATCAGGATGAAATTTCAGAGTTTCTTTATGCCGCAGAAGATACACTGACACTGGTGTGCCATTATTAGTGAAGACAATTTTTGTGAATTGGTGTAAAGATCGGAACAGCCCGTAAAGAGAAACATAATAGATATACAAGGAGACTTATAAATTAACAATGAACTGAAACTGTCAGCCGCTACACTCTAATGGGATTTATTGAGACAGGGATTGGAGAACCTAGACTTGTCCTGTGTGCGCTGATGATAACCTGCAGTATTTTAACTCATACTCTTCTATTCTAGGTTTCTCTCTCCTTATGTGTTCAGTGTGCATTGAAGCCTCCCACGACAAAGTTATTTTTCTGTCTGTGCTGTTTATTCTCTTTAATGTTATCAGAAAATTCCTCTTCATTGTTAGGGATTGCACAATATGTGTATACTTGAATATATGTTGGATGACTTCCGGTAGTGACATCCGTTGATGGAGGGTGTTTCTCTAATCAAGTCTGGGTCATTCCGTCGACCGTTGGATTAATCAACTAACATCGTAAAGTCCAGACCGATTTGTGTAACAGAAGTCAGTTCATGGATACCTACAGGCAAAAGAGCAAGGGGTAAACCAAAAGAAACACTCAGAAGAACAATACTTAGAGAAAGTAAAACAACCAATATTCATACTATTCAAGAACTGCACAGAATAGCTTTGAACAGACAGAATTGGAGAGATCTGACCTCTGCCATATGCGCTAACTTCAGCGCAAAAGGAAAATGAATGAATGAATATATGTTGTGCTTTCACTGTTTACTGTCACAAGGAACTGTTATTATTTTTTTCTGAAACATAATTTCTGTTGAAGATGAGTTTTGCTATAATATGTTCTTCATCTTCAGCATTCGCTCTCAAATAACCACAACGAATATTTCGTGTGATTTCCGCCAGGGAGCGTGAAGTACGTTGTGCTGCAAGTTCCACAGTAAAACTGTGATTATTTGCACCCCGGTTGGCCACTTGTGGTCAGGACGTCCGATGTCCAACACATCCGTTTTCGTCATTCCTTTATTTCAGGTTTGGTCCCTAATAATATGTTCAATTATAAGCCTAATACCATGTTTAAATTTTGTCTCACTCCAGAGTAGTGATAAAGCATACTCCTTTTGAAGGAATCTTATAAAGGAAGTTGTGATGGATGGACTCGACTCACACTGTGTGAGTCCCTTGTAAATATCACCAGGTACATATTGTTAAGGAATCCCCAGCCCATGGAATAAGAAGAGTGGACACGTCTGGAAAAATTGTGACAATTTTGTATAGAACCAGATATGGAAGAAGCTGGACACAGTCAATATTGATTCATACCTTTCAAAATTTCCTATAGCTTCTGTGACTTTATGCCTAAGCATAAAACTGGCCAAGACATCAGCAACCTGTAAATCAAACACAATCTTTTACTATGTAACTTATTTACTACTCACAAATACACACTATGTAAATTATTTAAATAACCCAAATATCAGAGAATGTCCGACAAAATGGAAGAGCCGCAGTAACCAGACAAATAGAGGTAAATGCAAATACGGTAAATAGGTTACTAGAGAAAAATGTCAATATAAAATAATAAAATATAGAAAATAACAATAAAACAAAGAACAAATACAATTGTCAATGTGTCAGTCCAATTGGGACCTTTATCAAGACAACAAAAACAGTTAAGAAAACAAAACTAACGAATATAATCAAAATGGCTGGGAGAATGATTTCTCTCACCAGAAAATCATCACCCAATGACAAATTAAGCGCAACACAATATTAATAAGTGCATATTGATGCGTTCAATATGTAAAAATTATGAAATACTAAAAGATGAAAGATGTAAAACTAAAGAAAGGGGACACCAAATAGCATTGCCAAGGAGGGAGGGGGGTTAGTGGGAGACGGGAGATAAAATGGGAACGGATAGAGAAAGATAGTGCATGCAGGAGCGGGGGGCTACAAATAGATGCAGGTAACATAGAAATGTGTAAAGAAGAATAGCATTTGACAGTATAGGATAGATAACGAAATATATACACACCCAAATACAAATATGTATACATTCTATTTGATAATCATAGATAACTATAAATATAAAAACATCTACATACAAATATTTAGACATATATAAAAGTATATACTGATATCACAGCATACATTGGAATACAGACACATACATGTATATAGGTAACTGCACATTTATTCATTCATTTTCCTTTTGCGCTGAAGTTAGCGCATAGGGCAGAGGTAAGATCTCTCCAATTCTGTCTGTTCAAAGCTATTCTGTGCAGTTCTTGAATAGTATGAATATTGGTTGTTTTACTTTCTCTAAGTATTGTTCTTCTGAGTGTTTCTTTTGGTCTACCCCTGGCTCTTTTGCCTGTAGGTATTTATTCAAGAGATTGGTGGTGTATTCTGTTGGACCAACGGCAATATGATAACATATTTTCCGGTAGTGACATCCGTTGATGGAGGGTGTTTCTCTAATCAAGTCTGGGTCATTCCGTCAATCGTTGGATTAATCAACTAACATTGTAAAGACCAGACCGATTTGTGTAACAGAAGTCAGTTCATTCCAATTCAACTGCACATACAACAACAACACACACACACACACACATATATATATACATATATATACATACATACACACAAATGTGGATATATAAATATATACACATGCATAAGCATAACAATATATATACAAACATACATACAAGTATACTAGGAACACACACAAGGATATATCTAACATGATCAATACATAGATATAAGAAAGATGCCCAAACAGCATGCACAAGCATGTAAATGTAACCAAACACGAGCAATAGCTCAAACAAGAATATGTATGCATAATGACACCAAATAAGCATCAACATAATATATACACATGCATTTACATAAAGATTTTCTCACATGAATACATATAACGAATACATTCGCACACAAACATTACATTTTGTGCAAATGTTCATATTTCTACTGTTTCTAACACTAGTGTTGATGTTCTAGGATAATACAATTTCATAGCTGTCAACTTATTTTTTCATACATCTGTATTTTTAACAATTTATTTCCATATTTCAATTAAAACGTGCGTATTTAGAACCGATGCTAAACATTTAAATCACCTTGTCAGGAACATCCTCATGAACAGCATGTCCACACTGCGGCAGTAAGTTCATCTGGAATTTGCCTGCAAAATCATTAATTTTACAAGATCATATACAAAAGTAAAAGTAATATGTAGAATACACTGAGTACAATTATTTCAACTAAATACAGAGCACACACCAGATTCAATAAATGACTTAATCATGAACTAAATTGTAGACATTCTACTTATCATATGGGTTTGGTGGGAAAGCTGTCAACCAAGAGAAGTCTTACAAAGTCTTCACTACAACCATGACAAGTCTTGAGATGAAGATAGAGGTTGTGACAAACTGACTGTCATTGCTGATGTTACAGGACTGTTCTCTTGCATGCATTTTCTTAACTATATATTTTTTAAACAAGCTTATATTTTTTTTGCTTAAAAGCAATCACATTTTTAATGCACTAAATTACCAAATCACTTTGTGGTCCCCTTGAGATCACTTCACCCCTCTCTAGGCAAGTGCTCCTACATTTTCCGAAACACTGGTATAGACAATATTTTAATTTTAAAAAAAATTAACCTTGCATTTGTCCAATAGTCAGATCCTTGTCCAGTCTATCTGGACCTGAAAACAAAATAACACATACAAAAGGAATAAATTGTATATACAAATTACTTGCACTTGCTGAAATAAAATGATAGAGTTGACAAACATTCAGTGGTGATTTCAGAGCATATGATTGTTCCATATTCTGCTGGTGACATCACAGTAGATACATATTTTATATTTTTCCCTTCTTTTTATCATTTAAAAAAAATATTTTATCGGTCCTTTGATAAAATGACTGGTGTAATTTATTTATGTGGCCTACATCTTTACAAATGCTGTGAGACAATTAAAGGGTTCAGACTCATGATAACTTAGTTTTGGCAAATTAATTAAATGTTTAAATGTATGAGTGGTGCCTAGAAAATCAATACTCACGTGGAAGATAGGTAATGAAGTCCTACTGAATGACGACTAAAACACTACACACTATCACTAACGGATGTAAATATGGTACATACAACAAAACAAAACACAGAATATAATCATACAAATGACAATACACAGGACAAAGTCGACGTTTCGGACCAATAGGCCTTTTTCAAGATACGGACATAACATACAAACATAAAAAACCACAAGTAGAAATGAATGCGTATCCGAGTGAAATATGGTAGTTAGATAGATACTGGAAGCATACAAACATGAAAAACACAAAGACGATAATACAGGTGGAACGAGAGGAACAAAACGATGACGTAACAAAGACCAATACGACCGAGAACTAAGCGAAAGAGTGGTCGGAATTGAGTCGAAATGGCTTGATGGTACCCAACTCGAAAATGAGACGATTTTCTAGGGCGTACCTAGATCTATCATCGGTGGTGCTGGATCTGATGGCAGTGACCTGAATGTCAAGGACACCACGGTAGCCATCGCCGTTGAAGTGATTAGCCACAGGAGTGGGTGTTCTGTGTTTGATAGCATGCAGGTGGTTACAGAAGCGGTCGCTCAGTCTAAGGCCAGTCTCACCGATATATTGCTTACCACAGCGTTTACATATGATCACGTAAATAACATTACGGGATTCACATGTAAAGGCCTCATCGATGGAGAAACTGGCCTTGGGGAATGAGATGGAGCGCATCTGAACCACATAAGGACATGTGTAACAACGACCGCGTGAGCAACGAACAGTACCAAAATGGTCAGGTGCAGAGGACTTGAGGTGGCTGTGGACCAAGATGTCCTTCAGATTTTTGTCTCGCCTATAGGCCACCAGAGGTAATTCGCGGAAAGCGTCACGGGTGTCAGAATCAGATACTACAATATTCTCTAAACCACTTACTAGCAAGTTATGAATATGAACAATAGACTGTTGTATATTGTGTATAGAGGCAGTGGCCAAGGTCATTATTTCTATTTTAAAAAAATAAACAACATTAGACTGAAGATAGTTTTTTTCAAGAGAACACCTGCTTTTTTTGGTGAAATAGGAAGTGGAAGTATTCACTGTTTTCACTTGAATCAGTGTTCGAACATGACAACTCAGCAATCCAAGCCATTCGTTGTTTTTCATTGTGCTGCGATAGATTTTATTCAAAGATATTTGTCTCGAGTAATCAATTCTCAGTCTACACTGCCCAGACATGATCCATAAACCTTTACCAAACATGCTTCACAGGAGCTTTGAAGCAATCAGTTTCCAGGAGGTACCACAAAAAGTGCTATAAGGATTTATCTGCTAACCTGAGATTGTACGAGAGCAATGCATATCATTTTGCATCCCACCATTACATTGCGCTTTACTAAAGATAGAGCTGTGCATATATCAGACAATCATTATATATAACAATATGGTAACTTAATACTTTCATTCTCAATACACTTATGTTTAGGTATATAAAATGTATTTCATGGGTGTCAACCTGTTGATAATGAAAATACAATCAGGAAAACCTTACAGACTTTTTCATGTATACCTTGAAATTATCACTTGAAGCTGTGGAGTTACGTGCTATGAGTGGTACTCTTGGCAGTAAAGTCAGTCTTCTAAACCTCTGAGCTTTTTGAGTATCAAAGTATTTAATATCATGTTCTATTTTCCTAAAATAGAGGGAGGGTAGAGTTTTACACCTCCCACCACCATCTTATCTGCTATGGGTTGAAAGTAAATAATTTTATGTAGGTCCTAAACATTAGAATCAATAAACGCACAAAATAATTAAAACTAGTTAATTTACATATCAACAATATACATTTTTGAAGTAGAAAATATATTATCCATACTTTATCACTAGCATATTATTTATTAGAATGCAGTATGTGCACCTTTAGCATGTACACAAAAAAACAAAACTATCAGATAGGCCTATAAGAATGTCACTGCAGCACAGATCAGTTTTATCTATTTTTTTCACTGCAAAGAAATATTTACGTCTAGTAGGTCCTACTAATGATATATTATAGGAGCTAAACCTAACAAACTGATAGACATAAGCCTATATAGAGGCCTAATATATTTATTATACATTTCATGTTTCGTGAGTACTACTCAATTCAGCTGACATTCACTGTCAGAATTGTTTAGACCAAGTATCGGTAGGTAGGAATACAATACAAAAATTGAAAATGTAATATAATATTTCTTACATACTGTAAATAAAGCTGTGGCACTCTAACCTGTGTCAGATATCATCTGCAACTATGGTTATTACATGCCCATACAAATTTATTAGGGCATATAACTTAAAATAGAAATTTGAAGGCTGTGATAAGTGTAGGCCTATGCTTAATTATGAACAAGAACAGCTAAGACAAGAGGGCTTATAAAAAAAACTGATTAAAACTTTCAATCAGACCTGCTAGAATGAGCATCTTTGGGGCATCACAAGATAGAAACTTCTGTGACAGACCTTCAAACCATCCTGTGAAGTGATTACATATTTTAATACTTCTTACATTTTCAGAGTAATTAATACTGAAATTAAATAGATGTATCCTGAAAATGAAAATACACATATCTTATTATAAGTTTAATTCATATCACTAGCTATGAATTCTACAATTTAACAATTGACAGACATTAATAGAATTTGAAATGGAAACTGCTAGTGAACACAATGTTAAGGATGCAATCTCTTAGTGTAAACAAACAAGCAGTTTTCAGTTTTGTTTATTTGAGATATATATACCTCTTATTTAGGGTTTATTCTCAAACTCCCACTGGATCTCTCTTGTAGCAGGACAATGGTCCTACTAGATTTCCAGCAGGATGTAGTCCAGAGAATGGAAATGTGCTGTGCCGCAGTTTTATTTGCGCCATTGCTCTGACATGTCACTCTTCTGCAGTGATATATAAAATAAAAGCAAAAGTAATTATGACAGTTTTAATGTTTTCCGTATCTGAAGTGATCATTTGGTGTGCAATAAGGAAAATGTAGGCTGACCATCTATTATGGAGATGAGGCTAAGTAGTTTGTTGGCCCGTATGAGTCCCTCCACACCTGCTTGTCTTGCGACAAAGATAAGAGTAATTTTTGCAGTGGATTCCACAGTTTAGCTCTAATGACTGCACCTGTCGCCTAAACACATCCCCTGTTTTGACTATCTCAATCATATTTATTAAGTTAATTAGTATGAACGTATGGGAATAGGCTTGCAAGTTGAGCCAGTTTAGTGCATTAGATGCATTACGGCATCTAAGATGCATTACGGCAAACACTTCCATCGTTACACTGCTTGTTGTTGTTGTAGAGATCCCACTGACTTTGTGCACTGTTCTTTCATGTTATCTGACAGTAAAGGCCCATGCGAGCCACTGTTGATGGATGACTGACCCATCCATGTAAATCACAACATCTGTATCATCAGCATGTTCGCAGAAGAGTATCTTGATCTCAGCATTCACTTTCGCAAGGCTATGTTCCCTGCACTCTATATTTAGTGTAATGCCTGTTGTGAATGTCTGCAGAAAGACTACAGAAACAGGAAATCCATTCCTCATCAGGATTGAAAGATAATGGTTTGAGCAGCTACAAAATCTCAAGTGCACATCCCTCCAGATGAACTTGTTCAAGTCTGCATATCTAGATTGTGTGCATGTAGTGTTAAATTATTTATATAGCATTCTCTAAACAGCAGCTTAGTTCACTATCACCCATTGGATGATGACATTGGATTGTTGATGGAGATATATTGTATGAATATGAAACTAAATATATATATATCACAAGTAACTTAATATATCTTATTTAGATAAGAAGATAGACAGAGGGTGTACAATCAGTGAAAATAAAATGAATACTATCACAATTTGCTGAAATTAAGCACTCGTGGTTTGTCTTGAGTGCCTTGAAGTTAGTTCTATCTAACATAGAACATTAAATTTATAATACATGCACTATGACAAGCTGTGATTTATACTAATAATAAACCTGAAAGAAAATTTATAACCTGTCCAGAATTTCTCTGTTTTTGACAAATCAATCCTCCAAGTGTATCTGTGATCCTGGGTAAAATAGAAGATCAGTTAAGAATCAGTTCTTCTTCCCATTCACAGTTTAACATGTCTACACAGCAAGTGTTAAGAATCAGTGAGTAAAGGAAAGAAAACAAAGCTTCAAAATGGTAGTATTGATAGTATAATTTTCAAAGCTAAAGTCATTATGATTTTTAAAAACCAAAGGGGCTCCAGTAATATTGAAGCTAAGAGCACTATGAATAACATTTTGTAAAATGGCAGGCAGTTATACTATTACTAAATCCAACTGTATTTGTTACTGAGAGACACAATTAGATGATATCATGATAACTACTAGACTATAGTGTGTTTCAAAACTTGTGCCGTCCCATTTCATCCTATCTCTCAAAACCCCTGCACATATTATTAGGTGCAAGTCACTACTACCTGTTCACTTCAGCTAGAAAATAAACTCTGCATCTTTGCTAGACCATTATTCCTGCGGCCTTCATGGACTATGGTCAATCGTTTATCTTATCTAGTAACGTACCATTTTCTTGTTAGTTTCATCTGTTTTCTATAAAGTTGTGTGCATCATCAAAACTATGCATGTATCCACCAAACTATCTGTGTTATACTTTTAGTGAAACTAGGATTTTATAAATCACAATTGCACAGACACTGCCAATTACCCATTGAAATAAACTTCTAAAAACATGATTTACCATAACCGTAAATTGGTAACTTTTTTTCAAAAGCAATTTGTTATTTCATTACTTTGTAAATGTGAATAGTGTGTAATATGATTTAACTCTTAGTGGACTAAGGACATAACCACCATATAGGGTTGGTTGGTTGCTGATCCAGAGGTCCATGGGCTCATGCCCTTTGACCCAACCATATAGGGAAAAATGACAAATAGGTTGTTGTTTGGTCCACTATGAGTGAGTTAATGATGCAATGAAAATGTATTGTATCTTCAATACAAGAAGGTTGCATTTTGGGAAAGGGGTTGTTAGTGGATCTAATCACCTCCCTGCACACACACTAGGAAAATGGAAGATGACATTTTATACCTATAAAATGTTACATCCACTTTTGAAATTCAGATAGAGTTAAGTCTTTGACTATGAGTTCAAAGAATAGGTTCTATTCTGGCCGCAAATGACTTTGTAAGTTCTGGCATAGAAAACATACTGTCCACGGTTTTTGATCTAACCATTACTTTCTAGCTACTCTCTGCTTTTGGGCTGATGCATTTCCCTCTTTCACAAGATGCTACACCTTTTTTTGAGTGTAGAACATTCTGTAGCTCTATTTTGTGCAGGTTCTTCCCATGTATCTTGGTCTATTTAAAAGACTTTCAGTGAGGTCTTTAACAAGTCTTTTAGTCACCTTGTGAATGTATGCCCTTCTGCAACTGATCTTAGAGAAGTATCTTGGCAGGTGATGATCTGGCACATGTATCGAATGACCTGCTCAATAAATCTGTGTCTGCATCACATCAGAGTTGTGTCAATGCTAGGAACGCTAGAACTGTCAAGGACAATTGTAACTGGAATAATGGCCCAACAAAAATCATCACAGATGAAAAATCTATGATAAGGGGCAAACAGAAAAAACAAAGTTACAACTATTAAGAAGCTATATTTTTTCAGTAGAAATACATGGTTGTGAGATGTGGGCAATGACATCTGTAATGGAAAAGAAAATATCGGCATTCAAAATGAAATGTTACAGAAAAGTCCTGAGAATATCATGGACAGAAAGACAAACCAACACAGATGTCTGCAAAGACCTGAATATAGAAGACTGGCTACTCAAAACTATCATAAAATGCAAGCTAACATATTTTGGACATATAAAAAAGACACAATGGTTTAGAAATATAGAAATATATAATCATGAAGAGAAAAATTACAGGAAAGAGAACAAGAGGCAGACCAATGATGGACACAGGATATCGAAGACCTTCTGAATGACACTGGAAGAGGCTGGGCAGCTCGCACAGAACCAAGATGCTTACAGAGTAGCAGTGATGACAATATTCTGTAAAGGACGTCACATAGATGATGAACACCACTCTATTGTGTGATCCACATTGAGGCCAAGTCCTTGATGAAAAAATGGGCTGTCCCACCGCCAGAGGCTGAAAACTAAAACTGGCCAGGCATACAAATGGTCGCATGGCAGCCACCACACAAACCACCATACAACACATTTGTAGAAGAAGATATGACTGTATAGGCTTTCTTTTTGTGAAAACCCAACCAGCATTCTATCTTTACAGTTATATGTTTTCATATTGTACATACATAGATCACATTGAAAAAAGTTCAGTGTTGAAAAAAAGAGAAAAGAATGTATCTTATCACAATATTTCTTCAATATTTATGCAGAATATGCAGAGCAACAGAAGATCTAAATGTGTATGTTAACGGCACAAAATTAAAACAGACATTAAAATTTAAATATCTAGGAAGAGTTTTTACAGAAGACAGCAGAATTGATAGACAAATTGAGATGATGTGCAAAAAAGGAAACGTTGTAACATACCAACTGACACCACTGCTAAAAAAACCCAGCTATCTAAATGGTGACCAAATGACAGATAATAAACACCATATTTATTCCAAAATTATGTTACCAGTGCCAGATATGGCCCCTGACAAAAATTACAACATGTAAGATGAAATGCCTGAGAAAGGCTATAAACGTTACCAGAAGAGACAGAATGAGGAACGAATACATAAGAGAAATAGTAAAGACCATATCATGCAAACAATATAAAGAGAGACAACAGATCAACTGATTCGGACATCTGATGCAAATGGAACCATTACAACCAGCCATCCTTGCATACAACAGAAGAAAGAATGACTACAAAGCAAGAGGAAGACCAAGAACAAGATGGGAAGATTCAATCATAGAGATTTCTAAAAAAAAAACCATGGCCTAACCATGACAAATGCAACAAGGATGGTCAAAGACAGAAAACTTCTACTCCCCTCAATGCCTAACAGCATTTGTGGAAAAGACAATAGATAGTTGGATTTATGCAGAGATGAATGTAAGAAATGAACAACAGAAAAACAGCTTCAATCCACTTAGTATCAGAGGTTATAATAGAAATAATAATGACCCATAACCCATCAGGGTCTTAGGGGTACCATACTGCATGCATCAGCACAAAAAGCTCCCCAAACATCTCTATCCGTACCCATTTCGAGAAGTTTACAAAAATAACACCACACCACTCCTTGATGTTATCAATCCTGGATTTTCTGCCCTCCTCGCCTCCTTCCACCCTTGATTCTTCCTTGCAAAATAATTTTAGAGAGCAAGCTGTACCTTGTTACATGTCCAAACCAAATATATTTACGCTATTTCACCACTACCAAAAATGGTTCTTGATAACCTACAAATTTATCCTTTACTGTGCTATGGCAGAATATTTTCTTCAAAAATTTTTTTTTTACAGCTGCAGATGAATTTTTTCTACAGTTTCTATGACCATATTTTACAAAGTTAAAAATCATACGATCGTTAATGTCATGTGACCAGAATCAGCGAATCATAGTTAGCAGTTGTATTCAACTTTCAATACTGGTATGGTATGAAATATATGAGACTTTTATCGCAGAAGACATTGTAAAAATCAGGAAATATCTAGTGCAGAATCCATGAAGAGACATATAAGACTAAGACATGAAACATGGTAATATCTAACCACAGAAACCAAAAGAGACAATAGAAATATAGGGCACCTGTCCACCATAGATGCAAAATTGAGTTAACAGATGGTGAAGCAGTCAACACAGCAGATACAACACAGCATGTACAGACCAAAATAATGAACAAGATGGAAAAATCAACAGCTATGCCATAAACACAAGTTCAAGGAAATAAATTTACAAAACAAAAAAAAAACCAAGATAACACATAAACTGTAGATACAAGAATGAACAAATAAATCAAGAAAATATCAATATTTGACTATATTGTCATTCAATATTCTTTTTTCTTGTTTGCCTCGCAACGTTATTTACTTTGTATCATTTGCATGTGGTGTGATAAAAATACCTTGGTGAAACTGGCTGACAGAATATTTTGGAATATCTCTAACCACACTGACTCCTCCATAACAAATCAACACATTGTGATAGAATTGACGCATTGGTTACTTGTTTGGTATTTTTCCTCTTCTGGTGACTGTCAGTGTGTATCCCTTGAGGATTGTTTGATATACCATCTCGTCATCCATCAGAATTTATCTTAGTCTTGTGTTAAACTCCACCTCTCCATTTGTATCACTATTGCCTTTTTCTTTGTTGTTGCACACATCTACCATCTTGGAAAATACGGTACCTAATGACTGCAATAGTAAACTTTATCAAGAAATGTGTAATAGTTGCATAAAAGGAGTGATGATCACATAAGCAGAAAAATCCAGTTTCATACAAACCTGATTAATATTTGCAGGAGACTTAAAATGATCTGTTGTGGAAACTGAGGAAGTTGTGGAAGCCACTGATGATGTTTCTTCATCATCTGGTTCTTCCTCTATGACATCATTAAAACTGCTATGCTGTTGTTCTAGTTCACCAGGTCCTGTCTCATTTGTCATTGCACTGTTTTAAACACACATTTTACAAATCAATATTTTGTATGTAAGATTATTAATATATAATAGTCATAATAATAAAGTTAGGTTCTTTCTTAGGAGAAGACCTACATTTCACACTTTTTAATAAATCTGTACAGATCTTAATATTGATGTCATTTACTGCGGACTCATAAATTTATTAACAATGTAAATATTATGCTAGTTTCAAAATGTTGCTGAACATGACAATTTTTGCGCCATACACTAAGATCCTCCATGTGTATATAGAGAGCAACATCCAATGAGAGCAACACCTATACAATTCTACTGAATTAAATATCTTAACCCCCGAACCAGTCATTGGTAATGATAGATTGTTGACAGATCAGACATGGGAAATAATTTGCTGGGGAAAAGTGCCTAAACTTCATTTAACTTTCTGCAAAATATGTAGGTTCTTCTTCTAGGAAATAACCTAAAGTTATTAAAATAGTAATCCTTTACAAATCCAAACAATTTGCTGGCTTTGAATAATTTGACAGGTTTAACTATGTGTAGCATTAAGGGGATTTAGGAATTTGAATTTGCCTCACATTATCTAATTTGCCAACTTTCTTACCTTTCAGTAAAATGATATAGTGCATATCAGGTACTACACTACTATGATGGTATCAAATGAGAAAAAATATATCTTTTACTTAACTTTCATCTATCACCACATTGCCATGGAAACAGTGGCCATATTGAATTATAAACAGTGTCAAACAAACTTTAATGTCAACCAAATAATATCAGTCATTTGTTTTATCGCAGTGATTAAAGTGGTCATATTCTGGGTACAACCACGTTTTCTGATAGTAAATTGATGTCCGACAGCACAATTAAGAAGACGCACCTAATTTTCAGGGAAAAAATAATGCTCCCTGGTTACAAGAAATGTTTTTGAACAAGTGCTTTGAACTTCCACTTCTGTGTGTTGTCCCTACAACTATTATTAGTAAATGTATGTGCCAAATATCATAGTGAAATATCGAATAGTTACTGCGATTTTAAGATAGAACTTGGCCAACTAGGGAGAAAAAAAACAGTTCTGGAGAAAAACACATTTTAAAGAATAAGAATTGAATAACATAATTTACCAGGGATCCATAACAGAAATTCAGCTTCTGTAGATAGGAATTAAATCCACCAGCTACATAGTTATTCACCAGCTCTCTCCAGTTCAGCTCTCTCATGCTCCCAGTCAATATGTGGGTTTGTTTTTCCAGAATTTATGTTTCCACTTGGATACACCTAATTTTTGTTTTCTTGTGTCTGCCAAGATTTTGGTATGCCTTTTTATAACACAATTTTTGCAGTTACATTAGTCCTAATTAATCAACAATCATTTTCAAGTCTGCTGCTTTCCCTGATATTCTTGATAAAAAAATTGATTTTTGATTTGGACATCTCTGCCATTTGAGAGAGTTGAAGTTCTCATTGTGACATTCTGAGAACCCATTATGGAACAGGGTTGAAGCAACATCAGGATCTATTAACCTGATAAATGTTGGAATAAACATCTTGCCAACTTCTGATGTGAATGTCAATCAATGTTTTTCAAAAAGTGCATTTGTGGTTAGTGACAGATTGTAATGACACCGGGATATTTCACAATCAGGGCTGAACTTGTGATTTTATTCTGAATCTGTGGTAGCCATATGAAAGAATCCACTCAGTACACTTTTTCTCATTTTATCAACATCAGGAACATTATATTTTAAATTTGCTGCATAGGTGTTAGTTATTTTTGGTGTGTTCAGTTTCCTATTGAGATGAGATTTGTTTTCTGTCTTTAAGTTTTTCTAAAGAATTGAACTTTCTATTTCTTATGTGATTGATACAATCTTCTTATATATATAGAGAAGGATATATATATATATAGAGATATATATATATTCTTATATATATACAATCTTCTTATATATATATATATATATATATATATATATATATATATATATATATATATATATATATATATATATATATATATATATATATATATATATATATATATCCTTTAGGCCCTACGGTCGCAACATTGCGCCTTGTGTGTGCATCCCGTAGTGCCTGTGGTCGCAAACACGCAACATACGATATCACTCAATTCCCGAGTACGTAACTTCACGAAGTTAAAGCTTATATGACGTAGAATTCCCGCAACACGAAGCTAGGAATACGTCACAGTTTAAAGGTCAAATTCCTTTACTCATTACGATTGTAAGAGAGAGAAAGCCGGTTGAATTTGTCAACGCATTTCTAGAGCGACTTTAGCCATTTTCGGCCGTATTTTACTATCAAATTGAGTACCGCGTGGCATGGGTAAGTGATCGTGACTACATGTTCTAATTGTTGTTTTTTGTGTTTAATATGTTGTTATTTGATAAGAATGTGTGTGTATTCATTAAAAAGCACAAAAATAATATGTATCACGGGTGACACGTGTGTGCATGGACAATAATTACGCTGCGTGTCGGCATAGACCTAGTGTTGACCGGGCGGACGATATATGCAATTTCTTCACGTTTTATTAGTCTTTTTAGTTCATATTATATTAGTTTTGATATAAAACAATACATATACAATAAGTATAGGTATTTATGAGGATTTTATCAATGTTGTCACACATTTCTCATGTATTAGGGTCGTCACGACGATATATTTGAGATTTTGAAAATGACGTTTTGCGTTTTTCGCCAGAATTTTCAACTTCAAAACGTGCTCACAACTGTCATATCACACATACAACAACAAAAAAAACACGATAATATTCACTATTCACTCCTTTATTTAGATGTGCAAAAATTATTTTGATATCTTTTAAAACAAAAAAGTTATGACGTTTTCAAAACACCCACCATCAATAACGCAAATTTTCCAAAAAATAAGTCAGGCCCTGGGGGAAGTTTTGTAATTTTAAGCCAGGGCTCTAAAGGATATATGAGAGGAACCAAAATCAATTTTTCTGACACTTCCACTTATCCTTCTGCTGCCATACATCACAGGTAGGTAGACTGGGATTTGCACCTTTATCACAGGCGTACAATACTTACTGACTACCTGGAAGTCTAATACTAAATTACATTCTACTTCAATAACAGCTTTGATTGTGAGAAGAGTGGCCCCTTTTCTGTAAAGTGCCATCATAACAGTAATAACAGGGAGTTCAGACTTACTGTAATATCTGTATCATGCACCCTTCTGCTGTAACTCTCTCTCTCTCTCTGATAGTTGACTATCATATTTATTGTTTCATCTGTGGATTCTATCGATGCATGTTGGATTTCTATAGAAACTGTTTGAAATGTTTTCTTAAGCATGTTTTCTGTAATGCTCACAATTGATAAGAGCAATGTCAATTTGCTGTATCCAACTCACTCTCTTTACAAGAACTGCCCTTGTACTAATTTTATACTGACCAAATAGTGCTGTCACAGATTTGCCAATAAATTTTGTATTGAGATGCCAAGCCACTGTTACATGATTCTGTCAGCTGAAGAGCTTCATTGTGGCAATATGTGCAACAGAGTGATGACATAAATGAAAAAAATAAAGTCTGAGTGGATAAAAGCTACTTATAACCATCATTCTCATGCAGGTGTAAATACATTCCAGATTTTTTTCTCACATAACATTTGCATACAAAAGTGGGAATCTTGGTGGTAATTATTTTAGAGTCTTAGGTCTAGTCTTGTTGATGACACATGTACCTACGCCTCTGTGTGTGTGTGTGAAGATTACTGAAAAGTCCAGTTCTGGCATAGAATTCCTTGCCATACTTGAAATATGTATATTCAGCATTGAACATCTGTGTTTGTTTTGTACTTCTGCTGATCATGTTTTCTCTGTGCCACTAAATTTTATGCTTCTCAGCCCTGCATGCATCTGTGCTGATGCAGCTGTGTAAGATTGGCAGATTCTGAGTACCCAGGCTGATTTTTTAACACTTTAGAGACGCTTTGACAGTCATTGAAACGTTTATTCTGTCCACCAGATAGCTATTTTCCATTTAGAAGTTCAGCCGTACATTATTACACCATACATTGATTTCCTTATACAGATTCTTTTATCTTTCATCTGTTTGCATCCTGTGAAAATTATTTCAAGCATAATCAAGAAATTGAGCAAGTAATTTTTAAACAATGGCTTTGCTTACTAACAACACATACAACAAAACTCTGACCTTTTCAACTGACCAACCATTGAAACACGTGCTGATTCAATGTTTTGAATTTGTCCACTTCTAACTCTGAAAAATAAACTCCAAACATTAAATGTTGCTCTAAAACTTGTAACAGTATATTTTAATGAGTAAAATTGACTGAGTAAACACTATGTGTCTCAGTGTTAATGAAACAGAAATAACAGTGTTTATTAATTTTCAAAAGACATTTCATAGTCGGTACTTTGTGACACTGAAAAATCCTTTCAAATATAACTTCACTATAATCCATTATTAGTGCCCAACTAGATCCACAAAAAAACAACTGTCAAATACTGCATGTTTCCGGTTAGGGAGTTATTGGGAGATGTTTTTTGCAGCTATGTAATAAAGTCTGCAAAATCTTTCAGTCAACACACCATGTGCATAGTGTGTTTTTTAATTTATCCTCTGACAGAAAAAGAATCTAGCCCGTACCGGGAGTTGAACCCTGGACCTTACAGAATGTGAGACCAACGATCTAACCTCTCAGCCTTGCACTACACACCCAACTATATTTTTTTTTAAATGTGACAAATAAAGAAGTTCCCAATATCAACTTTACAGGTGACATAAACATTACTAAAGAATGATATGCCTTGATGATTTTCAGGTAGCAGTTCCCATAATGAATAAATTAATCTCAAGAACGTACAAATTATGTACTTCATTAGCAAATCTTTATGCTATCAGTGATATATATATACACATATATAACCAACAACTACACCAATTCACACAAAATTGTCAAAAGTTAAAAAAATAAACATACATAATTCCATATGTCCAATTCATGAAACTTATTTATGCAAAATCTATAACTATTAGTTTATGGATAGTGTGTATGAGATTGATATGAACAGATGTTCTGGTAAATTTGCAGTTCTCTTTTGTCTCTGAAGTTGGTAAAATTGTTCACAATCATGGCTATCACTATTATGGCTACTGAAATGTATTCACCTTGTTGTTTCAATATGTTCTCATCACTGGCAGTATCAGATGACTGTTTTAATAACAGTATAGCCTATTTATTAGTTCTCAGAGATGCTGGAGTAAAACAGCAAATTATAACAAAAATTAGAAACAATCAAAGTTTTTAGGACATGATGAGAAAAGTAAAACTTGAACATTTAGTAACCACTGGAATGATCAAGGGGATAAGAGACAGAGGAAGACAAACAAAGAAATTTCTAGATGGATTGTCACTGTGGCATAAAAAGAAGTCATCAACTGAACTTATTAACAACATAAAAGACAGGAACATCGGATAATTTCCACATTCATTAGGGAGTGAGACAGGGATGTGTACTATCCCCCCTATTGTTCATAACATACTTACATCACATTTGAGAAGTAGCAAAGACAACGGAAAGAAACATTTGAGGGATATCTTAAACGAATTGCTATTTGCAGATGACCAAGCACTAGTAGAATCATCAGAAGAGCAACTGCAAAGACAAATAGACAGATTACATCAAACATGTCAAACCTTTAACATGAAGATAAATATAGAGTAGAAGGAAGTAATGAAGATAGGAAGAACAGAAAGAAACATCAATATATATATTGAAAACAACAGACCTAAACAATTGACAGAATTCACATACCTAGGAAGCATAACAATAGATGGTAGGAGCAGCATAGAAAAACACAATAGATGTAGTAAAGCATACTAAACCCTAGGACAAATGACACCAATCTTCAGATACTTCTTCTTCTTCTTCAGCGTTCATTCTTGAACTCCCGCTGGATTTCTCTTGTAACAAGACAATGGTCCTACAAGATTTCCAGTTGAATGTAGTCCAGAGAATGGAAATGTGTTGTGTTGCCGTTTTATTTGTGCCAGTGGTCCAACACATCCGTCTTCTGTGGTATCTTCAGAAATAAAAATGTAGATTTCAACACCAAAATAACACTATTCAAAACAATTATTATACCAAGGCTGTGTTACCAATGCCAAACATGGACAACGACAGCACAAGATAAACGTAAACTTGTGACAACGAAATGGCATGCTTGCCCAGAATCCTAAGAATATCGCTAAGAGACAAAGTGAGAAATGGAGATATTAGACAAAGAACAGATACCACTCCAATCTTGAAATATATTAAGAGGCAACAGATTAAATGGTTTGCACACATCAGCAGACTACCATCAGACAGCATACCACAGCAAGCTAAAAATAACCAAATGGTCAGAGGGAGTCCGACAAAGTGGAGGGTGCCACAGTAACCAAAGTAACAAATAGTAATAAAATTGTCATTTTTTGTTTTATTGCATATTTCTTATATACCTTTTTATCTAGATATGTTCATAGTTAGGTATTCCTAGTAACCTGTTTATTTTATTTTGCATCACAGCAAGCTATGCTACACAGTGATGGTAGATCTAGAGGCCGACCACGAAAACGATGGACCACCGAAATAAAAGAGGAGACAAACTCCACAATATACTCAGCACACATGAGGGCCATCTCCAGAAAACTCTTCTACCCCTGATGCTGAAAGGCAACAAAGGGTTTAGCAAATAGATAGATAGAGACAGAGAGTTGTGGAGAAGCATGATCGCCTACTCTACTTGGTATGGCACTTGATTGATAGCCTATTTGTCCAGCTGTGTAGCGGCAAGGTACATAGCATGTTTGTGATGGTCAACAAACTGGTTTCAAATTCTGCAGAGACAATTGTGTATCCTGACTCTTCAGAAAGCAATAGCAAACTATGGAATGTAAATACTGCTATGAAAATCACTGCAGCCAAAAAATGTTTCCATACCGCATTTAGCAAAATTCTGAAAGTAAATGATCTTTTAATGACAATATCACTTGTTAACCTTCACCATGCTTGCCCTATATACAGTAAGAAAATTAATGGAGAGGGCCAAAGAAGTACAGCAAGACCTTTATCTGTGCTTCATAGATTACAGCAAAGCATTTGACAAGGTGAAGCATTCAGAGATTATAAAACTGCTAGAAAATCTTAACGTTGATGGGAAAGATCTAAGAATAGTAAGAAATATGTATTGGAAACAAACGGCTGCAATGAGAGTTAACAACACTATAGGACGATTTCAAAAGTTAGAAATGGGTGTCAGGCATAGTTGTGTATTACTAGATCTTTTCTCCCTGTATACAGAATACATTATGTGAAATATAGAAGATATGCCAGGAATAAAAGTGGGAGGATGCAATATAAATAACTTGAGATATGCTGATGACACAGTACTGATTGCAGGAAGTGAACAAGAACTATAAGCCCTATTAGATAAAGTAGTGAAGGCAAGTGAAAACAAAGGCCTCAGTTTAAACAAGAAAACAGAAATAATGGTTGTATCAAAGAGACATACACCACCAAGATGCAACATAATAATTAATGACAAAAATAGCACAAGTTGAAAAAGTGAAATATCTTGGCACCCTGTTAACATCAGAAGGTAGATGCTCAAGTGAGATAAAGAGCCAAACAGCACAAGCCAAATCAGAATTCCAAAAACTGAGAACCATTTTTTGCAATGGAAGTCTATCAATGCAGACCCGAATTCGAGTGCTGAGATGTTATATCGAACCAATTTTTTTTTTATGGATGTGAAGCATGGTCTGTAAACAAGAAAATTCACAGTGAATTAGAGTCTACAGAAATGTGGTTTCTGAGAAGAATGATGAAAATACCATGGACAGCTAAGAAAACTAATGCAGAGGTTCTCATTGATGCTGGCGTAAAAAGATCAAACATTAGAGGCAAACAGTCAAGGTTTCTAGGGCATGTGCTGAGAAGAACACAGCTTGAACACTTAATAACCACTAGGAAGATCAAAGGGAGAAGAGATTGGGGACGACAAAGAGAAAAGTTACTAGATGGGCTTGTATCATGGCACTGTAGAAGCTCACCAACCGAGCTTATTGACAGCACAAGAGACAGAGAGTCTTAGAGAAACATGATCGCCTATGCCAGTCGGCATGGCACTTGATTCATTGATTGATGCTGTCCACGACTATAATCAAAAGACGAAATATATTTTCAGCAGCTGTCCACAACTACATTTGCCTGTTGGTATGCACCTCTTTCAATGGGGACATCGTAATTGTAAACAAAAATTGTAAACAAACGTCATTCCTCTAGTTAACAAAGAAAATGGCAGTAGACATAATTAATTTCCGTTTCCGCTAGTTTTAAACTAAATAGGACAAGATATAGATAGGTAGTGACTATGTATTTTTAGCTGCCGATGCGAAGGAAAATTATGCATTCTTAATGTAGTGTGCTAAAGGTTAAATGAGAGATAAAAATTGACTAAAACTACAAACTTTCTTCAAGGGATGTCTGTGTAGAAGTTTTGTAATGATACAAGAAAACCAATGAGAAATTCATGCAAAGAACTAAACAAATATGTTAAGACATTGTGAATAATACAATGATATTAAACAACCAACTCACGCCCACTCTATTGCCATATCCATAGTGTCAAAAAATTTGGGTCTTCCTCTTAGGAAAGACTGCATACTGGACAGTGCTTCCATGGCAGTTCCTGATTAACAAACAACATATCGTTATACGGAAATCTACATACAGTAACATAATATGTGAAAAATCTAAAGTAAGCTGTGTTTGCTAAAATAAGTTGGTTAATAGAAGCTTCTTAATGTATATGAGACATGAAATCAATAATAGGTAACAATACTAGGTATCTGCCATGTGAAACCTGAAAACAGGGTGATGAAGTTTTGCTAATCACTAGAAAAGACTAAACTGCTTAGACAGATTGTATTAAGGAGTGGGATAATAGTAAAAAATTGTTCTCAGTAACTCATCCTAGCTGTGCTAAATTCTTTCATCAATGCTCTTTTCCCTGTGTTGATTTTTTTTATTGAGTTACAAACAAACAATCACAATTGGATATTTCACTTCCATTTGTGAACAATTTCACTTCCATTGGAAATATCCAATTTCAATGTGGCACTTCCATTTTGTCGGACATCCTCCATATTTGGGTTATTTATAAACAAAAAAAATAAAGCTTCAAAAGTGCTGGCATTTACTTGCTGTGTAGTAGACAAGTTAAACTGCAAACTAAAGACGAAGAAGAGTAATTGGCGTTTTATTGTCACCAGAAAATATATACTGCATTGATATAATTATGATTGATGCTTACTAGCGCTTGGCAATTTCAGAATGAAATAATTTCTTAGCAATAAGGAGATTGTAAATTGTCCAATTGTAAAAAATGGGTTACCTTGTTAATAGCAGTAAGATCATCATCATCAGGTGCCATGCCGGGTGGCGTAGGCGGTCATGGCTCTCCACAGCTCTCTGTCCACAGTATTATGTATTAAAGTCGTTGTTTCTTTGCAGTGCCAGGTTGTCAAACTGTCTAATATTTTCTCACGTTGTCACCCTCTGTCTCTGGTGCCTTCAATCTTGCCTGTTGTGATTATGTTCTCTAAACCTGCCTGTCTCATGAAGTGGCCAAAAAAAGAAGATTGCCTTTTTCTTATATTGTTGATTAAGGTCTGTTTCGCATTTAACTCTTTTAACACCTCTACATTAGTTTTTCTGGCAGTCCATGGTATTCTCAGCATTCTTCTGTAGAACCACATCTCTGTTGCCTCCAATCTCCCACTTTCCAGTTTGTTTATTGTCCAAGACTCGCACCCATATGTTAGTATAGGGGTTATATAGCACTGCAGAACTCTCTTTCTCACCTCTAATGACAAGGTCATATTACACAGTATATTTTTCATTTTTCTGAATGTTGTTTTTGTCTGTCCTATTCTGCATCTTATTTCTGTTGAACTTCTTCCATCTGCTGTAATAATTGTACCTAGATATTTGAATTGGTGGACCTGTTTTAATACTATATCATTCACTATGATCTTGCAAGGTGTGTTATTTTCTTTCTTTGAAATAACCATTACTTCTGTTCTCTTGATATTTAGGAAGAGGCTTTTCTCTTTGCTTTCTGTGACTACTACTTTAAGTTTTGAAGGTCTTCCTCACTTTTTGCAATCAGAACAGTGTCATCCGCATATCTCAAATTATTTATGTTATGTCCTCCCACTGATATTCCTGGGATATCTACTATTGCACGCAATATGTTTTCACTGTATAGAGAGAACAGGTCTGGTGAAAGCACGCATCCCTGTCTGACTCCTTGTTTTATTTGTTGAAAAGGGCCAAATTGACTTTCTACTCTTATTGCTGCTGTTTGTTGCCTGTACATGTTCTTGATTATTCTTAAATCCTTGCTGTCAATGTTCAGATTCTCTAGCATGTGTATAATTTCGCTATGTTTAACATTGTCAAAAGCTTTAGTGTAGTCTATAAAAAAGAGGTACAGATCTGTTTTTACCTCTATAGACCTCTCTATTAGTGTTCTCAATATATAAATAGTATTGTATAGCATTGTATAAATAGCAGTAAGATAGAGGAACAAAAAAAACTCCTGCTTTCTAGCCATAGATAGGAAGAAGAAATACACCTCACATCATCCTTGACTACACTCAAAATATTAGCATTGTCCATTGAATTATTACTAGTCATTGTGACTATGCTGGCAAGTCTTTATGCTCTTTGCATTTTTCCTAACACTCATGTGTCCAGGTACAATAATGAAGGTAACTCACATGAGCAATATGCATATCTTTGCAACCATGTAATCATCAGCCAGTCCTGGAAATCACAAAAGCAATGTGCATACTTCTGCAACCATGCTATTGTTACTTAGGAGATCTCCCTGGCATAATGGTTACGGTAAGTCATTCATTTTGTATTCAAGAGGTTGCGTATTCAAATTTGTTTGCGATATCTTGCTTACAAAGTGGTTTCTTTTTATAAGGATTATCAATTGATGTTACAGAGTTAGGTGCCATGGGTGGTACTCTCAGCAGGCAGTGTGTCACTTCACTGAGAGGGGTACAGTACAATGAAATCAATCCTCTATGCCTTTCAACCTCCTTTTTATTCATGTTACTAAAATGAAATTTCACAAAAAATTTATGATTAAATACAAATTGTATGAATCAATGGACTCTATTCTTGACCGAAATGTTGGGAAGTAGATTTATTTTTAATGGAACTCATCATACCATTTCACTGCTTTGCAAGTTTCACAGGCATTCTGAAACTTCAATAATTATGTGGAAGTTAAATCCAATCAGTTACCACAAACTGCATACCATTTATATTTGGGGAAATATAGCTTTTCACAAAATAAAAACAAAGACCAAAGTTGAACACATATTAATGTCTGACATTTACACATGGGAAAAATGTTAGCTGAAATATTTTCATACCTGTGTAGAAGACATGGTTCTAGAGAACAACAGAGGCAAAGAAGTAGATGAATACTGCAGCAATCCTATAGTTATATGCACATACACCAACATTTGTAAATTATCTTAAGAATGCATGTCTTACCTTCAACAACATCAATAACAGCAATGCCTATAAGGGTTGGTACTAGGTTTCTGAAAGCTGTATGAACAGCAATTGCTCCTCCCATGCTAATAGGAACAAACGTTTTTACTTATTAATGTGGTTAATATTCATATACACAGAGCAACAAGGGCACTAAAGTGTACATCTATAATGTACTAGCGGCACAAATTCATATATTACATTATTTTTAAAAATGCATTGCAGGAAATATAATTACAACTATCAATTGTATAATATGTCGTCTTCCACTCTATGATGTCATATAATTGTTTATTGATCTAACACCATATTACTCAAGACAGGTGCTCTATCCCTCTGACAGATATATAAGAGTAGACATGCTGACTGGTCTAGAGACTTGCTGGTTAAGCACACTCCTTATTCTGCATCGTAGGTCACTAGCCCTAATAATGCATCATTTGGATGCAAATTCTTTTAAATTCAATGTTGCTATTTACTAACCCTGAAAGAGTATGAGTTAGTCACTTAGGTTATTTATGCCAGGCACATTCTGCCCTAAAACCATTGCTTTTCCCGGCATTCACTTTGAATGAGACCAGAGTTTTTCTTAGCCCCAGAATTATGTTTGATTCAATGTAGCTGTAGAGTTCACAATGCAACATGTTTTTCTGAGTACAGATTGGACTTCTCAGCAATATATGAATTTATAAACACCAAGCCTAATTGACTTTTTTCCCATCCCATACTCATCTTTGCTTGCAAAGGAGTAACATCAAAGTTTAATGTTAAGCAATCTGACTTTCTTGCAACCTGGAAGAATGCTTCAGATAAATGAGTTGATTTCCCCCAGCAGTCCAAGTGAATATCTTCTTCTTCTTTCGTTCACTTGAAAGATGTCTATATCTGTAATTCTGTCTCCTGAATAAAACTCACTGTCTTTTGTTGTTCATAGTGTCCCATAGAGTTTTTGATTCCAGTGTTGTTTCCTCTGGCCAATATGTCTGCCTCAGCGTTTCATGCTCAGAACACTCTTGAAGTATATGTTTGGCACTCTGTGCTGCCTGTCCACATGTACACATGGCCGTGTTGCCAATCTTGAACTTTGTATACATGTGACTGCGGAGTCGGTTGTGTCCTGTTCTGAGACGTAGAATTATAACTTGTTCTAATCTGTTCATAATAAAGTTAATATTATTTCCATCCTTTCTTCATTGACCAGATTATGTGCATATAAAATATAACCTGGAGTGGTGAAGGGAGGTCTTGGCAAGTGTGATTCCTGGTCAAAAGCGTATAAGTGGCCAGGAGACTCATCTAAGCATGCAACTGCAGTATAAATGACTCATAAATTGTCATTACTTCATTCATCCGACATTCACTATCAGATTAAGTATCCATATTCAACGCTATTCAACATCTAATATGTTCTCCTGATTCTAATCTATTTATTTCCTTTATGATTACAGGAAATGTTCAGTACAGTAGATCCCAGATCTTGTATGTATATCTACAAATGCCAACCACTCATGTAGTTTTTAATCACCAATATTATATTATATGAGTTAGACAATAATTGTAGCAAATGAAGTCTCAGAGAGAAATTAAACTGTCACAATGGCAGTCTTATCCTCTATTCTCATACTACTTGTCAGTCCAGTGTTGCCACATAACATCTGTTCCCAAGTGTATTATATTATATCTGGTACCTTGGGAATATATCATTTTATTTATTCTCATAATACATGTAGTTTTTTTTCTGCAGCATTCTCAAACTTTATCAGGATGTAGTCTGGAGTAGTGTCCTGTGTTGTGGTTTACAGCATGGTTGTGATATCTGCACCACTCAGTCAATATGCATATGCAACTTCAGCATGGCATTGTTGTTTTACTTTAACTTTCTGTGATGGTGTTGCTAACCCCATGCCCACACCTTCTTCATTGTATCTTACAACATACGTAGCAGGAAATAGTGTTAATATTCTTAAATAACCTTTCATACCTCAACAAGATATGGACATTTGTCCTGTATGCTCTGCTTATGCAAAGGTATTACTCAAATGTATTATTTTTACTTTTATGTACACAAGATGTAAATGACTGAACAATTGAAAAACATATTACAAGACAAAAGGAAACTAAACATAAATGGAAAGTTATGACAATAAAGAAAGATTGGGGAAAGATATTTAACTTCATAACACCAGAGAAATGTTTAAATTCCTCATACACAATGGTGTTTCATATTGGAGAAATAATTCCTATAGGCATTCCTATATTAATACATTAGCAATTGAAAAAAAAGCACAAAAATTAACTTATGTTTTATTTTCTCTCATGATGGTCTATAAAAAATATGAGCTGTAGATTTCTTCATTTATAACTGGACTTTGACAAATGATACATGTCATCCACAGAAGCTGGAAATTAACCAAAAATTAAATAAATTATATTCCACAACAAATTAATCTGAAATTGGTTTTCTTGAACAACAAATATTCAACGTGTTGCATGTATCACCAGTTGAGCATGTGACTAGTGTTAAACTCAGCAAAAATGCTGAAAAATGCTGCTGAGATACCAAAATGTAGGTGTTTTTAATGTCTGAACATGAAACAAAATGTGGTAAATCCAAACAAAAAATATGATGCATTTGGGAGACTACAGTGTTGGTCTTGAGTTGTACTCCCACAATTGTCTTAATAAACAACACAACTGCTGCATAACCACTGCTCAACAATATGCCTCAATGACAAAAGCTGGAGTGTTGTGGATAAGCCATTGCATGGTTGCAGTAAAGTGTTATTGTCTGAAATATGGCTCAAATGCATGCAGTATCTCATTCAGTTATTGTCAGACTGCAGCAGTGTTTTGCCCAGACCAGTATTGTCGAGGAACAGAAATGCACAAGTCATCTTAGAATCAATACACCTCAAGAAAATTGCTAAATTCAGAGACGACAAGCACTGCAACAGAGAGCTACAAGTGCAAATATTATGCAACAGTTTCTCAGACATGCTACCAACACTGTAGTCAGTGATCAGACAATTCATAATTGCCTTCACAGTGACAACATTCGTGCTTGTCGTCCAGCTTTTTTACCACACTCTACTGCTGCCATAGAGAAGCACGATCTTACAGGACAAGATTTTTTTCTCATTCATCCACATCTCTGAAGATAGAAATAGCTGAAGAACTGTGTGTGCTAAAGACTCCAATGTGGTACCCCTATGACCCTGACGGGTTAGAGGTTTATAGATAGATAGATGCAACATGTGCATGGATGACATGAACAGTGGGTTAATGTTATCTTCACAGATTAGTCTTGATTTGTCTTGGAGCCAACAGATGGATGAATCAAAGTGTGCAGGCATCATCATGAATGCTTTAGTTATGGTGCAGATCTCAAATGTAACCGGTGTGGTGGGGAATCAATGATATGGGGAGGCATTCATTTACTTCCAGGTATTCAAATCACAGGTGTTGGCAGAACGATGTCATATGCCGATGATATCCTGGTGTATAGACAGGGCAGAAATCGAGAAGAGTGCGTCGTGGAACTACAGAAGGAGCTGGACAGACTGAAAAATTGGTGTCGAGATACGGGAGCAGTGGTTAATCCGTCTAAGGCATTCGTGACGTGGTTTTCCTTGAACAATCACATGGTAAAGACACCCATGCCACAAGTTTTGTTGTCCGGGAAAAGTTTAGAAAGAACTAGCACAGTGAGATATCTGGGTGTGTATTTTGACAGAAGCCTGAGTTTCAGGGAACATGTTGACCACATTATCATAAGGGCAGGCAAAGGCTTAGCAGCAATGAAGGTTATGGCTGCTGCGCAGTGTGAGCACAGATTGTTATTTCTTTTGTACCAGGGTTTGGTTGTGGCTGTGGTGGAATATGCACTGGCAATTCTGACTCTTAGCCAAACTCAGATCGAAAGACTGGATAGAGTCCAGAATGCAGCAATGCGTATCATTCTGGGATGCACAAGAGACACATCGACAAGAGCTATGCGATATCTACTTGACTGCCAAACAGCTGAGCATAGATTACAGTATTGCCGTGCACGGGCGTACCTTCAAATACATGCAGATAAGGAACACCCGTTGCATTCCGAAATACAGAAAGTTAAAGGCAGCAGACTCAAGAGAGGAAGGTCGTGGATGGGACGTGCTGAGGATGTCATACAAAGCGTGTGCAGATTACAGGATGTGGCAGCTGGTGCGGAATGGATAAGTCTGCCCACAGATTTCAAAACTTGTTTGAGAGTAGTAATATCACTTAGCAGGGAATGGTGTCCCACAGCTGTGGAGAAAGAAGTGCAGGCTTTAATCAGTGAGAATACCAAAGAGGGGTATGTGATTATACACACTGATGGATATGTGATTAGGCATGTTCGCAGTGCTTGGGCCTTCACAGCTCAGTGCGCAGGCAAAACGATCAAGGAGGAGAGTGGTGCCTTTGCGGTCACTACGAGTAGTATGACCATGGAGACTATGGCGGTGACCAGGGCATTTGAGTGACTCTATGAGTATGATTAAGAAGGTACAAGTGGGTCTCGTTCGCGAACAGTGGATTGAGGCCTTGAGAAAGGCGAGTCTGAAAGTGGTTACATTTATTTTCGTGCCGGGACATTTGGGTGTTCGAGGCAATGAAAGAGCGGATCAACTGGCATCACAACTGGCATCGTGCGCGATTGTGGCACAGGGCGATGGGGCAATGGATCGCACTGACATTTTGAACTCCTTAAGAGATATAACACGCGAGAGTGAGACTAATGTGGATGATGATTCCTTTTCAATGGCTAAGATTAAAGATCAGGGATTGAAATGCTGTGTTGCTAGAGGTGAACATTTTGGAGGGCGCAGAAGAATGATGGTTAACCAGCATAAGACCAGTACTGTCAGCAGAAGTGTGATGGCGGATACACTCAAGGAGAGATCGGAGCAACTATGGACGTGTCCGGATTGCAGTGATAATGATCCGACGACTAACTAACTAACTATTCATTTACTCCACAGACTCTCCCAAAATATGTGATTAGGAACTATTTTTATTATTCTTGATTTATTCTTGAATAGGAACCAGTATTACTGCACAAGGGACATTTCTATAAATGCTCTGCTTGCCATTCCATTAGCCATCTAAAAGCTCAGTGTCTCAGTCTATTGTTGGTTGTGGGGTATTCTGATCTTTCTAGTGAGGACATGCTTTTTCCCCTCTCCCCTGTCACTTCCATTTCTATCATTCTCTGAACATGTACATTGTCTTTTTCAATATCTTATTCATCATTTTGTAGTCTATGCATGACTGCTCTAATTAATTCAGTCCAGTCTCTTCTTATCACTTTGCCATCCACTACAGCTTTACCAGTCAATGTGTCAGTTCTTTCATTGCCCCTGACTTCCACATAACCAGGACAGTAGATCCATGCGATGTTCTGGGCGATATTGAGAAGAGTGTCCCACTCTTTTCTTATCATGTATTTTCCTATCTTACATAGATTACTCTGAGAGTCTGATAGAATAACTGTAGGTGTTAGTAATTGTATCATCAGCCAAGTCAGAGTTAATGCCCCCATTTCCATTCTCATGCTTGATGTTCTTGGGGGATAGGCAGCAGTCTTTTCCACCACCCTCTTACCATTTTGTTAGGTGATGAAACCCCATCCCCACATGTTTGTTTCTCTTACTACTGAGCCATCTATGTAAATAATTATATATTGTGACTTTGAGTACTATTCTATGAGTACTTGTATCATTCACTCTGTTGTATTTGTAGCCTAATCAAGACACTCTCTTCCTAGCTGTATTACAACATTCATCAATAACAATTAACGTTTTATTTACTTCCACGTGATTGGGAATTTGATGAATAATGACCACTACCATGATGAGCAATTTGGCCCTTTTCAACAAATAAAACAAGGAGTCAGACAGGGATGCGTGCTCTCACCAGACCTGTTCTCTCTATACAGTGAAAACATAATGCGTGCAATAGTAGATATCCCAGGAATATCAGTGGGAGGACATAACATAAATAATTTGAGATATGCGGATGACACTGTTCTGATTGCAAAAATTGAGGAAGACCTTCAAAAATTAATTAAAGTAGTAGTCACAGAAAGCAAAGAGAAAGGCCTCTTCCTAAATATCAAGAAAACAGAAGTTATGGTTATTTCAAAGAAAGAAAATAACACACCTTGCAAGATCATAGTGAATGATATAGTATTAAAACAGGTCCACCAATTCAAATATCTAGGTACAATTATAACAGCAGATGGAAGAAGTTCAACAGAAATAAGATGCAGAATAGGACAGGCAAAAACAACATTCAGAAAAATGAAAAATATACTGTGTAATATGACCTTGTCATTAGAGGTGAGAAAGAGAGTTCTGCAGTGCTATATAACCCCTATACTAACATATGGGTGCGAGTCTTGGACAATAAACAAACTGGAAAGTGGGAGATTGGAGGCAACGGAGATGTGGTTCTACAGAAGAATGCTGAGAATACCATGGACTGCCAGAAAAACTAATGTAGAGGTGTTAAAAGAGTTAAATGCGAAACGGACCTTAATCAACAATATAAGAAAAAGGCAATCTTCTTTTTTTGGCCACTTCATGAGACAGGCAGGTTTAGAGAACATAATTACAACAGGCAAGATTGAAGGCACCAGAGACAGAGGGCGACAACGTGAGAAAATATTTGACAGTTTGACAACCTGGCACGGCAAAGAAACAACAACGACTTTGATACATAATACTGTGGACAGAGAGCTGTGGAGAGCCATGACCGCCTACGCCACCCGGCATGGCACCTGATGATGATGACCATGATGAGATTTTACTGCCTCTTGCCATCTCAGCACAGCAAGTTATTGGGCACAATGCAGTACTTCAAGATGATAATGCAAATCCACACTGTTCTCGTTGAGTAAATGCTTTCCTTTACTGATACCCACTCTGCCTGCATTAAGAGGTACCTTCTCTGTGGTCACCACACTTGATAGAAGTTGCAGGAACAAAAACAAGATTTTTGATGGTGATAGATGCAGAAATCTGGGTGCTCATTGACAATAACACTGCAGAGGATGATGTAATAATCTACACTGATGGATCAGTCATTCATCATCAACGATGTGCTTTGGTTTGTTCCGTATGGTCCAGTAGGAAAACTGTCAAAGAATCCAGCTGTGCCTTTACTACAACCATGAACATTCTTATGATGGAGATAATAGCTGTGATGGAGGCATTGTCATGGCTGATGTGGCAGAACTATTTTTACGCATGCGTACTTAGTGACGCAAAGAACATTATCCACAAAATTGAAGCGGGAGTCGTCCGCCATCAATGGGTGCAGTGTTTACTAGTTTGGATCTTTCTTTAGTTTTTAGAATCTTGCCAATTGTATTATCTAGTTATTTCCTGTGGGAGGTTTTGTTGCTGCTTGAAAAGTATTTGTTGAAACTGTTTGCTTTGTCTGTGTCACTAGTACCTGGTTTACATGCCGCAGTGGTTTTGGGTGTCAGGATGGCTAAGACATACTCTACTAATGACAGGACCAGCCCTTGATATAGCAGTGCAAAAAGCCATTATTCACAAAAACAGCAGCCATCATCCTCATTACTGTCAATCCTTTTTAAGCTTTTAGGATTATGTAATTTTACATGCTCATTGAAACCCTAACATCTGTTAAACAGCACCTCCCAGATATTTTAAAGTTGATGTTCTCTGTACTATTTCTCCAGACAGATTGGTAGTTGGTATCAGTGCCTGAATGATGTGCTTATTTATAGAGAACTATGTCATAACTGCATTCTTTAGATACACCAAAGCTCCATATACATTATACTTCTGACTACCTATCTATTTGCTAAACCCTTTGTTGCCTTTCAGTGTCAAAGAAGAGTTTTCTGGAGATGACCCTCTTGTGTGCTGAATATATTGTGGAGTTTGTCGCCTCTTTTATTTCGGTGGTCCATCATTTTCATGGTCTGCCTCTAAGTCTGCCTTCACTGTATCTGTGTAGCATAGTTTGCTGTGGTATGCTGTCTGATGGTAGTCTGCTGATGTGTGCAAACCATTTTATCTGCTGTTTCTTAATATATTCCAAGATTGGAGTGGTACCAGTTGTTTGTCTAATATCTCCATTTCTCACTCTGTCTCATAGCGATATTTCTAGGATTCTGCGCAAGCATGCCATTTCAGCTGTCACAAGTTTACGTTTATCTTGTGCTGTCTTTGTCCATGTTTGGCATTAGTAACACAGCGTTGGTATAATAATTGTTTTGAATAGTGTTATTTTAGTGTTGAAATCTACATTTTTGTTTCTGAAGATTGGTGTCATTAGTCCTAGGGCTTGGTATGCTTTACTACATCTATTGTGTATCACTTCTGACTAATGTGATATAATTCACTTTGTAAATCCCGGACAACCTGGCTTCTTTCTACTCCTGGATGGTATAGTGAAATGTCATCTGCATATTAGAGTGTCCTGCATTTTAATATCAGTTGTCCACACATAACTTTGATGTGTAAATATTAGAAAAAACAGAACACAAAGGTGAGCCCAGAGGAAAGCCTGGATTTATTGTTTTTTAATCAACTACCATGCTTCAGTATTATCTTCCTCTGAAATAAGGCTGAGGAATTCCAGCTGACAAGAAAAGGGTTAATGTTAAGTTCCAACAACCAAGCCAGCAAGAGATGTAAAGGGACCCTGTTGTAATTGTCCCATAAATCAATTACAACTACACACGTCTCCATACATGTATAGAAACCCTCACAAACATGAACAAATCTTGAACAAAGACATCTGCATTTACACCATGGCTCTCTGTTTGGGCGGTATCCTCATTAAACAAAGATAGTCACAACTACCTGCATGGACATCAACATTGAAAGGGAGCAGACATGAAACATCTTAGAATCACATTCAACAGTAATCTATCTTTTATAAAGCATGTTGACAATGTAAATCTATCTTTTATAAAGCATGTTGACAATGTAAATCAGAAAGCTGTGAAGGGTCTGATTGCAATTAAAGTAATATCATCTGCATAAATGCAAAAAAGGCACAGTTTCCTACTGATGCAGTAAAATATAAAATAAGACCAAAAATAGTTACAAATATGTTCAGTGGACCATTTAGGAAGAAATCAGAAAACCTATTCTAATGGTTATTTCCCATTTATATTTGGGGAAATTCAGATTTTCACAAAATAAAAACAAAGACCAAAGTTGAACACATATTAATGTCTGACATTTACACATGGGAAAAATGTTAGCTGAAATATTTTCATACCTGTGACCTACTAATATAATAGGTGGTGGGCTATCTTTGTAAAGAGTAGAAATGATGTTTCCAACATCACTGAAATAGAAAGTACATAATCCATTGATTTATCAGTTATATTTTAACATAATATATGATGTGTGTGTGTGTGAATCTTTACACCACTGAGATTCTTGTAATGCATCATTTATATCACTGGCCATTTTTTTGTCCATCTTTTCCAATCCTGTATATGGGGATGCCTTTTGAAAATGTTAGTATTTGTAATGGCCCCACCAACTGAATATTATCCATATTTGTAGAATAAATATTAAACAGCAGAAAGTGATAGTGGGGATCCCTGAGCCAACCCTGGACATATTCGCCTAGGTTATGATATTCATACACACTATCTCTCAAGTGCAAGCACAATTGAAATACAACTACTTTTATCATTTGTTTACTTATTCGATCAAGCGGAGAGCTGGGCACAAGCCCCTCACTTCTGGAGTTGAGTGGCCATTGGCGCTCGTTGCCAGCCATGATCAGCTCTGACGACAGTCTCAAGCGGGGAGTTTGACTGACAATACATCTGTCAAAAAGTAATGCTACTGCTTTCTCAGAGACTGACACCCAGGGATATGATTTGGTCTGTAAAGTCCAAGGGCACAGTGGGTGATAAACAATAATGGCGTAGAGTGATACACATTCGTCACCTGGCAACAGATAGAAAGGTTGTCACAGGCTAGGGATGCCCACATGAATTAATGGCATGCCAAAATCGAACTTACAATACTTACATGGCACATATTGAACAGTAGCAGAATGTACTTTTATTCTCTCCGGCAGAAATCAAATTCGTGATGATTAACGAGAGCAAATATAAACAACTACCATTTACAGAAAAACAAAGAATGAAATGATTTGGTCCTTTTATATAGATACCAGGCAACAGGCAAGATTGAAGGCACCAGAGACAGAGAGCGACAACGTGAGAAAATATTAGACAGTTTGACAACCTGGCACGGCAAAGAAACAACAACGACTTTGATACATAATACTGTGGACAGAGAGCTGTGGAGAGCCATGACCGCCTACGCCACCCGGCATGGCACCTGATGATGATATAGATACCATTCAATCTGATTATTGAGAGATGAGCATAGCAATGAACCAGTTAGATTTGGTGTTTTTAAGTCCTCAGATGGCTCAAGTGTACAATCTGGGCTTGGAAAAGCCTGTTGGAGTGTGAACAGTCATGAAGATGATCTTTATTTCTTGTCTCTTCACCTGCAGTATTCACAGTGTTTAATACCCACACTGATCTGACCCCAACATCCTATTTCTTGCCTTAGTGGAGCACTCTGCTAGACTATATCCAGTCCTTTTCAGTGTTCTCTGTTCACAGCTTTTAACATCCTGGACTGATCTGACCATGCCAGACTAGTCGATCATGAACTGTGGTTCCCAAGATCTTAGGTCACTGCTGCTGTGATTCAGAGGTCTTCAAGTAATCCTTGAAATATTTTTCTGATTTCCACTTGGATGCTTACCTGTTAATCGTAGTTTCTTTGGAATACACTCATCTGGCATGTACATAATATGACAAACTCAACAAAGTTGAGATCTCATCATTAAGGCACAGATGCATTCCATCTTAGACTTTTGGATGACCTATGTCATGGATGTGATCCTTCCACTGCACACCAAAAACCTTTTTTCAAACAACAAAGGTAAACAGAATTCATCTGTTTTGCATGCCTAGAAAAGACAGTCCAGGATGTAGCTGCATATAGCAATAAAGTCAGAATGACTGCACAAACTGATTTCATTCATTTCATTTTCCTTTTGCGCTGAAGTTAACGCATAGGGCAGAGTTCAGATCTCTCAAATTCTGTCTGTTCAAAGCTATTCTGTACAGTTCTTGAATAGTATGTATATTGATTGTTTTACTTTCTCTAAGAATCATTCTTCTGAGTGTTTCTTTTGGTCTACCCCTGGCTCTTTTGCCTGTAGGTATCTATTCAAGAGATTAGTGGTGTATTGTCCACAAATTGATTACATATAATTTAATAGAGATAATTATGATTACCAGTAAAGTAGCCCAAAATAATTTATGTACTGTTTGTATTAGCAGAAATGGATAATTTGATGGAGAGAGGCTGTGCATTCATTCGGAATTGTACTGCTCAGACAGCACAAACAATAATTGGTGGAACTGCAGTAAAACTGCACGTCAACATGTACGGCAAATGTTGCTTTATTTTGTTTTGTGAATTGTTAGCAGTATTTTCTTGTGTTATCTAGTCTGTTTTTTTAGCCTGGAAAACTTAAGTACTTTTTGTTCTCTGTACCTGCCTAATCAAATAGAACCTGATTTCCTACCCCAGTCCCCACACCCGTCTCCATCTAAAACTGAAATTAGTTATTCTTACATTCATACTAAGCTAACCTTGACATCTGTTCTGCACTCAGATTTCCATCATCTGACGTCATAGAGTCACCTGATTTGTAAGTTAACAAATATAGTTTATAATATCAATCAGAGACAATCTAAACAATAGAGCAGACAGTTTAAAGATGATTGTATTTACAACAACAATTGAAAAAAACACAATTTCTATTAAATTATTAATGTTCATATGGTAAAACAGAAACATTGCAGTTTTTTAACAAGAAATTTTAACTAATAGACAGATAAGAACTTTGTCTACTTTTATTTTGCTTAGAGATTCACATTTAACCCACTTTTGTCAGTAGTTAAATTGATGATACTAAGCTATAGTGGGATTTTTATTCATGATTCTTGGTTGAGGTAGTATTTCTATAAGAATTAAGTTAAGCAACCATTTGCATAAATTCATCATCATTAAGTGCCATCTCGTCTTTGAAAGTTGGCTGCTATAGATCTCCAACATTCTCAGTCTTTGGCCTTGATGCAGCACTCTAATAAACTGTATATTATCCATCTCATTATGTTTCCTTTCCACTTTTATCTCTGCCTACCTCTTATCAGCTATCCCCCAAATTTATACCTTCAAGTAATGTCTTCCATAAAAGTCTTTTTAAAAGTTCAAAATACCTCTGTTTTCTTCTCCTTTCCTCAAAGGTTTCCTATTCTTATATATAGGCTTATAATTCTTAAGTAATTTCATCATGTCATTGAAAGTACTTTTAAACATTCCTATTCTCTTTTTAACTTATGTTTTAATCTACAGGTACTATTATTTGTGATTAAATGTCCAAGATATAAGATAATAATCAACTTGTAATAGTATCTCTCCATGTATTTTTATGTCAAGAGTTGATTTCTTCACAATTTTACTGATTATCAGTGTTTTTTTTAAATTTTAATATCTAGTCCATATTCCCTACTTGATTTTTTGGTACTATGATCAGAGTCCAATCCCCATTTTCGCTCTGGTTTTCCATTGGTGCCTACCTATGTATTTTTTAAATTATATTATTACCATTTTGTGGTTAATTTATCTAATATTATATCAATAAATAATAAATAAATAATTGAAATATTCATTTTTTAGGGTCCGTTATGTTTTACATAACTAATCCTACCCCTAACTCTAAATATAATTATATTTAAATTAATAAATGATAAACATAAACTAATAAGCATAGGCAAGGGAAATAATCACACAGGTAGGCACTAATTGGTGCAAATGGGGTTGGACTGCGATTATAGTATCGATTTTTCTAATCAATGAAATTAATATAAAGATCGGAACATCCATAAAGAAAAACATAATAGGCATACAAAGAGACTGGTAAATCAGCATCAAACTGGAACTGTCAGCCATTACACTGTGATGGATTTACTGAGGAGGAGATCTGAGCACCTATTGCCTTGTCTGGAGTACGCTGATGAAAACCTGCAGTCATAACTCACAACTCATTCTGTTCCAGAAGAGTTTGTAATTCTGTCTTCTGCCTCTAGCTATGCTCTTGTTGGCAGCTTCCATGGTTATTTAGGTTAGTAATTTTACATCTTTTTGTATATATCTTGTAAAATGTATTTGCAGTTTTTCTTCTGTAAGTGCCCCAGTTTGCCTTTTTGTTATTCCAGCTGAAAATTTGGTGTTGTTGTTTTTCTGTCATGTGGTCCCTTTTATTGTTACTATAATAAGTTTGTTGTCTCTCCCACTTAGTTACTGTGTTACTATTCTTCCTGGTACACATTGTATGTTTTCTGAAGCAAGATATCAGCGTTTGTAATTGTCCACTTTCCTCTCTGATAAGGGGGCTGTGCCATTTATGTATCATCAACAAGTGCCATCTCTGCATCGAATGTTGCCTGCAACGGAGCCCCCAACATCTGTATCTTGCCTTGGTGGAGCACTCTGCTAGACTATATCCTGTCCTTCTCATGATGTTTCCCTGCATTTTGTATCTCTGCCTACTTCCTGCTCACCTCAACTCTATCCTCAAGTAAGGTCCAACAAGGTGCCATATCTTTTAATATGTCTAAAATATTGTATTTGTTTGATTTTTATTTCCTTTATTAATTGTTTTTTTCCCCAATCAAAGAGTGTTTATTATTTTCCCATTGATCTTTAGTCCTCGCATTTCTTCTATCTGTTTAAAAGTGTTTTTGTGGTAGAACTATCAGCGCATGTAGATGATAATGATGAAATAATCCCTTTAGCTGTGAACAGATAGCTCTTGACAACCCATAGCCTTTCTGATACTACGATTTTTTATTTATTATGAAAAAATAATTGAGAATTTGTCCTCTTCAGTTATATACATGGTACACCCATGGATATACAGGGTAACCATGGTGATACCATGTCTCAAAGGCATTATTGTGTTAAAGTTATTTATGGATGAGTGTTTAGTCCCTGATGGAAGACATTCCAGTGTGACAGTATCCCAGGATCACCACATCCTCTGCACAACACACACTTCTGGGCCAACTAGTTTATCATTTTTATGTTACATCTATTGACCCATTTGCAGTGATGGCACATCTAACATTCTCCACCACATAAAAGTTGACCCATTTGCAGTGATGGCATATCTAACATTCTCCACCACATAAAAGTTGACCCATTTGCAGTGATGGCACATCTAACATTCTCCACCACATAAAAGTTGACCCATTTGCAGTGATGGCACATCTAACATTCTCCACCACATAAAAGTTGACCCATTTGCAGTGATGGCACATCTAACATTCTCCACCACATAAAAGTTGACCCATTTGCAGTGATGGCACATCTAACATTCTCCACCACCTAGGGAGTCTGTCACAAAGTGATCGCACATCTAGCATTCTCCACCACCTAAAAGTGTCACAAAATAAAAAAGGTGCAATGTTTGCTGGCACTCATCTCTTCATTATCCATAGAGATAACTCAATAGAAGACAAAAGTAAAAAATGAAACACGATATGCAGTGATAATGATTACTTCACGTGACAGGGTCGTCAGCCTATTCTCCAATTTTCCTTAGTCGCCTGCTACGGCATGCCTGGAAAGAAGACAGTAGCCCTATTCTTTGCTACCTGAACTAGAAGTCCTCAATTGCAATATCAGAGATGAATAATAATAAGGCACTACTCTGCATATACAGATGAACAGATCATAGGAAGGGGAAGAACTATCTCAACAGCATAGGTAGATGAAGTGGGAGAACTAGTCAACCCAATTGAGTTTTATTACTACCCAGAAGTGGGAACACTAGTCAACCCAACTAATTGAGTTTTATTACTACCTAGAAGTGGGAGCATGAGTCAACTAAACTAATTTATTTTTATTACTACCTAGAAGTGGGAGCACTAGTCAACCCAACTAATTAAGTGTTAGTACTGCCCATGTTCTCAGAATGAACAGCCTAAGAATTCCCCAGCAGTCACTATATTGGGTGCCACCTGGAGTAAGAAGAGGGAGACCTAGAGAAACTCTACGAAGAACCATTAATAGAGAATGCATGTCAATGAACCTAAGAAACACGCAACAATTGAAAGACCTCGCAACACAAAGACTGAAATGGAAAGCTATGGTTTCTGCCCTATGGTCCTGGAGGAACATAACATAACATAACTGCCCAGAAGGAAGCCTGGCAATTTATGGGTACACTTATCTATTCCTCACCAGATGCCACATCTGCTATCATGCCCACACTTTGTATGATTTCCTCACCAGATGCCACACCCTCCAGCAAGCCCTTCTTTGTATGATTTCCTCACTAGATGCCACATCCTACAGCAGGCCCACACTTTGTATGTTTTTCTCAGTCTGAGCATTCTGTGTAGCATGACACTAAAAATATTGTATTTGGTCCTATGAATGTTTCAGATTTATTATAACAATTTTCTTACCATGACCTCTCAGATCAACAGCAACGCACCTACATTTCACAATTCCAGTCACTTGAACCTGCAAAACACAAAAATAAAATAATGTAAAATATGAAGACTTTGTTGAGGGTAAAACATAACACATGATGAGTAAGGAAAGGCACTGTCTACACTAACATCATAATGGCTATATGGGATAAATTCCAGAAGTCTGTAGTAAGAGTATGAGTGATGTAAATCTACATGGATAGAGATGTAACAAAACCAAATAGAAAATTTACAGAATACAATGGAAAATGATTTTTTTTTAAATATAGAAATTACATAAAATAACATTATATCTACATAGGAATGACGGATGTTAAACCCAAAAGGCTGTAGTGTGTATCATATTGATGGATATACTAGTCCTCAAGCCAATATCAAGTCCGGTCATCTGAGAAACCTGATTTAATGGCAGTCACCCGGACATCACTGGGTGCCAAGTAGATCTTTATATAGTTCTGTATCCTGCATCTTCCCATGTGTCATGGTTTATGTCAATGACTTTCAGCGAGATCTTTAATTATTACAGCTAACAGGAATTGAACCAGGTCCGCTCTAGCGGCACCGAATCACCTTGCAACTTAAATAAACAGGTTTTCCATACTTGACGCACTTGGTGCAACTACAACGGACTTGGTTAAATTCCCATCAGCCGTAATAATTATTTTCGTTTGTCCTCATGTTTCCTACTTGAAATTACTTGTGAGATCTTAAATGAGTCCTTGTAACACTTCTTATGGCCACCTTGAGAGCTTGTGCCCTTCTTGATCTGACAATAGAGGAATATTTTTAGTTGACGGTGATCTGCCATATGTACTACATGACAAGCTCAACGAATGTGTGTCTGTAAATGAATATCAATGATAGGGATACCAGCACTTTCAAGGACTGTGGTATAAGAAATCTTATTTTGCCATTTGATGTTAATCACCTCTGTTATGCAAATTATGCGGAAGTGATTTAGTTTTCTCATGTGATGCTTATGCAGTGGAATCCCTCTATAGTGAATTTATTTGTAATAAACTTCCCTATATAACTGCACTTCGAAATCCCCAATTATATTTATTCTACATTGTTTGTACGGTATATAGCTGTAATATACATATAAATACATATGTAATATAATATACTTTATAAATTTCTGTTATTACATACATATTTTGTCAGTGGGGTCCAAGTTATTATAATGGGATTCCACTGTATACGGTACAGATTTCATGAACTTTACAACAGAGCTGGAAGTACCACTGATTTGTAAACCTACAGCTTCGTATGTAGGCTAATGCCATTGCTATGCCCTACATTTACATGAAATCAGCGGAAGTGCTGCTTGCCTTGGAGATCATGGTATACACTTCCTCATCAACAATGGCATTTTGCGCTGTCAAGGTATGTGAATCTATACATCACTTTTAATGCCACATTATTTGCCTGTATGCAGGGGTCATGCTATATTTTACCATACGCTGGCTGAAACATGACTTCTGTTCTGTCTGTATTAACAGTAAATATAAAATTGGTACATGCTTTGGATAATCTGTCTAAGATGATTTGTAGATCAGCCGCAGAGATCACATTTTTTTTTAAATAAAGAAAATTGGTAGCATATCCTATTCAGGATGTAACAATCAATTCAACATTTGTTGTATATCATATTCAGGATGTAACAATCAATCCAACATTTTTTGTATACCATATTCAGGATGTAACAATCAACTCAACTTTTTTGTATATGATATTCAGGATGTAACAATCAATCCAACATTTTTTTATATCATATTCAGGATGTAACAATCAATCCAACATTTTTTGTATATCATATTTAGGATGTAACAATCAATCCCAACATTTTTTTATATTATATTCAGGATGTAACAATCAATCCAACATTTTTTGTATATCATATTCGGGATGTAACAATCAATCCAACATTTTTTGTATATCATATTCAGGATGTAACAATCAATCCAACATTTTTTGTATATCATATTCAGGATGTAACAATCAATCCAACATTTTTTGGCTGTAGTGATTCTATAGGTTATGTGCTTTGTGCATTATGAATACCTAATATGTAGTTCTTAACAGGATAAAAGCATGATCTAAAGCATTTCAGGTTAGAAATCAATAAACATTTCATAATTATACTGATAGTAAAGCCCAAGACAGCGCTGAAAAGCCTCCACCATGAAGAAAGAATAATACTGGTCCATCATTTCCTCTTTCATACACTCTGAATGTCTGTGTCTTTGATAAGGAAACACAAGAAATAAAATTGATGCAATAGTAAATAGACTTTGAGACAACATAAAACAATTATATGTTTCTTTATTTACCGGTAATATCTTATGTTGTTTGCTTCATATCCATGATCTATTGATTGTGGCCATGTTCATTTATTCATGCTGCCATTAATTATGGAATTAAGTGCCTTTATCCACTAGACTGTACAGATTTATTTCTCCACTAGACTGCATTATTTCTCTTTATCCACTAAACTGCACAGATTTCTCTTTGTTCACTAGACTGCACATATTTATCTTTGTGTACTAAACTGCACAGATGTATTTTTGTCTACTAGACTACACAAATTTCTTTGTTGACTAGACTGTACAAATATCTCTTTGTTTATAAATCTTATAAAAACAGGAGGTAGAGCTTAAAGTATTCAATCCCTTCCCCTGCCCTATGAAAATAAAACATTATACACTAAGAAATTATTTAAGGTTTCAGCTATTGTGACACCTCTCTTGATCAACAGGACAATGCCACCACATCTGTGACCTGTAAGTCATATATATATAATATTAAACTATGGAGGACTCTTTGTGGTTCAAATTGGTATTGTTAGTCACATTCATCATCACTATGGAACACAGATTATATTTCTTATAGCATACGAATAATACTGTTACTATTGTCTAGAAACATGGAACGGTGTCTACTATAACTATTTTATTTGAAACATTATATCCCAAGTTTCAGAAGGATACATCACCAATATCTGTTGCTACATCAAGTTTAGTTTCAAAATACTTGTCCCAATAAATAGGTGAATAGTCCTTTTTTCTGACTATGTTGCGTTTACCAGCTGACCTAAAGAATATAAAATATTTCGTTATTTTCTTAATATGAATTCTGATTAAAAAATAAAACCAGCAAATAAGAACATATACTTGATTAATGATTAACAGCCAACATCATTGCATGCACTCCGGGCAAACACATAGCTGCTCAGTCTCCCAAGCAAATCACAAAAAGTGTATACATACTGATGCTTCCCGTGACTAGCTGGTTAAACATATTCCTCATTTTGCCTCACAGATGCTCAGTCCTACTCATACTGCACTGAATACCAAATTCTCCCAAAACATTCTAGATGTATCATCTATAGTAGTGCCCATATTCATAAGGTGCTCGCCAAGCAACTGTAAAATGTTTTGTTTATCTATTCTCAGTTCCCGACTAAAGGTGCATCCGACGCACACCTATCTACTCAATCATTTCCACAAACACCAATAAGTCCTGGGCAGTAAATTTATTCTTTTTATAAAGTTCTTAAATTAACAACAGGTGCAGTTTCTGTATTTTCAGGCAGAGAAAATGGTGAACAGAGCAGGTAAGTTTCAATTCCTGTCTGCTGTAAGAATTATGAACAGAGTGGAGTATTTTCTTTGTGTCAAAAAGATCTCGGCCATCTGTACTAGATTATAATAACATTCATATTTCCAGTGGCAATATACGGTTGTGAGGCACAAACATTAAATAAAACAATAGAAAAAAGAAATGAGATGCTATAGAAGAATTTTATGTATACAATGAACAGCTAAAAAGACAAATAAAGAAATTTTAAGATCAATAAACATTGGCTGAGACAAGAGGGCTGGCTCCTTAACAATAGCTTAACAAGAAAACTGTGTTTTTTTTGTCATATGAGAGATAACAGCATGGGAAGATTAATAGCTGAAGGCAGAGTTAATGGAAACAGGGGAAGATGGGTCCAAGACAACGATGATGCAGTGATATATACATAGACAGCACAAAACTCAGCCAAGTAAAGGAATTTAAGTATCCAAGCAGCATGTTCTCAGAAGAGAGACTAGATAGAGAAATAGAGACAAGATGTCAGAAAGTAAACACAGTTTTTATATCAATTACCGGTAGTACCACTGCTGAAACACCAGAACATCAAAATGATCTCCAAAAGAACATTAATAAACAGTGTTCATGTCGACACGACACTGTGTGATCAATGCCAAATCTGGACCATAACAGAGAGACTAGAACAAAAATTTGCCGTATGCGAAATGAGGTGTCTGAGACAGCACTGGGGGTAACATATCAATATCGTGCAAAGAATACCTACACAAAAGATCAAATGGTTCAGCCACCTAATCAGATTGGAACCAGATTGTATTCCATCAATAGCCTTCAATAAAAGATCATCTGAAAAGAGAAACAGGGAAACACCCAGAAGAAGATGGATAGATGACAGAGAAATACTAGAACACCAAGGCTGCACTATGGTAGCAGCACCACAGTTAGCTAAAGAAAGAATTTGGCTCGCCATGACGCCTTGCGGCACACATGGATTGAACAAGACAAGTATTATTATGAAAAAAAAATTAGTTTTAGTTTAAAATAATAATAGGTCATAACGCCAATGGGGTTTTGTTGCTTACAAGAATACTTAGCATTAAAAATGATGTTTGAAACTAAAATTTGGGGCCTAAATCTGCCTACCCGGCAAATTTATACGTAGTAGTACAACACTCACATATCAAATTAGCCTCCAGATCAACACATCCAAATAAAAAATCATGGAATTTACACGTTCAACAAATAACATCTCGGTAAACAACCAAATACTAGAAAAAAGACTCCAACTTTAATTACTTGCCGAATATTTGTTTACGGAGACTAAATGAAAGAAATACACACATAGCAGCTGCAGCTAGTACATTCACCAAAATAACAAATATCTGGAAATCAAAAGATCTAGGAAGAAACGTCAAGCTAAAGCTATTCAACTCATGTATTGTCTCAGTATTAATGTATGAAAGTGAAGCTAGAAATCAACTCAAGCAACAGACCAAAAATTTAATAACTTCGATAATGTCTCCGCAAACTTATGACCATAAAATGGAGCAATTTTATTAGAAATAGTTATTTAGGAAACAAAAAACACACTAAGAATATGTTTCAAACGTCATAATAAAACGCAGATGGAAATACCTGGGTCACGTTTTAAGACTAGATGAAAACAGCAATAAATAAACAATAAACCAACAACAAATTTCGGTAAAAATTTGATTTCGTCCACCGTTGTGCTATAAATCATATTGATTCACGCCTTTTTAAATTCACAATTTTAAAGATCTAAACACTTATTCTAACCCTTCTCCCCCTCCTAAAAAATCTGTAAACTAATTCTAATCCTTTTAACCCCCATTTACAAAAATCTATAATTTTATGCAACTTATCTAACACTGCAAACGTTACAACGGTGGGCGAAATCACATTTGCGCCCAAATTTCAAGCCTACTTAACCTTACGTGGGCTAAAGCCTAAGCCTAAAGGTAGAAGAAAATGAGGGGTGGGGCCTGAAGTAACCCTAACAAAACACCGCATACTTAAAGAAGGGGAAATAACAGGTTGCAAGTCCATACAAGTACTAAAACTGCAGGCAGCGGATCGCAACATATACACGGAGAATCAAAACAACTTTATCTGCCCTTATTATGATGTGCTGCCGGCGCACAAAAATGGACAGAGACAAGACTTAGACTACTTATTACTAGATGTATTTAAATATGTGATCACTTAAAGCAATGTATGCAACAAATATATACCCTTGAACAAATGGAGGCATTGGAGGAAGACCAATCTTCTTTTTCAATATTTCTTTTTCCATGTTAATGGACAATATAGGCCTATATCACTTGTCAGTCTTACAACTATACTTGGTCACCGTTCTCCGTGCGAGAACAGAATAGTTCATAAACGAAAGTGGCTTCCCCTTAATAGGTGTTACCACTACTTTTTTTATTTTTTTGGTATGTTATTTTTACCACGGCGAATGATGATTGATAGTTTCCATACTTACCATTTAAGCGTATGGATGGGAGCCTCTGTTTTCGTTTCAACTCAAGATGTGTCGCCTTGGTTGCGTTCAGTTCATGTTTGTTCATGGTTATCTTGATGTTTTTTATCCACCGTTTTCTTGATCAACCTTTGGCTTTATGTCCGGATATTCTTTTATTGTTACACTTGCATACATTTCTATTTTATTTCTTTTGTACAAATTGGTCTTATGTTCCCTATAGGAAATTCGTAGAATTCGTCTGTAGTATGCTATTTGTACTCGAAAGCCTGTAATCGTCTCTCCATGTCCGCAGTGAGTATCCAACTTTCACAACTATACAGCACAACAGAAAGCACCAGCGACTTACACAGTTTGACTTTCACTCCAACACTGGTGTCGTTTTTCCAAATCACCGTTAGCCTTGATAATGACGCTAAAACCACCTCCAACCTTATGTTTAGTTCTGCTTTGTATTTTCCATCTCTGGTTTTATCCATTGTAGTATTTATGTGGGCGAAAGGTTTAGCTAGTGGTGCCCATCTCATCCCCAGCTGCCATTACAATGTGGTTACAACGATACATAGATGTGCTTTCTCTCGTAGTCTTCATTGCACTTTACTGATGTTGACACTACATCTGGAGGACTCTTTGTGCTGAAGCAACCAATATGGTACCCCTACGACCCTGAAGGGTTATGGGTTCATTTATTGATTGATTCTTTTGTTATGTGCTCATAAAGGACTATGTTTTTATCTCCGGTACGTTCAGATTCATTGTCGCTATATCGTATCTCATATCGGTCTTTTATCCTCATTTCTATGTTAGCTATTATTTTATTATTTCTTATCCATAATTAACTTCCCTGGCATTAGTTTTTTCAAAACAGTTTTGGGAACTGGGTTTCATGTCTACTTTTTTTTTTAAATCTGAATGCAGGTCACTCGATCAGGGCCGCAGATATGATCTCTCAAAGAGGGGAGGGGTTACCTTAAAAAGGGTCATTCGCGTATTTTCGAGCGTCAGATCATCTATCTTATTTGTAAAATTTGATGATCATATTGTGAAAAATCGCCAAGGAAGGGTTTTTAAAAAACTTTTTTCCAGGCTTTTGGTTAAGTTCCGATTGTTAAAAGCCATGTTCTGATTTGCTAAGATGGGGGAGGGAAGGCAGAACAACGCACCCACTCCCTTTCTGCGACCTGCACTCGCCGAATCACTAACTGTTAATAATTGTCTCAAATGTTTGTTTTTTTTTTTTTTTAATTATCGCTAGTTATAGGTCTAACCATGGATCAAAACAGAGGTCAGTTTCCAGACACTCTAGGGGCATACACTCTTGAAAGAGATACAGGCTCTGCAATCTGAATGTTGCAATCATTGCATACAAAGCTTATGATGACTTCCAGAACAAAGAGGAAATTGCAATTACAGAGATAGACAGAAGATGCGTACGACGCAACAGTCAGCTATAACCTTATTGTCGACACACTAGGGGTTCGCAATATTGATCAACGGATTGCCCGCTGGATATCAAAACTGCTCATGGTAAAAAAGTTTCTTAAATGTACAGGTCCTGGGCAGCGTGGACAGAGGAAGAGAAGCAGAAACAAAAGACACGTTGCCCAGAGTATGTGAATTGGAAGAAATAGAAAAAGGCAGTGGTTGGATGATGATTGACACGAGAAAAGGTATCTAACATATCATCTAGAAATACAACTCAGGAAAGCATGCTGGGGAAGGACTGGTATGGCGACAAAGATGACAGAGCAATAATAATCCAGTTGTATTAAAAACCGCAATAAAGTTTAGTAAATACACAATCATATACACAAATGATTCATTCAACAGAGAAGTGAATAATTGCCGATATGGTTATGTTGCTTACAAGAATAGCATAAAGGTGCTTGAGAAATTGTCGGCATACTCCACTACAACATCGAGCATGAAAATGGAAACAGAAGCAGTAATGACATCACTCAGTTGGTGACTAAAATACCAACTCACACGGTGCATGTGAGTTACTCTCAGACTCCCAAAGCATATTTCGTAAGATAGTAAATAAAGTATACAGGTTATTGTAGATACTTAACTATAGGCCTAGATATAAAATAATAATAAATATCAATAAAACATAGAACAAATGCAATTATCAACGAGTCGGTCCTAATGGGACCTTTATCAAGAAACAATAACGATATGGAAAACGTAACAGTAAAAAATGTAACCAAGATGACTGGACAATGGTTTCCTCACCACAAAAAAACCAACATTGCCCAGTATCAGATCTAGCGCAGAAATTTAAGGGTCTGTATGTCTGTTCCGCATGGACATTCATTTGTGAGGGCAACCCTGATTCGTTACACGTGACTCGTAGCCTGCAGTTGAAAGCCATTGAATGGTTTTTCTAAGTCTCTTTGCAGACAAGTAAGTCTGATCCATATTACAAGGTCATATGCAAACATGGATTTGTGGGTGTTAAGCAAGTCAGGAATATCATTTATGAAGATTAAGAATATAGTACTGATTGGAAAGACTTCAAATCAAACGATATACTAAGAGAGGAGACCAAACAAGAATATGTGACGAACATCATCAGAAAACGCCGCTGGACATACATCGGCCACATACTTAGAATGAAGGAAGACAGAATACCACGACAAGCCTTCATGTGGACACCAGACGGGAAAATAAAACAGGGAAGACCAAAAAACAACGCTCAGAAGAACATCTATGAATGAATTAAAATCAACAGGCATAAATGCACAATACCTGCAATCCGTAGCAACTGACCGACAGGCATGGATAACTATGACATCCTCCCTATGTGCCAAACTTGGCAAAAGAGGAACTGACTGACTGAAGAATATAGTGCAGCTGAGGGATGATCATTGGGGTAGCCCTCCCTCAGGCGTGCGTTTGGATGATAGTTTGTTGTTTACTGCAGGTTGCATGGTTCTTAGATAGTTCTTAATCTATTTGTTATTAATCTATTTGAATCTATTAACATATTCCCACAAATTCCCACGTTTTACATTTTTAGCAATAGTCCATTTCTCCATACCCCGACGTCTATATATATATATATATATATATATATATATATATATATATATATATATATATATATATATATATATATATATATATATATATATATATATATATATATATATATATATATATATATCTTCTTCTTCTTCTTCAGCGTTCATTCTCAAACTCCCACTGGATATCTATTGTAACAGGAAAATGGTCCTACAAGATTTCCAGTTGGATGTAGTCCAGAGAATGGAAATGCGTTGTGTTGCCGTTTTATTTGCGCCAATGGCCCAACACATCCGTCTTCGGATATATATATATATATATATATATATATATATATATATATATATATATATATATATATATATATATATATATATATATATATATATATATATATATATATATATATATATATATATATATATATATATATATATATATATATATATATATATATATATATATATATATATATATATTACTTCTACTACTACTATAGTCAAGTCCTATAGGAACTGAGCTTTTCGGGGCTTCTGAATTTTCCTTTTCAAAATGTAAAAATTCTTGAGACTAACGGGTATTGAACCAGTCCGTTCTACGGCACCAAATCGCCTAGCAACAATTGCACACGCGTTTAAAAATTATTATCCTCTGGCTTCCTACTTAAATTTACTTTCAAAATGTAGAGTGGTAACGCTGAAAAGTATCATGAAATACAGTTTCTTAACAATACAACGTTTTATGTGTTTCTGTTGGGTATATTTATATTATTGAGAAATCCGAAATTCTGGAAGGTGAGGTTTTGAAAGTAACATTATGCGTAAGATTTCACTCTCTTGAAATAATTGAGGCTTTCACACTCATTCAGAAAAAGCAAACAAATAATAAGTTAATTTAGGCTGATTAAATTTGATTGAGCGACGTCTGTGGTGTCGTCAAGTGTCGTGAGTTCGATTGACGAATGTAGGTACTTAAACTTAACGGTAACCCTTTGACTGACGATGGGGCTTAATGCTTCTTCTGGCAAAATGACGAAAAGAGGACTAGGGGAAGAAAAGAGGACATCGGTCCATTTGTGAAAATCCTTTCAAAACATCAAAATATTATGACAGTCAGTGTCAGGGCCGGATTTAGACTTGATAAAGTAATAAATAAAGTATAAGTATTTTAATATTTATAATATTTATATAATTATTAAATTATATTTAATATAATATTATATATAATATGATAGTCAAGTATATCATTAAATAATAAAGCTATTTTGTATAGTATTTTGAGATATGGGGCCCTTTATACATCCAGATATTATTTTATTATATGTCTTGAAGCTTTTCACTTTCTTTCTCTATAACTTTTGTTCATAAAATTCTTTCTCTTTATTATTTGGGATCTCTGACATGACACTCCTGCATAAGCCTAGGCCTATGCATCAACTATCTTGCTTGATTTGTCTTGTTTGTTTCTTTGGCAAACAGTTTGTTATATGCTGCAGTAGGACTGTTATCTGGGGGTATAGGCTAAGGCCCCTATACTTAGATCCAGTTATTTCCATGAGTGAATAGGGTCAAGCTTAGTTTCATGTAACTCTAAACCATGGGAAAGCATAATTTCCTTCTAATTCTTCCCATAGTATTTACTACTTTCACTAATACCAAGGTCACTATCAGTAGCATCTGACACATAAATCTCAGTCACATCTGAATCACTAGATATCATCTCACTTTCAAAACCACTAGCATACATTTCTGAAAAGTACATACTTGAGCCCATAGGAATATTCAAAACAATGACTAAACACATGTATAACCTATCCAGGTAGCTTCCATTGATAGGCTAGAGTGCACAGCAAATGAATACAATCATTTGATTGGTCAATGTTATTTATAGTTATCATACCGAAACATTCTTTCTCCGGGCCGATGGATTGGCCCGTTAGTCTTTTTTGGCTAAGTAAGCATGGGCTGATAATCGACCCGGATCATCCCAAGCAGGTTAACTTTCACAGCACTTTGGTTAAGTGTGATCGACAAAATAAAGATGGCGGCTGTTTACTGTTGTTGGGTGCACTCGCTCAATGAGACATCGTGTGAAATAGGTATACGGCACACTACAATTGAACCGCAAAGGGGTCCCCCGTGCGTTGAAGGGTCTAAAACTCAAGGCTGGTGACCCACTTCGTACTGATAGTGCTGACAACATGCTTTACATGTCATGGTATGACAAGAGGCAAGTAAATTTGATGACATCTGTACACGATGCGCAGACCTTCAATAGGAAGGTCCGTTCCAAGAGGGATGTGGTAAAACCATGCGCAATACAGGCCTATACCCGTCATATGGGAGGCGTTGATCGTGTTGACAAGCAGCTAACATATTATATGTTAGGCCACAGGACCTGCAAGTGGTGGGAGAAAATTTTCTTTTACTTGTTGGAACCTTGCTTTGTAAATGCAATTGTCCTGTGGCGGGCCAAACATCCTAGCCAAGTCAAGGCGGAAAAATTTCGCTTGCAGATAGTTCATGGGCTTCTTGAGAGGTGCAACTCTAGGCCTTCTTCCAGTGCTGGAAAAAGAACAAGCCACCCACCGGATAGGTTGACAATAGGACCAACACACCACATTGCTATAAATCCTAAACGGTTGTCCATTGGCTAGCCTGCACTTGCTGACTGTGTAGTCTGTTCAGATCGGTCAAAGAAGCGCCACCAGACTCAGTACGTGTGCGCAGCATGTCAGGTCACTCTGTGCCCATACCCCTGCTTCCATAGATACCACACATTGGTACATTTCAAAATTGATTGTACGTCTGAGCTGCACAACAAGTAGGAGAGCAGCACAGCCTGTAGCTGTACTCCAGAGCTGCACGGACAGTGGGTAAGTCATTTGTGTTGTTTGTTTTTATGTAATTTTAAAATAAAAATTGTCTTCACCTCTTGCGCAAACCTCGGGTAAGTTACATAAAAAATAACCAATTACACACCCATTTGCAGTATTCAATTCTGCATTTAAATTTGTTGAAATTATTTTAAAAGCTCTAATAACAAAAATGTTATTGAATTTTTCGAACACCCATGTCTTGTTGTTTTTGTTGGTTTTTGGCGAAAAAGTCTTCACTTTTTGCGCAAACCCAGGGTAGGTTACATAAAATAAAAAATATACATACATTTGCGGTATTCAATTGTTGATTTGCATGCGAAATTTTCTATTTTTGTCATCTCGAATAACAAAAAAGTTATTGCATTTCCATAACACCAACCAGAAAAGATGAAAATTCTCAAAAAAGAATCCGGTGGCAGGAAGAGGTTTTGTATTTTTTAATCCGGCTTGCTAAAATTAAAACAACAAGAACTGTAAGATGAGAGTAAGACGAGAGACAAAAACCATGTAAAAAACATGAATATGTTCAGACACAATGAGTTTACCTTTTGACGAATCAGAATTGAACATAGCATTTCAGAACCTTAAAAAAGAAGTCCTCTGGTCCTGATGGAATTACAAATGAAATAATTCAATGCCTAGGTCCCTTTGGAATAATCTGAGTCCTAGACTTATAATAAATCATGGGCACAATGAATCTTCTCATGGAGTCAAGGTACAACATACATAGAGTCAAGGGAACAAGCAGAAACTTTTCACAGGACCCCTTCCTAAAGCTGAACATATCACAGAAAATTACCATCTTTAAGCTCTGCACAAGACACTGTAGACTACAAGCACATCTCTACAAAATAAAGGTTGTTAAAAATGACCAATGCCCATGTAAAAAAGGCTTCCCAGAATCCAGAATACATTCTGTAGACATGCACACTCTTTGATAACTTGACCAAAACCTGACTCCAATATACAGAGCTAAAGATGAAGCTGTGGGAAAAAACATGAGGACCACCTGCTGATGACTGAATTCATGGAGGAGGCTTCCTGTATAGACTTCTGAGCAGAGGAAACTGATTGAAGAAGAATTGAAACTATGAACACTGATCCAAGAATCTTTCAAATGCACCAGTTGTCTAATCATCAACTACTGTGCAGTTAATGCACAAGATCAGAATGAATACCTGACTCATGAGTTAGGGGAGGTAAAGACTGCAAGGAAAGGAATTGGCCACCCCACCTAATAGTTGTTGCAGCTTAATACATGAAGAGCTTTCTTCAACTCTGAAGACAAGTTGCTATCATGGGACCTACCTTTTCCTTAGAAGAGAGAACAATCACTTATATGCAAAATAATATCTCAAGCATAAAGTTTTGAAAATAAGTAGGAAAATTACAGATGAATGTGCATGTGCACCTTTAGACAGAATTTCAGACTCGGAAATTCATTTAGCCAGTGTTTTTAAAATTTTGTAGTGAATGAGTTAAATTCTTCAAATAGTCTCTTGCATCATTATTGTTACATTTATTATATTGTACAGACAAAACAAAGATCAAACCAATAATCAACATAGACAATATAGAACTAGAATGTATAAACAAATTTGAATATCTGGCAGCAAATATAAACAGTTCCGGAGATTGTTCAGGCGAGATTAGAAGAAGACTTGCAATTGCAACACTCAAATTAACACAAATGAGAACGCTATGGCAAAATAGTAATAACGACACTAAAGTAACCCTTTTAAGATCACATGTTTTCCCAGTGGCAATATATGGATGCAAGACTTGGACTTTAAACAAGACAATATCCAAAAGAATAAATTCATTTGAAATGAAGTGTTACAGAAAGATCCTATGAAAATCATAGACAGAGAAAAAGAACATTGAAGTTTTGAAATTACTGAAACTAACATGAAGGGTGGCTTCTAAATACCATCATAAGAAGGACACTACAGTACTAGAGGGCAGAATGGCAGACAAGAGAAGAGGAAGACCAAGAAGATGATGGACCAGCAACATCGAAGAATGTATGCATATGTCTTTGGCCAATGCAGGCCTGGTTGCCCGGAACAGAGAGGCGTTCAGAGTATCCACGACGAAGACAACGTTCTGAAAAGAATATGTCATGATATATATTATATTGTAATTTGTTGACTCTTGCTTGGACCTCACTTATATGTTAACATTTCTCTCCCTCAGCTCCTGTGGATAAAAGTTTTGACTTCAATGGAATGGTTAAAAGACACAGCAAGCAACATATTCCCATCTGTAACTCTTACTATTTGTATATGTTCCCTCATAGTAATGACATGTTTCTCTGGGGATCATTTACTGTCTGCAATATCAAGCACAGACTGGTCAGGAAATGGTCATGTGATTCGTGCCATCAGTGACAGTTTAACGCATGCCGTAGTTGGTGCTCTGGTCTGGGCTGTAGCTGAGATTGCAGAACCACATAATTATTTGAGAAAATGGCAAAACTGCATTTTTTGTGCATTCCTAGCAGCCTCTGTGGATGTTGACCATTTTTTAGCTGCAGGCTCATTGGATTTTAGGGTATGAAATATTATTTGTACTGTTCATTCAGCTCCGTTATCACATCAGTGTAATTCTGATCAATAACAGAACTGTTTATTTAGCTCCATTGTAATTCTGATCAATAGGTATAGGTACTGGGTATGTTGATTTTCCTCTTTGCACACCAGAACACGTCCGTAGGTGCTCAGATCTCCGCTTCAGTAAATCTCTTAGGGTATAGCTGATGGTTCCGGTTCTATGTTGGTTCACTCCTCTTTTTGAAATCCTTGCCAGGTGTTCTCTATGGGCCATGCCCATTCTCACTCCCAATTTACGCTTTCTCGATCTCAAAATCCTTTGATCGTGAAGACTCACGAATAGCAATGAGTATATCTGCTCGGTCCATAGGTTGACCATCTGTTGTGGTGAAGCTAGTTATTGGTCGGCCCGTTCATTTTCCTCCACACCTGCATGTCCATGGCAAAAGATAAACGTGAGTTTTCATAGTGATGCCCACATTTTCGCTCTCTCTAATGACTTCACCCATTCCCCTACGTACATCACCTGTTTTGACTTTCTGAATCATATTCACTGAATCACTAAGTGTGCATGCATGGGAATAGGTTTGCGATTACAGCTAGTTAAGTTCCTGTATTACTGCAAATACTTCCATTGTTAGACTGCTTGTTGTTGTGGTAAAGGCACAGCTGGTTTCGTGTACTGTTCTTCCTTTTCATCTGGCAGTAAAGACCTATGCAAGGTGGTGGCGGATGACAGACCTATCCGTGTAAATCAAAACATCTGTGTCATCAGCATTCTCATTGGTACACTAGTCCTAGACTGTCATAGGTGTACTAACAGTCATGACTGCGTGACATATAAAACTTTCTATTGCAATATTTTATATTTGAATAGGGTTACCATACATCCTATTATCTCCAGACATGTTTACAACTGAATATTATGTAAAGCTCAGTATATCTTTTTATTTTAAAAAGTGTCCTGTGTTTACAGGAAAATCGTGTTCTTATTTAAATAGTGAGTCAAAATTACTTTTATGCAACTAGTTTTTTAAAAAAAGCCATACAAGCCAAACCAATACACTGACGTCAACCAAACTTTTAAAAAAAGCTCTGGTTAAGTCAAATGTACCTCTTATGGTGAGGTACACTCCTTTTAACTGTGAACATTAGTCCAATTTGGTTATATCAGAGCTTTACAACCATCCAAAAAATAGTCATCTCAGATTTGGTAATCAAGTCACCATGACCTCCTAAGATTACTTGCATACATTAATTATTGTTAAATGAAAAATTGGTTATATTTGATCCTTTAAAAAATCAATGTGGGAACTCTGCGGCAAAGTACAAAACATATCTGTAATGGAAAAGGTACCTGGTTCAAATTTCACCTTCAGCAATTGTGTGTACAGACTGTTCAGAAAGCAATGGTGAACTACTGAACATAAATGCAACCAAGAATTTCACCACAACCAAAAAATGCTGGGTTGATCTACGATTTTACTTTTCCTTTTTGCCACTAACAAGGGGGTAAATTTAATTTTAAATATTATTTTAAGTGGTAAAGAGTTGTTTCCCATAATACAACATTGAGAAATTATTGAGTTAGGGGATTTGTGAATTTATGTTTATAACAGGCATCTAAAGTTGCAGCCGCAGGGGTTTTGCTTAAAGTAGCTTAGTGTAATCATCAGCGGATTACCCAACAAATTTTGACCAATTATTCCCAAACCATTATGTGATATATGCATGTGCCTGTGAACTGGTTTTTTTTTTATATATATGGTGTTCTTTCATCTGACCCTTGAGGGAAAAGCACATTCCTAGTACCATCCAGTGCTGAACAATTTATACAATCTTTTAAATAAGTTTTACAGAGAGACAACATACAACAAATTCTTTATTTAGTCTCTTGTAAGAGACACTAAGATAAGAGACAAAACAAGAATACATAACAGGCGTTATTAAAAAAAGACGTTGGACATACATTGGTCACGCACTCAGAATGAATGAAGACAGAATACCACATCAAGTCTTTGCATGGTCACTGAGTGGCAAAAGAAAAAGGGGAAGACCAAAAACAACACTGAAAAGAACTATCGAAAAAGAAATCACAACAGCTGGTATGAAAGTGAACGATCTGGAACAATTGGCTGTTGATCGACAAGCATGGAGAGCTATGACATGTGCCATGCTAGGCATAAGAGGAGAATGATGAAGAGAGTCAACAATATACAACAAATTCTTTATTTAGTCTCTCTGTAAGAGAGACAACAACATATAACAAATTATTTATTTAGTCTCTCTGTAAGACAGACAACAACATACAACAAATTATTTATTTAGTCTCTCTGTAAGAGAGACAACAACATATAACAAATTATTTATTTAGTCTCTCTGTAAGAGAGACAACAACATACAACAAATTCTTTATTTAGTCTCTCTGTAAGAGAGACAACAACATATAACAAATTATTTATTGCAGTCTCTCTGTAAGAGAGACAACAACATACAACAAATTCTTTATTTAGTCTCTCTGTAAGAGAGACAACAACATATAACAAATTATTTATTGCAGTCTCTCTGTAAAGCGTATTCAACTAAATTGATATTTTAATAACTATTTATCTACCTATCTGGTATAAAGTTAACATGCTTGCTTTGGACATGTATGATGACATGATTCCCTGTAAAAAACACTACTGCATAGAACAGTAGAGCAGTCCAAGGTGGAAGAAGCAGAGGAGGATAAATAAAAACATGGAAGATAACATTACAGACTTGACAAGGCAAGATTTTTCCTCACTGATCTGCATTGTTGAAGATAGAAATCACTGGAGGATTGTGTGGATGCATCAACATCTCTACAACCCTGACAGGTTACGGATTTATAGATAGAATAAATAGATAGGTAGAATAGATGGTGCAAGGTTATTCTGCAGTCTCCCATTCATTTAATTTTTTTGCATTTATAAAAAGTGGTAACTTTCAGTTATAAATAATTGTTTCCTTGTGCGCAGATTTTTATTGCAACATTAAAAGTAATTTGTTTCTTTGACATTTCAGAAAGTCCTGAGTTTAACAAAGAGGCCATACTTCCACAACACAAGTTTGATCCCTGTTGTTATGATATTATGTTATATCTTCAGATACTATATTCCATCTCTTCAAATCTTATCTTTGATGTTTTTATCATCATGGTTATCACATCATCTAAGAGATGCAAGTCATCGGGGTCTTTGGTTGTTCCCTTTAGGGCATACACCTATATTTCCATCATTTATGTACATTTCTTTAATATTAATACTTGCACTGTCAGTCAGGATTATATACTATAATACTCTTGGTGCAAGGCTGATAACTAGTTTATAAGGAATAACTTAACTGTGTTGTATAAAAAAATAATAGCCATCTGAATATATGTGTGTATGCACACACCATATATTGTTGTTCGTCCATCACAAGTGATGATGACCATTTGTTACATCCACTTTTGAAAATTCAATTTCAGTTATGTCCTTGATTATGAGTTCGTAGATGGCTAATGAGCCTTATTCGAGCTGTAAATGTCCTTGGACAGTTTGGACATGGAATGACGACTGTAGACGGATCTTGGTCTATCCATGACTTTCTAGCTGCTCTCCGCTGTTGAGCTGCTGCATTTCTCTTCTTTTCACAAGATGATGCGCTCTTTTTTATTTTAGAGCGCCATGTAGATCTATTTTGTGCAGGTTCTTCCCATGTATCGTGGTCTATTTGAAAGGCTTTCAGTGAGTTCTTTAACGAGTCCTTGTTGCGCTTCCTTTGGCCACCTTGAGATCATATACCCTTCCCTAGCTCACCATAGAGAAGTATCTTTGGCAGACGATGGTCTGGCATACGCACCAAATGACCTGCCCAACGAATCTGTGTCTGCATCAGGATCGTGTCAGTGCTTGGGATACCAGCTCTATCAAGGACAGTGGTATCTGGAATCTTGTCTTGCCATCTGATGTTCATAACTTTTCTGAGACAATTTTTATGAAAATGATTGAGTTTTTTCACATGACGTCTATACACAGTCCATGTTTCACTAGCGTATAGCAGCACTGGAAGTACCACTGCTCTGTAAACTTTCAGCTTAGTCTGTAGGTTAATGCCATTTCTACGCCAAACATTTGCGTACAATCTGCAGAAAGTACTGCTTGCTTTGGCGATCCTTTTACCATATATTACCATACATAAGACAAACAGTGAACCAGTATAGGCCAAATATGTGACATTTCTCTAACAACATTTTGGTTCTTCCTACAATGTTATCCATGTTTCTGTGTTGCAACATAATTATTTATGTTACATTTTGCAAAGTTCTATAATCTTTCTGGTGATATTCGTCATAATTCCATTGTGTGATATATGCACATGTTTGTAAGAGGTTTTTTTTTGTTCCAATAAAGTTGTTCCATTTATCTGGCCTTAGAAGAAGCAATATTAAAAAAAATATCAACCACATGACATTCAAAAATGTTGTTGTCGACACTTTCGTAATGATGAGTTCACATCTGGCCCCCTGATCTATGTTGTGGCTGTACTCTGTTCAAATGATTGTTAAGTTGTACATGTATGGTAAATGCCACAATTGATGATGAAATGTATACCAGGATCTTTGAGGCAAGTAGCACTTTTGGCATACTGTACACAAATGTGTGGCATAGAAGTATACTTCCAGTGCTGTTATACGCTGTGAAACATGGATCATGTATAGACAACATTGTGAGTAAGCTCAATCACTTTCGCACAATATGTTTCAAAAAAGTTATGAACATCACATGGCAAGACAAGATTCTGGATACCACTGTCCTTGACAGATCTGGTATCCCTAACATTGACACTATTCTAATGTGGATACAGATTTATTGGGCTGGTCATGCGGTACGTATGCAAGATAATCGCCTCCTAAAGATACTTCTCTCTGGTGAGTTTCAGAAGGGCATACATTCTCAAGGTGGCTAATTAGTGCTACAAGGATGTGTTAAACCTCACTGAAAGTTCTTTGAAATAGACCAAGATACATGGAAAGAACTTGCACAAAATAGAGCAATGGTGGTCTACAGTAAAAAAAAATGCATGGTATCTTGTGGAAAGAAATGTAATTCAGCAACTAATCAGTAGAGAGTTTCTAGAAAGTCACAGGTAGATCAAAAGCCATCTAAGGCGGTAATCTCATGCCCAAACTGTCCAAGCACATTTGCTTCCAGAATAGGGCTTATTAACCATCAATGAACTCATAGTCAAGGACATAGATCTAGCATAATTCCAAAAGTGAATGTAACAAATGGTCATATCACTTGCGATGGATGAACAACAACACATGTATGCGAAGTCAAAAGATGGTTCTCTGGTCTTTCCCTTCCTTGACCATTAGGTTTATGTTGTCTTTGATACTTGTGCTGGTGATATATTTGTAGATTTCTCTTCCATTGCCCATCTGTTCAGCCAACTCTCTTTGTTTACAGATTTTAACATCTTTTAAACTGTGTGCATAGTCTATAGTGTGTGACTATTCTTGTCTTGCTCCCTTATTTGCTAGTCTGTCTGTCTTGTCTTTGCCATGCGTGTTTGTTTGGACAGGAGTTCATTGCATAGCAATATTGACTTCATGAGATACAAGCATCTGGTTGGCATAGTGATATATTTGAACTAATTCAGAGTTACAATATCTACCGCATTTTAGAGGTTCAAGAGCAGACACAGAGTCTGTAAAGAGTTCAATGCTTTGGACTTTTGATATAAAGACATCAGATATGGTCTTCGTATGTTACATGGCAACTTCTAGTGCTGTAATTTCAGCTTCATAGTTAGAAGATATCTCCCCACATGCATCACATAACTCATCAGATGTTTTGTCTGGATATTCTATATAGGCATCATAATCTGCTGTGATGGTGGCTTAGAAAGCATATCCATTAGTATAGTTATAAAACTATGGTTCTGGGAAGATATTTATTGATTTATGTGTTGCTCTCATAAGACTTATAGATTGTTTTATTGCAGTATCTCTCAATTGTCTCTTGATTTGTAGAAATATTATATGTGTGTGGTGGTAAATATTTTGCAGTTATTGTCTGGGAGATTTCACCTGTCTTTGATTTCATTGACATAGATAAAGATTGATATTTGTTGTGTTCTTTGTTTTAGTTACATTTGTCTAAATGACATCTCTTTTGTCAAAGTGACCCAGAATCCATGCTGAAATCAGATGTGTCAGGCTGAAAAGCACAGATATCACAGCAAAGTTGTAAACCTTGGAATAGCACATATGCAAGTCATTATTGCTCCGGGCAGGCAGTGCAGAACATGGTACAATGGGAAAGTGAAACTTGAGATACAACAGTTGCTCTGTGATTAACATCACAGAAGATGATATTGTCATATATGCTGACAGCTCTGTGATTCCTGGTAAAATGCCAGGGTGGGGTTTTACAGCCAGAGCTGAGGGTAGAACTGTAGAGAAACTGAATGGAGCTTAAGCAGCCAAAACCTCCAGCATGAGAATGGAAATTCAGGGAGTTAGGCGGCACTAAACTGGATTTCTGGCACAAAAACACTGGGAGCTGTAATCATCACAGAATTTAAGTCCATGCTTAGAAAGATTGAGAATGGGTTGTTCTTACATGAGTGGATGGAGCACATGTTATATTTGTATCTACTGAGGATTCTGTGGATGTATTCTCCAGGATTTCATGGCAATGAAAGAGCTAGCACATTAACGTTGCAACACATCAATACTAGGAGAACTAGTTATGGACAAGAATGACATATTAAGATCTTTACATTAACAATTTCTAGATGAGGACACTAGACTGGAATGAGATAGGATATGTGACTTCAAGAATTTGGAATTATCCCCGGAATGTGCAGAACAAGGTGACTTAGGAGTGTCTATGGTGTGTGTATTTAGCCATTGAGCTACAGGAACCATAAATATGCATTCTCTTCATCATGTGCTGGGAAAGACTGAGCAACTTTGGATTAGCCCGAATGTGTCAACATTGATCCTGAAAACAAAAATTCAATACAACATATTGTGTCCAAAATACATAAAATCTGTACAAGCTGACATTATCTGACTTCTCTATGATTAGTGATTTCTGTACAAGCTGAAAGTATCTGAGTGCTCTGTGATTAGTGATTTCTGTACAAGCTGAAAGTATCTGAGTGCTCTGTGATTAGTGATTATGATAAATCACATATCTATTTTAAGTTTAAACATTTTTATTTTATTATTGTTTTTAAATGGTCAAATTGATAGTGAACTTTCCTCACAAATCCACAGTGAGTGAATTATCTCATGGTTTATAAACCAATCATTCACATTATAATAACAAACATCAATATCATTGTTGTATTAGTTGTATCTCTTTTTCTTCCGTTCACTTGAAACATGTCTCTATCTGTAGTTGCACCTAAAAATGAACTATAGTTGAATAGCAATGTTGTATCCTTCAATATTATTGCAATATATTTTCCTTATAATTTCAGACAATGCTCTATCCTAATACTATGTTGTGACCCCAAGGTGGATCCTATGACTGGAAGTTTAGGATCAGTGTTATCATTAAGAATAACATCAGTTCTGTTAATGAACCAAGTTTCATTGTAACTATCACAAATTGGTTTTCAGATAAATTACCATTCTATATGCTTTGGCCCTTGTTTGACTTGAGACGTCGGGGTAGAAGAATTCTCTGGAGATGGCCTTCCTGTGTGCTGTTTGTAAGCTTGTTCCTATGGCTTCTTTGATTTCTGTGATCATCTTTTGCATGATCTGCCACTGGTTTTATAGCCATTATGTCTATGTGTCATGGCCATCTGTGGCATACTGTCTGTTGGTAGTCCTGAAGCATGTGAAAACCACTTAATCTGTTATCTTTTGATGTGTTCCAATACTGGTATTGTTTTAGTTATCTGTCTGATATTTTTGTTTCTAATTCTATCTCTTAATAACACTCCGAGTATTCTGTGTAGAAATGTCATTTTAATAAATTACCATTACGCTTGCATATTAATCTTTCTTTGTGTGTGTGTTTGTTTTCAAATTTCCTTCAAGGCTTTTTGAAGTATATGAAAATTACATTCATTTTTATTTATTGACATTTATGATAGTTTATTTATATCTAAATGCACAAATTTACTAGATCTGTAATTATGTGTTCAGTTTGTCAGTGGGTATACTTCTGTGTTCAGTTTGTCAGTGGGTATACTTCTGTGTTCAGTTTGTCAGTGGGTATACTTCTGTGTTCAGTTTATTAGTGTGTATACTTCTGTGTTCAGTTTATTAGTGTGTATACTTCTGTGTTCAGTTTGTCAGTGTGTATACTTCTGTGTTCAGTTTGTTAATGTGTATACTTCTGTGTTCAGTTTGTCAGTGTGTATACTACTGTGTTCAGTTTGTTTGTTAGTGTGTATACTTCTGTGTTCAGTTTGTCAGTGGGTATACTTCTGTGTTCAGTTTGTCAGTGTGTACACTTCTGTGTTCAGTTTGTTTGTTAGTATGTATACTTCTGTGTTCAGTTTGTCAATGTTTATACTTCTGTGTTCAATTTGTTTGACAGTGTGTATACTACTGTGTTCATTTTGTTTGAGAGGGGGCGTTCCCATGGTACCAACATTTATAGTAGCATCACTATCAAGCTACATCCTTTCTTTGTGGATTTTTCCGATGGAAGTAACAAAATGCATTGTCTCCTGCTGCAGGAAGTTGATGACAAACTGACATATCAAGCTCAAGTATTGTGTGTGTGCTCTGATGGTTTTTATTTTAATTTCTGGAAGTTTTCTACTTGTTTCTTCTCTTCATACCCATGACATTTCAGGACAACGACTAAATGGAGAGGGGGGGGGGTGGTAGCTGGTACATATATTTCAAAAGTCTTCCTGTAATAACTTCTTTAAAATATCCTTGTCTCATCTGATGTTATCTTCTACGTGACATGTCCTTTCAAGTACGTTGTCCTCACTGCCACTCTGTAAGCTATTCAGTTCTGTGCAAGCTGTCCTGCTTCTTGAAGTGTCATCATTAAAAGGTCTTCAATATCCTGTTCATCGATATCTTGGATGGCCTCTTTTTATATTTCCCTCCATGATTACTCTGTCAGCCATAGGTTCTCAAACTTTTTCAGGCCACCACCCACTTTGCAAGACATAAATGTTGCAACACTCCCATTATAAGTTTTCTGTGTTCAAGCCATGTGATATTTTCAATGTAAATACATAACAAGTAATGATAGATGACTGCTTATGCCATTCAATTATTGAAAAAGTAGTGGCAGATTGTGATTAAACATAGCCCATATGTAAATATTGTAAAATGTATACTGGGATAACATTGTACAGTTTCATAAGGTAAAGGTATGTCCTTTGGCAGCAAACAACAGTTGGAGATGAAGATAACTCATCATGTAGGCCTACTAAGCTGCAGTAACTATTAGGTAGAGTAGCCAGTTCCCTTCCTTGCAGTCTTTACCTCCTCTAACTCATGAGTCAGGTTCCTTTTTATAGCTGGGTCGACTGGAGTTTCATAGATAGGTTTAAATATAATAAATTTGGAATACATAGGTCTGTTAATAGGTTGCATTAAATTAGTAAGAATTGTATTGTAATTAAAATTAATTGTGGAGTAATTAAAACACCATAAAATATAATACAAAATTGTTTATTTCGAACTTATGAAGTAAAAATACAAAACAACAATAACAAACTAATGTGAAGTTTCATACGATGGTTTAAATATGAGAATACGGATATTAAGAGATTTTGGAATGAAATATATTTGCTATTGTAAACATAACCTATTATACACACATTTAGGTGCTCTATTTTCTCATTGACATAGAAAATTGACATCTATTTTTGTCAGATATGGTCAATTTTCAAATATTAAATAATTGAAATAGAAAATTGATGAAATAAGAAAAAAAAAGTGATTGTGTAAGACGGGCATGAGATAAATTAAAATGTTAAATTTTTAATTTCAAATTATTAATCAATCACAAAATCACGGAAATAATGAATTTTTACATATATATTATTAATATCTTCTATAAAGCGCCACAGACCCCTAGACAGCCTGAACGTCCCCTCCCTCCACCAATTGCTTCTGAACGTACTATCGTCCCCCTAGAAGGCTTCAGGGGTGGTACCGTTCACTTTGGGAACCATTGTGTCTTTATGCCCAAAATGTGTTCTCTTGCGTTTGTTGATGGTTTTGTGGTGTCAATCTTGAATCTATGTTCATGTATTTGCGGATGTTAATGTTGGATGTTAGCCACTGGGAGAATATAGCGATTTAACATTTGTAACTTTGTGTTTCTGTTTGCCCCTGATTAAATTTGTTATATATTATGCTTTTGTTTTCGATGTTAATTTTTCTTAAAATTGTTATAGCTCCCCTCTATTCTTTACCTGATCGATTACTCCTAGGAATCACTTCCAATTTAATGGGGTTACGGGGACGTAGTGCGATAATTCCAAATCGCTTCATCTCTAACTTCTCTCCCTTTTTCGGTTGAGTTCTCTCTGTGAGAGCAAATCTCATATCTCTAAGTAAGTACACCAGAATGACCTTAAGTTCTATCATGGCCAGACGCATCCCAAGGCAGATTCTAGGCCCATACCCAAAAGGCATGAAAGCAAGTGGATCTCGACTAGATTTAGTTTCAGGAGAAAATCTCTCTGGATCAAATTTTTCTGGATCGGGCCAGTGTTCTGGATCTTTCATAATCTCCCCAATTGGAATATTAACGTATGTTCCTTTAGGGATTGTGATATTATCATATGTTTTTGTTTCAGCTGCAACTCGCATTATGACTGAGATCAGCGGGAATAATCGAAGACATTCGTTAATAATCTGTTCTGTATACTTGAGTTCCTTCAACAGATCATAATCCACTATTGTTTCTTTGGGAAACACGCGATCAATTTCTTGAATAAGTTTATCCTGAACTTCGGGATGAAGGGCCAAACAGTAGAGAATGGACTGGAATGTAGTGGACACTGTTTCAACGCCAGCCAGTATGAGTACGGTAGAGTTTCCTACAATTTCGTCATGATTCAGAGTTCTTGAATCAGCATCTCTGAGCCGTGGGTCATTGTCATCCACTTCTGCATTCATCAACATATCTAACAAGTCTCGAGGTTTCTCGCTGTTTTGACCACTACGTGTATTCTTTCTCTCTTTGATCGTTGAATTAAGGATACTGACAAAGTAATTGTCGGATTTTGGATTGACAAAATCAGAATTGATTTTGAAGAATTTCAGGATTGAATCAATCGGCGTGAAATATGGATATACTTTGTCTACAAAGCGTGTAACTTTAGAGTTTAAATTTATAATCTCTCTGGCACGGAAAGCGAATTCTGATTCTGTCTCGGAAACCGCATGGGTTTCCACGCCAAAGGCGATCCTAGCTATGACTTCTGTCGAAAACTTTGAAGCAAATAATTTGAGCTCAATTAATTGCCCTTTATCTGAGTGATTCTTAGCTAGCTGGGTTATGGTTTCTGCGCTTGCACAGACGTGTTTTAGAATAGATTTCATTCTGGAGCCAGTAAACATGGGACTAGTAACGTGACGAGTCCTCTTCCATCTGTCTCCAACAGAAGACGTCAGGCCATGTTTCATCGATGAATTTGTCTTTCGGGGTCGGTTTCTGTAACAGAGAAAAAAAGTTCGGGTCAGTATTAATAGTAAACATGATTCAATAAACATGAATTAATAATGACAAAAATGATTTCATTTCTTAAAGGAATGCGGAGCGTCAAAATGTGTCTCCAGAACGATTTATGTAACAAATTAAAAATTGTAAGTGCTAATAGTAAACATGATTCAATAAACATGAATTAATAATGTTTCATTTTGGCAAGAACGATTTAATCTTTCAAAAAATAGCAAAGCTATAATGAAAAGCAGCAGAGAATCATGTGCTCACATCACAGCCATATTCCAAGGATAGTCAGAATCAATCACAAATTGAAAGAATGCGAGTAATAAACAATGTGAGATACGATATTTTGATGATATAGTCATTTGAAAGTCTGCAAATGCTGCAGGAATTGCATGTTCAACAAATAGCAAAGTATAAATAATTATATAATTCAATGTAGCATTCTGGCTACATTGTTGTTCTATTAGGCCCCTATGTGCTTGTTTGACCATATCTTGTAGAGGGTATTTTGGTAGAAATGTCGATTCTGTGTATTTGGTTATCCAAGAAGATGTAAACTTGCGCTTGTTGTTTCATATCTATATTTACGACTAATAAACTATGCCATCTTAAATTACCATCATCATGTGTCGTGCTGGATGTCTTATGTTGATTGATCTTCACAACACTATTTGCAGCACTGTATATCAGCTGATATTCCACCATGCGATCATGTAAAAAATATGTAGTTTCTCATTTTCTCTTTTCTGCGTCTTCTTTTCCCCTCAAATTTTACCTGTTTTATATTGTATTCCTAACCTCCTCTTCTTATGATGTGGTCAATAATGTGTATGTACTTTTTCCTGTATCCAAGATGGCGACGTAAACAGAGTGATCAATAGGAGGAAGTACTGATTGTGATTTTGTGATATTTTAAGTGTTTATTCAAGGATGAAACTACTACAGGCCCAGCAAACATGTAGAGGATTTGAGTGTTCACAATGATCTGCTCTAGATATTGGGCAAGAACTTGAGAAGATTTGAGAATCTATCAAAGATCGGAATAACAACAGTTCACATCCAACTACGTAAACTATAAGCTAACACCAATTTTGAAAAACATATCTAACCCGATGGAAACTAAAAGGCAAATCATACATTCAATCTTCATACCAGCATTGTGTTATCAGTGACAGACATGACCACTAACAAAAGAAGAAAAGCTTACTACGTGTGAAATAAGATGCATAAGAAAAGCATCAAACACAAAAAGAAGAGACCATGTGAGGAATAAAGAGATTACAAGAACTTGAACCAATAAATTGTCTATTGTCTTTCCCCAGGTGAATGATTGTTGATCGCATTCAAACTTGCCGTTAAGCGTAGGGGTGGGAGCTTAAAATGTCGTTCCAAAGCCAGATGTGTCGCCGTGGTTGTATTTAGTCCATATTTGTTCAAGGCTATCTTGATGTTTTCTATCCACCGTTTTCTTGGTCTACCTTTGGCCTTACGCCTGGATATTCTTGTATTATATGCTCTTATTGGTATTTCGTTTGGTAAACAATAAATACATTCCTATAATGAAAAACAGAGACTGGAATGATTCAGTCAGAATGAGAATTAACTATTACTGGAAAGATAATACAACATGGATATTTAAACATCAAGATACAGAGGAAGACCAAGAAGCTGGATTGAAGGAGTTACCAACATTCTGAGACTTCATACTACTATTACTGCATATCAGGCGACCAAACGTGCCATAGCCCGAAAACCGATCGCCATTCAAGCATGCGACGCCTTACAGCAAAAGCATAGAAAAGACAATATTTAGATAGATAGCAAATTGTATAGGCATATCACGCTTTCTTGAATAAGTGTACTCTCCATGAATCAGTGTATCCTACAACGTGAATCACCAGCTTATTGTTGTAGCTGCAGAATGAATGTTTATTTACTGGCCAAGAAATAACTTCATTTTGCTACGAGATTAGTTTGTTCCTTTCGTGTCACAGACTGCGCACAGGGCAGTGGTTTTGATTCTCCATGCGTTCATGTCCGCCATTTTAGTTCTTGTACTTGCAACCCATTGATTTCCCTTCATTAAGTATGGTGTTTTTTTAATAGAGTAGTTAGGTTTTCCTCGTTGTCTTTTCCCATCAAAGATACTTTACTCAATAAGCGATTGACATGAGCAGGTCTACTTTTTATCATAAATGCTGTAGTGTCAATGACGGAACACAGATGTGTACTAATTTCCCGCAATTCATGTTTCTGTGTCTCTAGCAATGTGAATTAGCGTAGAGACACTTTATGGACAACAAGTAATTGTTCATTACATTACAATAACATTTATAATGATTGTTCGGTATATGGTTGGGTTTTAAATCACGTGACCATGTTATACACAACATTAAACCTTTTAAGCACAACACAGATAATCGAACTCATACCTTTCCATAAAGATGTCAAAATCCTTGACTAGAACCTGTTTGATTAACGAGAGGTCTTTTGTAACTAAAACAGCGCGATGAGGTAATAGACCATATGCTCCAAAAGTTTTGCCATACAGAGAAAACCATTTCTTGAAAGTAACATCCACTCCTTTATTTAGCTCTAACTTGTGGTCAATAATGGGCCATGGTTTGGGCCCAGGAACGCCTAGTTTCTCCCAGACACCGTGATGACTGGTTGCATACAAGTAGTAGACGGAGACCAACACAAGTAATGTCAGAAACAGAAATTGTGTGGTTGATATCTCGCCAACTAGTTGGTACAAGAATGGCAACTGCATCTGAAAATGTTATATAATTTAGAAAATTTAATAATAGCCTAAACTGTTAATACAATGCTGATTGAAAAGTATATTATAATCACCATGCGTTGCTGTTAATGTCTATTCTCTCTCTCTCTCTCGATTTCTCTTATTTCTCTATCAGTATGGCTTCCTCTCTAAACACATCTTTCACTAGATCCCATAGTCCACGTGTATTTCGCTTTTTTTTTGTTTTTTAATTTATTGTAAGGGTTAAGCTCCGAAACTTTGAATTTGATTTCGTATATACAATTTATATTTAGCCCTATTTCTTAAATAACGTTTCTATATATCTCCTAGCAGGACTACTTTACCTAACTTGATTCTTATATCTTTTAGTAGCACTACTTTACCTAACTTGATTCGTATATATTTTAGCAGGACTACTTTACCTAACTTGATTAGTATATCTTTTAGCAGGACTACTTTACCTAACTTGATTAGTATATCTTTTAGCAGGACTACTTTACCTAACTTGATTCGTATATCTTTTAGCAGCACTACTTTACCTAACTTGATTAGTTATCTTTTAGCAGGACTACTTTACCTAACTTGATTCGTATATATTTTAGCAGGACTACTTCACCTAACTTGATTAGTTATCTTTTAGCAGCACTACTTTACCTAACTTGATTCGTATATATTTTAGCAGGACTACTTCACCTAACTTGATTAGTTATCTTTTAGCAGCACTACTTTACCTAACTTGATTCGTATATCTTTTAGCAGGACTATTTGACCTAACTTGATTCGTATATCTTTTAGCCGGATTACTTTACCTAACTTGATTCGTATATCTTTTAGCAGGACTACTTTACCTAACTTGATTCATATATCTTTTGGATATATGAATATATATATATTTGGATATATGTGGTGGAATATGCACTGGCAATTCTGACTCTTAGCCAAACTCAGATCGAAAGACTGGATAGAGTCCAGAATGCAGCAATGCGTATCATTCTGGGATGCACAAGAGACACATCGACAAGAGCTATGCGATACCTACTTGACTGCCCAACAGCTGAGCATAGATTACAGTATTGCCGTGCACGGGCGTACCTTCAAATAGATGCAGATAAGGAACACCCGTTGCATTCCGAAATACAGAAAGTTAAAGGCAGCAGACTCAAGAGAGGAAGGTCGTGGATGGGACGTGCTGAAGATGTAATACAAAGCGTGTGCCGATTACAGGATGTGGCAGTTGGTGCGGAATGGATAGGTCTAACCACAGATTTCGAAACTTGTTTGAGAGTAGTAATATCACTTAGCAGGGAATGCAGAGAATGGTGTCCCACAGCTGTGGAGAAAGAAGTGCAGGCTTTAATCAGTGAGAATACCAAAGAGGGGGATGTGATTATATACACTGATGGATCTGTAATTAGGCATGTTCGCAGTGCTTGGGCCTTTACAGCTCAGTGCGCAGGTAAAACGATCAAGGAGGAAAGTGGTGCCTTTGCTGTCACTACGAGTAGTATGACCATGGAGACTATGGCGGTGACCAAGGCATTTGAGTGGCTACGCACACAGAAAGTAACGCAGGTCTGCATCTTGAGTGACTCTATGAGTATGATTAAGAAGGTACAAGTGGGTCTCGTTCGCGAACAGTGGATTGAGGCCTTGAGAAATGCGAGCTTGAAGGCGGTTACATTTATTTTCGTGCCGGGACATGTGGGCGTTCGAGGCAAATGAAAGAGCGGATCAACTGGCATCGTGTGCGATTGTGGCAAAGGGCGATGGGGCAATGGATCGCGCTGACGTTTTGAACTCCTTAAGAGATATTACACGCGAGAGTGAGACGAATGTGGATGATGATTCCTTTTCAATGGCTAGGATTAAAGATCAGGGATTGAGATTCGGTGTTGCTAGAGGTGAACATTTTGGAGGGCGCAGAAGAATGATGGTCAACCAGCATAGGACCGGTACTGTCAGCAGAAGTGTGATGGCGGATACACTCAAGGAGAGATCGGAGCAACTATGGATGTGTCCAGTTTGCAGTGATGATGATCCGACGACTAACTAACTAACTATATATCTTTTAGCAGGACTATTTGACCTAACTTGATTCGTATATCTTTTAGCAGGACTACTTTACCTAACTTGATTCGTATATTTTTTAGCAGGACTACTTTACCTAACTTGATTCGTATATCTTTTAGCAGGACTACTTTACCTAACTTGCCTAGTATATTTGATGAAACATATCCAGTATAGGACATTTAACTTTTGTTTATAGTTGAGCCGCAACTAATACATTCAATCGTATCGCCAGTACAGCGTGGACGATCGGCTTTCTTCTTCTTCTTCCTCGTTCTTCATCGCAAGTCAGATGCTGATAAGGATTTCATTAATGAACTGTACTGGTGTCACCAGCGACGAGACAAGACCGTAGAGCTTCTCCTTCAGAGCTGTTTCAGAAGGACATTGTTTTCTTCTTGTGGTGTATAGTGTGTAGTTTGGAAGAAAAACAAAATAAATCCGGGTTGTGATTTATCGCTTGACACGACCACATCTTCCGTCGATTCGGCTGAAAATGAGTACCTGACGCATGAGTTACGGGATGCAAGGACAGAAAGGAAGGGAAATGGCCACACTACATAATACTTGCTGCGGCTTAGTGCATGAAGAGTTATCTTCATCCCCGACGTCAGCTTGCTGCCATGGGATCTACACACTGATATAGTTTGTGGTTCTACAAAATATGTTGTGTTTTTAGAGATTGCCCACATGGGCACATTTCGGTGTCACTTACTTCAAATTTCCTGCACATGTAATGTTTGAGTATGTTGTGACCTGTTCTCAACTTTTTTGTAAAAAGTGATTGATGGCTCATTTTTTCCAAGTCCGAGGCTAGCATCGCATGTTTGGCTCTACGGGTGAGTTGAGCTCCATTGCATTTCCATGGAATATTTTAATGATGGGTTTCATTTCTGGAAATGTTACTAATCTTTTATCTGTTGCTGACGCAGTTACTTCCAGTTTTTGTTAGTTATCTGCTATCTCATGTCGCCTGATTTGTGAATGGCATAGAATCCAACGAAGAACCACGTCTTTTATTTGTTTGTCTAATTGAGATAACAGTAACTTTAAGTCATGTATGTGGAATGTTTTTGGATTCTGGAGCGATTACAAAACAGATTTGGCATCATTCGGGATCACTATCTTCTTCCAGTTGGGATGATTCCAGCAGCAAAACAGTTGCTTCTTTGATTACTTCACACCCTGCCTTGAAATTTATAGAGTGGACACCTGTGTCTATTGATTTCTCAAGTTTGCTTCCATTGGACCATCATATATAGATGCCTCCACCACCATTTCTTACTGAGCTCATTCGCGGATCTATCTATATATACTCTGGCCCAAGAGAGTTTCGGGCAGTTATTTTCTAGCATCGTCAATACTACTTGTTTTGGAGAGCACAATGGGAAACCTAACCAAACCGCGCAGTAGTTATCTATGCACTACTTCCATTGATATCAATTTATCTTTCTGAGGTAGAAGTTCATCTCTAGTGCTAGTATATTGTACGCTGAATATACCAGCGTTGCTGCCTTTACGTACTCCTCTACGTATCCAAGTATTGACATATAACAAGCAATTCTAATTATATCCTTCATTGAAATATTAATCTATTCTGAATCACATGAGCCTGGGATTCAATTGAAATGTTTGTTACAGTATGAAATGTCATGATTAGAGTTTTAATATGTTTTGAATATTTGTTTAACTACTCTATTCAAGTCTAGTCTAAACATTCATTATATTTGTATTGTTATTAAATCTGTAAAGTTCCACTATAAAAATAACTCAAATGAATGTCTAGTGTAATTATTACAATATTATTACAGTTTATTCCGAAAAAGTACTTCTAACTTTATATCCAATGTATTAAAGGGTGGAATGACAATTTTTCATACGGTAACAGGGGGAGGGGTCAAAAAGGTTGACAACCACACTGGCTTCAAATATCACAATACTCGGTAGTTAAAAAAATACTTTATTAATCATTACGTCTTGAATAGGATATGCTAGCAACTTTTTGGTATCTCATATTTAACCTATAGCTTCTTACCTGTTGGCTCTGTATCTCACATTTAACCTATAGCTTCTTACCTGTTGGCTCTGTATCTCACATTTAATCTATAGTTTCTTACCTGTTGGCTCCGTATCTCAGTTCTTATCAAACATGTCTATCGGACTTCTTGAATTGTAAAGTTATTTATGAGTATAGTACTAAACGTAGAACACAGGTTTTTGATGTTTCACTTGAACACAGCAGACGGACTATCACTAAGACTAAGGGGCTATGAGGTGTAAAGACAAGAACTCAAATTACAATACACAAGATATTTATGAGTATAGGCTTATATAATTTGTTTGGACCTGGTCCTGGTATTATTTTTTTTTTTTTAAACTTTAATCGGCCCGCGTCTCACAAAGATTGAGAAGCACTGATACATCTTATTGAGTGTGCTTTGTGGCCTACTCTGGATCCTTCAAAATTCTTCACATATTGTATCATCCGTTCTTTGGTGTTACTTAATAATCATACTACCATAATTGCCTTTGATAAGGCTGTTGTTATTGTTTATATTTATTTTTCATTAACTTATATACGTGTGTGTGTTTATATTTATTTTTCTATTAACTTATATGTGTGTGTGTGTATGTGTTTAATATGGGCACAATCTAAACCAGTTAACTATTTAAATATTGTTTTTCTTAAAATGTAAATATTTAATTTTCAACTGCAACGTTTCGTCTTGTAGGTACTTTTATGTTTTAGTTTGGCTTCATTTTCATCCATATCTTCCGTTACCATGCATTCACTACAGCATTTCTTCAACTGTATGCGTCACTACGCCATTGTTTCTTTCAGCCTTTTACTACATGACATCCGTCATAAAGCTACTGAGCTGGCCCTCGTTACGTTCAAGAAGACCAAATTCTTCTGTCACCGCCATTTTCTTGTCACCTGTGACCGTCGTTATGTTATCCCTAAAGGATTTTCCTCTAACTCCCATCCATCCGCCAGTTTCTTGTACCCGTATGAGCAACGCTTACTCCAACGTCTTGACGACAAATGCGCTTTTCAATGCATGCGTATTATATCTTATAACCACACTCATCTTTTTCTGATCTAGACTCTTCCACAGTCTTACTTCTAAAACGTTTACAGTCCCTCACTTACAACAACATTCTACTGTACTCCCTCCTTCGTGTTATTATCCACGCTCTCAATGGGCAGTTACACCAGTTTATGTGCACTCATCACAACAATACACTCAATTCTCTTCAATCTATATCTCACGCTGCTTTCCCCCGTTCTAGTCCTACTGCTTTAGCTTATCCTTCACTGCCTCGTCTCACTACTCCCTCTGATACCCCCACTTCTCACCTCACCACTAATGCGGATGTTCATCTTCCTGGTCATTCCAATGCCCCGGTGGTTCTCTGAGATGATTGAGTTTTTACGTAGACGCTCGTTCCCCGACAGCATTATTTCATCCGCTTGGCTCAGTGTACGCCAGTTGTCTCGTCCTGATGCCTTGACTGACTCTCGGGGTTCTTCCTTCTTCTCTGATAGGGTTAAACTTGTTCTTACCTATCATCCCCATAACTCTTCTGTCCGACGCATCATGCTTAAACAATATTCCCTTCTCCAGTCTGATCCTGACACCTGTGCCGCTTTCCATGACTTACCTCTGGTGGCCTATAGGGGCGACAAAAATCTGAAGGACATCTTGGTCCATAGCCACATTAAGTCTTCTGTTCCCGACCATTATGGTACTGTTTGTTGCACGTAGCCGTTGCTAAACATGTTCTTATTTTGTTCAGATGCGCTCCATTTAATTTCCCAAGGCCACTTTCTCCATCGATGAGGCCTATACATGTGAATCCTGTAATGTTATTTACGTGATCATATATAAACGCTGCGGCAAGCAGTACATCGGGGAAACCGGTTTAAGATTGAGCGACCGCTTTTGTAGCCATCTTCATGCCATCAAGCACATAACACCTACTCCTGTTGCCACACACTTCAACTGCGGTGGCCATCATGGTACTTTTGATATTCAGGTCACTGCCATCAAATCCTGCACCCCCGATGATAGATCTAGGTACGCTCTAGAAATTCGTCTTATCTTTTAATTGGGTGCCCTCAAGCCTTTTGGACTCAATTCCGACCACTCTTTTGTCTAGTATATGGTTGGTGTGGTCTTTGTCTTTATTCATTTTGTTACGTCATTTACGTCATATTTTTTTTGGTTTCGTTTCCACCTATATTTACTTTTTATGTACTTCCTGTCCTTCCGGCATCTCACTTCCATATTTAGGTTGGACACATTTTGTGTGTTGTGATAATTTCTATTCGTCGTCTTTTGATGTGCACTCATCAATCGTATCTTGATAAAGACCTTTTGGTTGAAACGTTGAAAATGTTTTGTGTATTGTAATTTGTATGCTTTCTTGTGTGTTTATTATAACCCCTTAATTTTAGTGATAGTCTGTCGTGTCTTAGTGGGACATTTTTAAAAACCTGTGTTTTACGTAAGTACAATTGTTGTCACGTTTCACGCAGTTACCTTATGATGATAGTAATATTTTTATGAGCGATTCATAAACGTATAAATACCATGAGATGGTGTGTCTTGAGAAACGTTACTGAAACACTGAGACAAAACACTTAACACCGAGAATGTTTCAGCAACACTGGGAAGTTTTGACACCTTTTTATTTATCTCCAAACATCATACACTGAGTATTTTCAGTATTCTAAAAGTGTTAGCGGTAGAACTCATATATAGTTGATCCGACGAAGAATCCCAATTTTTATTTAAATAATAGCCGTCCATCGCAGACGATAATGACAACAGTTTTAGACTTGTGTTTTGGCAGCTCTCTAGTGTGTATAATGATTATTAAACAGTTAAAGAATAGAATATTCATAGAATCCCCTGAATACCTGCATAGAATCCCCTGCATGTAATCCTTTGCATACTTGCATATAATCCATTGAATACCTACATAGAATCAACCATATACCGGTATATACTCCCCTGCGTACCTGCATACAATCCCCTGCATACCTGCATATAATCCCCTGCATAGAATCCCTTACCATATGTGGCAAATTTATACTTAGAGTTGGGCATCTATGTATTTGTTTTTCTGGCTTTTCATGCATAACGTTCTCTCTGTGCATCTGAAATGTAATGCTTTTCGTCAATATGTACACATTTGCTGGAATTACTACGCCATATTGGGCGATTCGGAGAGATAGACTCCCAGGTTGTGACTCCGATATTAAAGCTCTTTAGAGACACTTTGAGATAGTCTTTGAAACGTTTCTTTTGTCCATCAGGCAGTCGTCTTCCCTTACGATGCTCACCATGCATCAGTTGTTTTATATGTTAAATAATAACCAAAATATTAAAGTGCTGATACCCATCTTGAACAGAATAATTGTGTAATTTATATCACAGAGAATTGACTATCTTTTCTAAGTCCCATCCTATAAGGTGTATCGTTACGTCCTAAATGAACGGCTGACCGAATTCGATCACACTTATTGTATATTTTGGTTGAGAAATCAGATGGGAAATCGTTTGACCACATACAAATGGTTGAAAAACAATATAGCACTCGCTTCATCCGACGAAACGATTGGCAATTTGGGAGAAAGTAGAGGAAGAGAAGGATGATGTAGCCACAGATGACAAATTCAGAAGAGTTAATATTCTTCTTCGTTCGTTCTCAAACTCCTGCAGATCAGAAGGATGTAGTCCGGAGAACGGAATGCGTTGTTTCATGGTTTAGAGCATTACTGCGATATATGCGCCTTTCGGCCTGACGCGTCCGACTTCAGCATGACTTTGGGTCACTGGCCCTATATAGGATGGGACAGCCAACTCCATCCCATAACATCTTTAGTCGCCTCTTACGACATGCACGGAAGGTAAACAGTGTTGCTATTCTTTGCTCCCCTTTCGGGCCCCGGCAACACACGGGCGAGAAGAGTTAATGAATCCAGATAGCACAAAAAAGTAACAGATTGTGTTAAAAGAACAAGTTATGTAATTGTAGCAAATGTTTCTTTAGCGTTTATTCTCAAATGTGGCACAAAGGGTTCCGCATTGCTCTCGTACAAACTCAGGATTAGCAAGCAACCAAGATTCTACAAGTAACTTCTCGTGGTGCAACCTGGAAACAGACTGCTTCTAGACTAGTGCGAGACAGTCTAGCTAGCTAACGTTTTATGAATCGTATCTGGACGATATAGATCAAGAAGGAAGGAGATTTGATTAAACTAAACAAATAAGAACTCCGAATGACACTTCTTGATTCCCACAGTAAAAATACTTTAGGGTACTTTACGCAATAATATGTCCACATTTTTAACGAAACAAACTATACATTATTTAACGAAACGAACATTCGCTAAGGGCGCATACAACTCACCATCTATCGATCTGCGCGCAACGCACTGAAAAGTCCCCCTTTCCCCTCCCTTGGGAGAGGGGGGGGGTCTCAGATTCTTGCTTTTTATTGGTTAGTGACACAAAGTATACGCAGTCACCAATGAAAAATACGAATCAGTCTGATAAGCCAAGATGAGTGACAAATTGTACTTGATATATATCTGGAGAAGAATGTGATTTGAGAGTAGATACTTAGAAACAAATGAATATATTCAGAATAGTATTACCTTAGAATCTCTCTTGGTACGTTGTCAGGACTTCAACAAGTTACAAGTCTCATTGTTTCACCAGCTTATATAGGTATTTTCTGAGTGACACGATAATCATAGCACTAACACTTGTTCTGTGCTGGCACATGACTATGACAGCCGTACTCTGGTCAGGATAACACATTTTTAGACACATGGGTGTTAATATAATTTTGTGAGTGTAAAGATAGATTTATGTGTGTGTGTGTTGATGGACGAAGTTACATATGTGTACATAGTCAATATGACTAGGGTTTGACATATGCGCTTTAATTTATTACAAAACAATAACAAAATATAATTAGCAATGAATGCAAACAAACAATCTTAAGAAGATATTTATTTCAGGGCCGTCAGCGAATTTAGTGGGGGAAAAAATACGAGGGAGGGGATATTATTAAAAATATTATTTTACATGCAAACCACTTTGTTTTAGAAGAATATTTGATGATATATTTCTGGGAAATAAAAACGGGGTAGGTGTTCTTAGGCTTCTTTTAATTAGTTTCTTAGTACTGAATATGATATCCTATTGAGCCCACCAAAGTGCCTTCTTATGGGATTCAAGCACCCCCCCCACCCATATAATTTATTTGCGGGCTTGATTTACTTTTTAGAAGTATGGAAGATAGCATAATTCTGTTTTCATAAATAATATCTTACTCTCTTGGGACATATTCTTTTCAGAGCGTGGTTTTCCTTATGGATTATCTGAACACACGGTAGTCCGTGTGTTGCCGGGGCCCGAAAGCGGAGCAAAGAATAGCAACACTGTTTACCTTCCACGCATGTCGTGAAAGGCGACTAAGGAGGTTATGGGATGGAGTTGGCTGTCCCATCCCATATAGGGTCAGTGACCCAAAGCCATGCTGAAGTAGGATGTGTCAGGCCGAAAGGCGCAGATATCGCAGCAATGCTGTAAACCATGACACAACGCATTCGGTTCTCAGGACTACATCCTGCTAATCTGCAGGAGTTTGAGAACGAACGCAGAAGAAGAAGAAGAAGATGAACACTCGGTAATTCTGGGCGAGTTGACCTACTGCAGCTAGAGACATGGTTAAGCAACCTGACATATCAATACACCATCGTCGTCTTGGGCGCCCTCTTCCCCTGTTGCCGTTAACTCTGCCTTCAGCTATTAAGCTTTCCATGCTGTTATGTCTCTTTATAACATAACAGCATTTCCCCCCCCCCAAAAAAAAACCAGAAAAAAAACACATAAATAATATCTAACCAAACTAAATACTGGAACAGTATACAGAGAATTTGTGTGTGTGTGTGTATAATCTAGATACGACCATAGTTAAAGGGGGATTTGGGGGTGTTTAGGAAACCATAGCATAACATTTAGTACTAAGAAGCAAACCAAAATAGGAAATAAACACCCGGGATAGTGGATTTAAAAACCAGCATCATGGCACACGGAACATTAAGTGCTCCATTCTCCGTTCCAAAACGTTATTTAGGAGTATGCATACTCAACGTCCCAGTCAAATGTTGATTATGTAGTCTTCGTAACTTTCTAGAGAGGGCACTTTCTCCCCTCACACCTGGATATTTCCATTTCATGCTTTGTTTGTACACATTAGCACCTCCAGAATGGTGTTCTTCAATCTGTAAAAATTCAATCACAACCCTTATTAAGTCGGCCTTATCTCCCCTCAATACTGTGTCATCAACCACAGCATTGTCCACAAAAGCTTGCTCTTTCGTTATCTCTTATTGCCCCCTCGCATGACCAGGGCAGTGTATCCATGTAATATCCATTAACGGAGTAAAGTAACGTGGCCCAATACTTTCTAAACATGCACCATTCTATCTTCTGCAGCATACTCTTAGAGTCTCAGAGTATCACAGTGTAAGTTGAACAAAACTCCATCCGCACTTATTCGTTTCTCTGTTGACTGAACAATTCGTATATAGGATTTTTTGTTTGTTGCGGATGTGAGGGCATCATGGTAAGTTCTTGTACCCTCATCTCAGTCCCAGCACCCGTCCTTCACTACACGCTTTCCCCATTTGTATTACAACATTTTCAGATACTTTTTTCTCTTTGTCCACCTCCACCCATTCACTGCCTCATCACATTTCTTCCAATTCTCACACTCTGATCAATGTGTTCTCTGCGTCTGCCATCAACGATTTTCCGCGCTTAATTCGTTGTCCATTTGTCTCATCTAGTTGTTGGTGTAAGGGATGGTTGTATTTTTTGGCGACATTAAGTTATGCTCTTACGTGTGTCACTTGATATCGTACCCTAGTGCTGGACAAATCTAACAAGAAGCTCACGGCCGTGATAGGTGTTTCTTTATGTCAAGAAATACAAAAATAGTATTTTTAATGAGGACAATAGCAGATAGGTAATGAGGGAAGAAAAGATGTGGAAGCATGACAGGTGATTACCTATCTGCTATTGTCCTCATTATAACCCTATTTGTCTCCATGTAAGACTTGTTTTATTGTGGTCATTTGTTTGTCCTGATGAAGGCTTTATAGTCGAAACGTCGTCTGTCTCTGTATTTCGTTGTTAAGTTGTTTTATGTTTCATTTTGGTAACATACCTACCTATTTTTGTATTTCTTGACATTTTGCCCTGTGTTACCCCAGCCACCTACTTCCTGTTTAGGGTTGTTACCCTACACTGGTTGATTTATCCCTAGGTGTTTCTTTAGTACATCATAGAACTTCCCGCATAGCCTCATTTAGGATTCTTTCCAATCTGCCCACTTGTGTTTATGACAGTGTGAGCAGATTGAGGCCATAATATATGATAGATAACATGTGTTTGCAGCAGCAGAATTGACCACTGCTACATTTATGTAGCCACCATGATCTTGATAGCACTGATTCTATCTTTGCTTTCCATTGCTGTCTATCCGTTGCAACAGTTGGTTTTTGTGTGTGTCTGGAATCCCTCATAAATTTCATATGCAAGCATTACAGCATTTGTGGATGTGTTCTTCAAGGACAGTATGCTCACAGAGTGCCTTGAAACAGTATACCGGCACGGCTATTAAAACGGTTTGACAGCTTTATAATAATTTAATGGTTACTGCTTGTTACTCAGAATACATCGATGGAGTCGCAGAACCTGAGATTGCCTGGTTTAATAAGCATGGTTCATTATGTGTAACATTAATTCTATTTTGTACACGTCTTGTGTTCTCTGATGACACCATTTATAAATGACAATTACACGGTGATTTGAGTTATATGTGCTAGTGGAATTTTAATGGCACATTCTCTAATATCCAACACAAACTGTAATCCCATGATTGAATGAAACCACCCTCTCACCTTGTTTATTAACGTATTTAAAAATTATTTTTCCATAATCATGATTGTCGGAGAATTGATATTGATTATATACAAATAGTAATGTCTAGCTTTGTGGCGGCGAGGTACAAAGCTCCTGGTTTAAATCCCTCCTCCTCGCCGAAGATAGATGTGTCGGGCCATAGGCGCAAATCAAACGGCGACACAACGCATTTCCATTCTATGGACACACCCTGTTGGAAATCCTGTAAGACCATGGGCCTGCTACAAGAGAGATCCAGCGGGAGTTTGAGAATGAACGCTAAGAAGAAGAAGAAGAAAATCCCGCCTCAGGCAAATGTGCATACTACCTTTTAGAAAGCAATGCCAAATCTTGAACTTATAAACATTAATGTTGCCAAGAAAATCACTACAGCTAGTTTCATCTTATTTGATTCTCAAACTCGTGCAGAGCATTTAGATGTAGTCCGGAGAACGGAGTACGTTTCGTCATGGTTTGCAGCTGAGCACTACAACTAAAGCATGCTGGCGTTGATAGCTACATCCTGATTATGATATGCTACTAAAACATGCTGGAGCTGATAGCTACATCCTGATTATGATATGCTACTAAAACATGCTGGAGCTGATAGCTACATCCTGATTATGATATGCTACTAAAACATGCTGGAGCTGATATCTGTATCATGAATATGATATGCTACTAATACATGTTTAACTAATACATGTGGGACAAGACTAATCTGGAGAAGAATTTGACTATGCTATCAGACCAAAAAATCTATAATTATGCAACTCTAGTGATATTTTCTGAATCAAAGGAATGACAGCTAAATAGTTCTTGGCATGTGACGTATTTTTTCCAAAATGCTGTCTTCCTTGTGAATCTCCTGAAATCCCTGCTGTTCTGGCAAGTTGTCCCGTCTTCTCTGAACACACGGTCATGTGCATACATTCCTTAATACCTCTTGTCCAGCGACGTCTTGGTCGACCTGTACCTCTTCTGCCTTCTATCGTCCCTCCCACTCCAACACTATTTCCATGCTATCGTGTCGCTTCACATTGTTGACAAAAGGGGTATATAGTCTTTTTTTTAGTTATATATATATATATATATATATATATATATATATATATATTTCAGCAATACTTGATGACTGCGGTTTTGCTATGATGCATGCAGTAACACTTGCTGTCTGCGGTTTTGTCATGATGCATGTGGTAAGAATTTTGAGCATACGGTGGGCATCTATGGGAATTCTGTAGAAGTTAAAAATTCATTGCTGAAGCAGCATCTGTTAATCTAAAAGTTACAGATATCGCTGTCAAACTGTTTATCACGTCACACATAATTCAGTTCTCGTAGTTTACATAATGCGAGTTCTTCTAGAGTGCGTTATCGAACATTTGAGGGGCTTTCTACCAATCAATGGGGTCTTCGTTGCCTCTAATATTTTATGGTAGTATGTCCTGATATAACCTAATTGGACTTTGTTGTCTGCTGGTTGAAAGGGGCAAAAGAGAGGTAAATTCATTAACTACCTATACCATTTGAAGGGCTAGAGGACATGTTCTCCACTCTTTTTATGTTGTAACCCCATTTTATAGAAGAAAAATAACCCGCGACCCCATTATATAGAAACAAAGTTACCCGCAATCCCATTTATAGAAGTACAGTAACCAGCGACCTTATTTATAGAATCAAAGTGACTCCCGACCCCATTTTATAGAAGCAAAGTGACCCGCGACCCTATTTTATAGAAACAAAGTGACTCGTGATCCCATTTTATAGAATCAAAGTGACCTGCTGTCCCATTTTATAGAAGTAAAGTGACTCGCGACCCCCTTTTAAAGAAGCAAAGTGTCCCTCGATCCCATATAAAAGGAAAATAACCACTGACCAATTTTATAGAAGTAAAGTGGCCTGCGATCCTATTTTATAGAAGGAAAATAACCTGCAATCCCATTATATACAAGAAAAATAACCAGATATCCCATTTTTATAGAAACTTAATGACCTGCGATTCCATTTTATAAAAGGAAAATACGTCATAAAAATATACTAAACTGTATCATTATCATCATTAGTTGTCGTACAGATTGTCGTACAGATTGGTGAAGGCTGCCATGAATTTCTCACATTGTCGTCATCGATCCCTCTTGTGCTCTACCGTGTCTGGCAACCCGACCTGGACTTCTAGTTCAAGGTAAAAAGAATAGGACTAATCTTCTTTCTAGACATGTTGAAGGAGGCGACTAAGAAATGTTGGAGATAAGCTGGCAACCTGTCATCTTTAAAAATATTATCATTATCACATTGTATCTCAGCTTATTACTTTTGTCTTCAATCAAACAATCCTCGTGAATAATGAAAAGATGTAGGCCACGGACATTGCACCTTTGTACTTTTGTGGCAGACTTCTAGGAGGGGGGAGGGAGCTAGCTGTGCCATTACTGTGGATAGTTCCACAAGTCTGACAGAAGAATGATGAGATAATTGGCCCACAAGTGTGCGCTGTTTTCCTAGCTGGATGTGGTAATCATGAAAACTGACACACTGGAATGCCCTCCTTCTGGAACTAAACGTGCATACCTTCACCTCCATTAAAAAATGTTCTTTATATCTTTGGGACACACTTACATGAGACTGTGAGCAATTTTAAAAATCTCTTTTCCGCTCATTGCGTCAGTAACAGACACCCATAAGAACATTTTCAAATTAACTGTGCGTATACATATTATTTGTATTTGAAACAATAGTTATTATTTATTTATTATGATTTTTCTTAAATATATATTTTTAAAAACATGTTAATAGTTATAGCCAAAAAGCAATCATACCGTTAATGCACTAAATTCCCAAATCGCACTGCGCCCCCTTGAGATCACTTTTAGCACCTCGGTTTGTGGAACACTGCTTTAGAGTCATGGCACGGACTACTATATTATTAAAGGAAAACTACATCGTTGAATGTAAGCAAACATTGCCAAGATTTCCTTTACAGAAACTTTACCAGACTAGTCCTTTACCAGACTAGTCCTGCATGCTGATCTCACCCAGAGTCACTTATTTTGGTTGATACGACTGATCATTAATTGCTTTTGTTATATCCTGTCTCATCAGCCAAGGAAAAGCATGACAAAGTCTGATAATTGACGCAGCATGAGATCATGATTATTTTGAAGGGTTTAGTATGTACTAGGCTTATACATCTAGGCTTATACATCTAGGCTTATACATTTAGGCTTATACATCTAGCTATCATTGTGAAATTGCTTCAAACGAGAGAAATATCTCCAAAGCTTGTTGACAACAAATTAATTTTTAGGACACTTTCATTTGAAAGTGCTTGACTTCGACGCGTTTGTGACAATGAGTGACCCTCGGCATTTGCAGCTCGACGTCCCTGCATTTGCTCAACAATTTTATGCTGTCTGTGACAACGTTTGCATTCTATATTCATAGTATATTGATTTTCCCTTTTGTCCTGGTGATTCTAGCTTAGCTGACGCCGATGCACATCAGCATCCTTAGCAAGTCATGTTTGTCTTTGCTGAAGGATTTCTTGATCAAGTCTTTACAATCCTCTTTCAATTATATGTCTATGTTCTGCAGCATTTGTGGCACGAATCTGAGCGAGTGACTCTGACGACTCAACCATCTAGCTTTTCATTCTTTTGTTTTTTCACGCTTTCCTGCGATTGGAGAATTTTCATCTATCATTTAAAGTAAATCATATGTATATTTTAATTATAATATATTTTAGATAACTTCAACTCAAGCCGATACAGAAATTTTACCTGTTAGTGCATCAATAACATTTGCATACAAAAAATGCGTCTGCTTCGAATAATGTCACGATACAAATCTTTTTGATTGGATATCGCACGGAATTCCGTGACGTAAATGCACTATTTATATAGCGTTCCAGAGAGACTGACAGAATACGGCTATTACATTATAGATTATAGCGACTGACTAGGGATCCGATGATAAAAAGCATGCGAGAATGGGGACATTAGTTGAAAAAAAAGTGGACGTAAGCAGCAAGGGGACGTAAGTTCTAAATAAACCTTTAAAAATAAAATAAGCTGTATCGTCCCTTTATTCATAATATTTGGAATTGGAAGCGACACAATGTGTCCATGGTCTTTTAAAGAGTTCTACAACCCATAAACAAACTCAAGAAACTATTCTTTCACTCCAAAAGATATTCACATGTTTCAAAACTAGAAATACTAGACCATGACATAGAGGAGCATATCAAAAACGAATCATCTGGCCTGGATTGCATATCAACTGAAGCCATCCAGGAGTGCAAACGGCATTGTAGTAAGCTGGCTGAAAAGAATATTCACTTTGGCATAGAAAAACAAGTACTTAGATGACTATCAGAACTCTATAACTGTACCCATACGGAAAAACAAACGCGACATACATACATACATACATACATACAGACGGAAAAATAAAGGCAGCAAAAGGGAGTGGAATATACAGAGGCATATCTGTACTCAGACACATAGGAAAATATATGGAAAAATCATAGAGCAGAGTATTGCCGATAATAGATATCCAAGCTAAATAAGACACAATTTAATCTCAGAAAGGGTATGGATACACAAACGTAATTTTTGTGCTACGCCAACTGAACGGAAAAAACTCACTTGAGCACGATCAACAACTAAACTTTGCTTTTTATCGACCAAGAAATGGCATTTGACAGAGAAAATTTGTGGCTAATATTGGATGACTTTGGATACGTGGACAATTACCAGATAACTTAAGTGTTTTATACAAAAACTGCCAAAGCATCATCAGAACTACTGAGAGCACAATATATCCATTTAAAATTAAAAACAGTTTTCAAACGAGGCTGCATACCATCACCACTTCTGCTCGTAACATAAATAGGCAGGATAACTAAATAAACAGATCCAAGAAACGAACCCCCACTGCATAGACACCAAATGAAGAACACGGCTCACTAAAGGAACCGCTATTTTTATATGATCAAAGTTTAATATACGAATCTTAAGATGATTTACAACACACATATACCTGCTCTATACAACCTGCGAATAATACAACCCAATACTAAATACATCTAAAACATAGACTATGAAGTTAAACAGAACACAATGCCAGTCAAATGTATCTGTCATTGGTACAAAACTAAAGCAAGGCTCAGAGTTACAATATTTAGGAAAAGTTTTTAAAATATTTTTTTACAGAAGATGGCAAATCCGATAGAGAAATTGAAACAAGATGGCTAAAAGCTCATGCTGTGACTTATCAGCTGTCGCCAATATTCAAACATCCATCAATGTGCGTGGCTACAGAATGACAATTTATCAACAATATTTTTATATCAATTCTGTGTTATTAATGTGAAACGGTTGTTGACTAAGCACTAGCGAAAAAATCACATCGTATGAAATTACATGTTTGAGAAAAGCTATAACTGTGACCACAGTAAATCAACTCGGAGAAATGAAGATATCAGGAAAGAAATAAAGACCATGTCATGTAAAGACTACATCGAGAGACAGCAAACAAGGTGGTTTGACCACCTCATGAAAATGGAATCAACGAAACCAACCCTTTGTGCATACTACAGCAGAAGATTGGACAACAAGGCACGAAAAAGAAGATGGATTGAGACAATAAATGAAACTTCAAATAGGCACGGGTTGACCATGGCCAATGCGACCCAAAATTTCAAAAGAAGACAACCCCAAAGTTTTAGTGATCTCCAAAAAAATCAATTTGTAAATAAGACGTCATGAGCCTCATTCAAACTCATGACCTATTGAACAGAGATGTATATCTAGATATACACAAGAAAATGAAAAGTGCGTATACAATTTCACAGAAAGAGTCGGTTGTTATCACAGATAGCTAGTATTTCATGTGAAATATTTGTCTAGTTCTAAAAAATAGACATGCATGCTGATCTCAGTCAACTTCACTAATTTTGACCAATTCGGCGGATCATTGGTCACTTTGCGTATACTTCGTGTGGTCAACTACAAAAAAGGACATTATATGCGGGTATATCAAGATAAGTGACACTTCATGGGATCAGAGAGAAGAAACTATTCTGGAGACATAGGCCTACTTTTGTTTTTAGCTTTTACTAGTAAGACATTGTGTCAAATAGAGATATCGTGAAGGAAATACTCCTTCAGTGTGATGCGTTTATGCGCCTTATATCTAGATGTCTGCGGTATAAAACAATTATATTAATTACAAAGGCAGGAAGATCCCCGTAAAAAATCGTTAAATCAATCCATACACATCCTACTGGAGATCTCATCAGCCGAGATCCTCAGCTGACCATATCCACTAATCTGATCAGTTGAAATCACCAGCTGGTCTTACCAACTGATCCCATAAGTTTAAATCAGTATATGACCTTACCAACTGATCGCATCAATTGATATTAATAACTGACCTTACCCACCAATCTCATCAATTAATATTGTTAGCTGGCCTTTTTTCATCTACAACAGTGGATATATATCCAAAGATCTCTTGAAATCTATCTTAATAGCTCTACCAAAGCAATCTGGAGCCATATATTGTGGATAAAATCCCACAATTCGTTTAATGAGACATGTAGCAAAAATTATGATGCTAATTGTAATGAAATGAATAATAAGTAAAATCAAACCAGAAATAAATTGGAGATGAGCAATGTAGATTCATAGAAGGCAGAGGCACAAACATCGCCATATACACCTAACTTACAGAAAGGTTTACGGAAGTTAACAGAGAGCTAGCTGTATTTGTGCTTTATTGACTATACTAAGCCGAAGGTAAGGTGAAACATGAAGAAATAATTAACATTTTGTAGAATTTAAACATTGAAGGTACAGATCTGAGAATAATAAGGAATATATATTGACAACAAAGAGCAGCCATAAAAATCGATAACGAAAAAGGAAAATTTCAACACATCAAATAAGTGGTTAGACAAGGTTGTGTGCTGTCACACGATCTGTTCAATATATAAAGTGAAATGATAATGAAATACTTTCAAGATATGCCAGGAATATCAGTTGGAGGGCATATTATATACAACATACACGCTGATGATATAGTTGTGATAGCCGAAAATGAAACACAGTTACAATAAATTAATATAATTGCACAAGAAAGTCATAACAAATGGTTTACTCTGAATAGCAGAAAAACTGAAGTAATGATAATATCAAAGAATAAGTCCTCCAGAATGCAACATCAATGTAGATGGGATCAGTCTGGAGCAAATCAACAAATTCAAATATTTGGGTTCATTAATAACATCAGATGGAAGATGTATTAAAGAAGTCAAATGCAGAATTATCCAGGCAAAGGCAACATTTCACATGATGAAGACCATCCTATGTAATATATCTTTGTCAGCTGAGGTGAGAAAGAAAGTTCTTACAAGTTATATAGAATCATTTCTGATGTATAGAAGCGAATCTTTAACGCTCAGCACAACAGTGAAAAATTATATTGAGGCAACAGAGATATGGTTTTATAACAGAATGTTGAGAACACCATGGACAGATAAAAAGCGTAATGAAGATATCTTGAAATGAGTTAATTCATAAAGAGAGCTGCATACTCACGTCACAAAGATACAGTCCACATCTTTTGGACACATAATGAGAATAGGAAAGATGGAACACATTGGTAACAACAGGCAAATTTAACAGTAAGAGAGGTAGGGAAAACCACTAGAGAAGATGCTTGATAACCTAGCATTGTGGCATGGGAGAACATCAGTATCGGAAATGATTGACAGCGCGCGAAATAGAAGGTTGTGGAAAGACATGATTACCAATTCCACATGTCATGAGCCATAAGAAGAAGCTGACCTTATCCTCTGATCTCATAAATTGATGTTGCTAGGTGACCATACCATTTATCTCATTAATTGATATTACCATCTTACCTAGTCCACTGATTTATCATCAGTTGATCTTAACAGCTGACATTACCAACTTATCTCTCATAAATTGATCTCATCATGTGACATTACCGACTGATCTCATAAATTTATCTCACCATAATGTATTACTCACTAATCTCGGGTATTTATCTGAAGAATAAGTGTATGAAATGAATGGATTGAAGGCTATAACATAAAACAATTTAATGATGTTATATTTGTAGAAGAGAAGAGAAGTATTGATATAAGTGAAAAGAAAACGACCACATACAGATATATTTTTGGAGAAGAAAACACAAATATTGATACGAGTGGTAAAGACCGCAAATTCAGACATGATTAATTATGTGAGTAGAAAATAGAAACACCAATGCGAGAGGTGAAGAAATCATAAATATGGATACCATTTGAAAAGATAACATAAATAATGATAATATTTGAAAAATAAACAGAAATTCTGACATGATGTTAAGCGAGAAATACTTTGACGTGTACATATGAAATCAAATTTTTAAAATGATTCTGAAGAAAACAGGAAAGGCATACACAATGTGAAAGGTTAGTACAAATGTCTGAGCTTGCAATGAATCGTAAACTAACAGCAGTTATTGGATAACTAGCACGAAGCAATATGTAAGTATCGTATAGAGCCGTGTCTCTAATATCGATATCTTCATGATCCAGTTAACAATCATGAAAGGAAATATGTGTTCCCTAATACAGGAAGGCACTCCATATAAGAGAAGAGCCGGCTTCAACTCAGAATCAATACGTGCGTCTACGAATTTGAAGGTGTAGTGTTACATGTGCCTGAACTCAAGCTTACAGCAACTCCCCCCTCCCCCTTTTCCCACTTTTTTTCTGTGGACATGGACGAGCTAGAACAGGGTGTATTTCGAAACTTTGTCAAAATTACTCATACATCGCAAATACTAGCATTGATACTTATCATCATCAGGTTCCGGAGTGTGAAAACTGAGAATACACGTTACATATATACAGAGAAAACAAATTATAACATTTCAGTGCATTTGGAAATTGATCTACTAGACTCATAGATAAGAAAATCAGATTCACGAGTTCTTATTTTGTTCTCATATTTAGTAAGGTAATTTCGTTTACACGTTACGTTGCGCAACAAAGGGAATATACATCTAAATGTTCTTTCTAATCTTAGAAGGTTGATTATAACACTGTATCGTAATTTACAGCATGTCTGCGATATTTGTGACTTCCATGAGATACACATTTTAGAACTGTCATTCAGAATCCGGTTTACCTTTCTTTTATCCGACCCCCTCACTCCCTCTCCTCAAAGTAGTTATGTAGTAGACAGAAGTCTACCAGACAGAACCAGACAGAAGTTATGTAGTAGTCGGCTAACGAAACTACCACGTGGAGGCGATGTAACGTTTATGCAGCTCGAGCTCAGTTCGCTGAACCCAATTGCTACCGAATAGTTTATTGAGCTTTAGATCTCCACAAGAAATAAAGAGATGTGGACGAACAGACCAAGATCTTGTGGAGACGAAAAGATCAAGATCTAGTGGAGACGAAAAGACCAAGATCTAGTGGAGGCAAATAGTTCAAGATCTAGTGGAGACGAACAGACCAAGATCTAGTGGAGACGAATAGACCAAGATCTAGTGGAGACGAAAAGACCAAGATCTAGTGGAGACAAAAAGACCAAGATCTAGTGGAGACGAAAAGACCAATATCTAGTGGAGACGAAAAGACCAAGATCTAGTGGAGACGAACAGACCAAGATCTAGTGGAGACGAAAAGTTCTAAATCTAGTAGAGACGAACAGACATATATCTAGTGGAGACACCCAGAGTAAGGAGAGAAAATAAATTGGACACACGCTCAGAAAACCAGTAAATAATATCACTTGAAGATCAGGAGCATGAAACTAGTAATGAAAAACAATCTAGGAAAGACCTGGAAACATTTGGAGAGGAAATAGCGTGGAACATGACCGAGAAAGGAATTACATAATGCGGAGAGCATATCCAAGAATATAGAAAAATGAAAAAAAATCCTTGTCGTGGGGGGGGGGGGGGGGCTAATCGTCTATGGATGTTTAAACAATATCGGAACACAATGATTTGATCGATTAATTGATCGATTAATTAATTTATTAATTGATTTAACCTCAGAAGGTGTTCAACGTCATCATTCAGTAAGCTGTGATAGAGACATCAATAATTTCGGATATATTCGGCCTATAAAAAAAATAAAAATATTTCTGGGGCAAGTAATCTGTGTCTAACATATTCAAAATGCGGGTAAATTTGTAGAGCAGAAATACATAAAACAGCACACATATAGAACATCCTATTCCCCCAACTCGCGCTGTTTTTGAAACTTATCACTCAAACTTATCACTCAAACTTATCACTCAAACTTATCACTCAAACGCAGTTTTTGAAACTTATCACTCAAACACTTGCTGGATTCACAGGGATGCATCACGCCGTCTTGATTCATACACAGATACATTTCTATAGGATACACTCTTCACTTCCTCTTCTTCTTCTTCTGTCGTTCCCTTGAAACATGTCTATATCTGTAATTCTGTCTCCTTAAGAATACTCACTGTCTTTTGTAGTTCCCACAGTGGCCCATATTGCCTTGAGTAGCTCCATTCCTTTGCGCCCCGGGTCAACCGAGGCACTGTCCCTTCCCAAAAATCCGCCACAGGGCAGGGCACCATAACCATTATGAGATATTGATATGTTTGCATTGTGTTGTCTGCGTGACATTCTGGTTCATTGTGCGCCTTTTGGCTGGTTGCCTTCGTCTTCAGCACATTGCTTACTTGGGCAGGACTGTGGTCCTACTCGAGTGGGACTGCCTGACCAGTCTTAGTTTCCAGACTCTGATGGCTGAACTAAGCCCCATCACCACTTCACGGTGATGGCCTCGATGGGGACCATTCACTAAAACAAAGATAACAGAATGCTGCTACACATTGGACCAAGTAAACAGTCCGGCGATCATCTCTAAGTTACCATTAGTACGCCACGTTATTCGTCTGTACCAATATGACAATGCAGTACATTGCTGAAATCCCGAACAACTATATCAACATGTTACAAGACAGTGTCATGTTTATTCTAATTTCCATCAAACTTTTAAGGTTTTCATTTGAAGTATTCTCGTACAAAACAAAGATGCACGTAGATCAGGAGTAGCCGCATTCTGTAATAAAACGACGAAAACGTTCTGATTTGCGCACGACGAAAGCCGCTCTTATTTTCAGTCTAAAACGATCTTGCAAGGAGAAGTTGCGGGTGCAAAGAACAGAGAAAGAAAACAATCATAGACTGACATCAAAGAATGGACGTGATACCATCCCGTCGCTGAGGATCGAAATTATAATTAGACTGTGTGTTCATGCATCGACAACAGTATCCCTACAACATTAACAGGTCACAGGTTATATGATGTGATCAAGATGCAGACAATTGTCGTTTCAGCAGTTTCTTATTGAATTTCAGATCTTAGGTGGAAACCTGATGAATTCTCCGCCATTAATCAAAAGATGAAAGGGTAACATTGGAAGTGAGAAACAGCGTGACCGATGCTCAGAAGTCAAAGATAATCCAATCCAGGCATGTAAGCTCATGAAACAAGCAATTTATTTGAATTCATAATTGAAATCAAAGGTTGATTCGGTCCGTGGAATAACATTATGACTTCGTGTATGTGCTTAAAGGGCTTAAGAGATGTCGAATATTGACTTCATTTCACTCGTGTTTTCCGTCTTTTTCACACTCAACAGCACGATGAGACTATCACACACAGCACGTAACTGCATTACCCAGACAACAATATTCATGTATCTCCGAAAAAATACATTTGTAAAACCAAAACCAGTCGGTTTTGAACCCAAAATTTCTGAACACAAGAAGCATAGATTTACCATATTTTCAACTGAGAACCCCAGACTTTATAAAGCTTGAGCTTTGTTTCAATAAGTGTGATGATGATTCGTTGATTTCTATCCCCAGGAATTTCGAGCGATTTGATCTTACTTCCTGTGTGCAATGGGATGGCTTCTTAGAGCTTTCTTTCATATCCAGGAGACTTCAGCTTTTGGCATAATGCAATGCCTATTGAAGGAGATCTCTCCTTAGAGGGGTATATCACAAGACGAGCTGATAGTTTGTCTGAAGCACTCATTGAGCGTCTTTCCCCCGACTAGACGCTTCGCAGCTATTCCTCGTGAAGGAAGACCATTCCATTACCACCATTCGTGTCCTAGGCCCTATACCTAATTTCTTCTATACGAATAATCTATAAGAACAAATCTCGTGTAAGAAAGACATCATTCCCCTCTGTGCCCTTGGGTACCATTGGGCAACGGCGATAGTCGAATTATATTCAGAGTTGATACACCTTCCTAAACGAGGTGCTGCTTTGCCAAGTATGTTGGGGGTCTGGGATTGAACCTGTGCATTTTTAACGCACTAGTTTCGTTCCCTTGTGGTGGCCTTTCGATCCATTTCCAGATGCGACCTGTATTTTGACAGTTTGCCATTGCGTTTATCACCTAAAAAATGGGAAGATTGTGCCTACCAAGATTGTGTGTATTGCCTTTTCCAAATTGATTGTGTACTCTTAGCATCGCCATATCCTAACGAGATCTGTTATATCGGAATATCGACATTGGCCAATGCTTGTGCATTTCGGCCAACTGAGACAAATTGCACAGATGCCTTAAGTCACTGTTCGTCGACGGTGCTGCTGGATGTGCTGGCGTAGATGATTGGAGACATCGCATGTCTATTTTCAGGCAGTTCTCATTCTATCTACAGGCTACACATCAGCGGACACGATCACCAACAGTGTTGGCCAGGAACTCATCAAGAAGCGATGTGTTTGTTTCCAGGGTGTTCCACAAGGATGTACATTTAGGATCTTGGTTATCAGCTAACCTTGGGTTCGCACGAGAGCAACGCGGAACCCTTTGCACCCCAATAAGTGTACTAAAATAGTACTTGTTCAGTGTTCCTTTTCAAACTCCCATGGTTTGCCTTATAACAGGACAGTCGTCCTACTAGATTTCCAACTAGAGATAGTCTATTTAACCATTAAACGAAATGCAATGTGTCGAAGTTTAATTTGCAACGATGGCCAACACACCCGACTTCGGCTGTAAAGATAGTTACGTACTTTATTATAATGTTCTATAACAGTTCTATCACTTTCCTAAGTAATGGGCTAGTACCCTTCAAGTGAACCCCTTATATACGACCTTGCTCCCAAACTGTTAAGTTATATTTTCTCACTTCAGCAGATATATGTGCATATTTTCTAGATTCATATATGGTTCTCGCATTCCAGAATCAATTGCCTATTTTTGTTTTGGTATTTAGGAATTCTATTTTCATGGAAATAACTAACTTTTATCATTCATCATTTTCATTCATACTTGTTGCTGACATCTGTCGATATTCACATCTATGAAAAGTCAATGCTTTAGTTTCTGTTTTTCTAACGTGAATACATTTTAAAGGATTTGATATCATTAAGTTCAGCCTATTATACCGCCATCTCAGTATGCTAGACCAGAATACAACTTTCAATTTGGCCGCTAACTAGTCCGACTTTAATAGCCCTGAAACGGACGTACAATGGGTATTGCCACGGATCTCTTGATACATCGGTATATTAATGGATTTGGCACGTCACGATAACATTTTATCGTTAACAAACATTTCCTGGATTTACTGTACAGTGCTATGAGTCATGTCCGTCCGAAGTAAAAGACCTCTGAACAAAATACAATATGACTTCATTCTTTTCGTTTAAAAAAATTATTATTGGACTTTTCATTGGTCACTTTGTACATATTTGGAGTCGCTGGATAGAACATTTCGAGCGCATTTTAAATATTCTATCATCAATAAGAATATTGGAGGGGATGATAGAAGGCAACACGGGCAAAGGCCGACCACGACGACGTTGGACAAAAGATATTCAAGAATGCCTGCGCATGTCACTGGAAGATGCAGGGCAACTTGCTCAAGACCGCGGAGAATTCAAGAGATCCATAGGAAAGACTACGTTCTGGAAAGAATATGTAACCTGATGATGACGAACATCAATAAATGAAGAAGCTATCAACCGACTAACGCAGGTTCCTCTCAGTGTAGTGCTAGGTGACATCCTTAACGTGGAGGAAACTCGAAAAGCAATTCACCAGCTTTCTAGTGAAATAGCACCTTACCGACTCACTACCGGTCAAAATATATAAATATGGTGGCAATAATCTAAATGAGAAACTTCATGTAATTTCCAAGTCATGGAAATGTGAAACTGTTCGGCAAAATTTCAGGGATGCAATAATTCATCATCATGAAGTGCCGTCTCCGCAACGAAGGTTAACTGCAACAGATATCCAACATCCCCCTGTCTCTTGTTTTGGTGGTGCACTCTGCTAGACTGTAACCTGTCCATCTTGTGATGCTGCTCTCCCACTTGTATCTCTGTCTACCTCTTGCTCGCCTCCCTTCGATTTTGCCATAAAGTAAGGTCTTAAACAAGGTATCATATCTTTTAATGTTTCTAAAGTATGTTATTTTCTTGATCTTTAATTCTTTTAATAATTGTTTCTTTATATTAAGTGTTGTTAGAACCTCTTTATTTGTTTTCTTCTCTTTCCAGGATATTCTCCCTATTCTTCTATATATCCACATCTCAAAGACATAAATTTTGTCTTCTAATTGTTTGTTTATTGCGGTAAACAATTATACAACTATATAAACGCAAAGGGAACTGCCAATCCTGCAGAGACCATCGAACCGTCGAGGCATTTCCTTACTGCCATAGCTGGGAATATATTTGCCAGAATTCTTTTGAGCCGTCTTACGTAATGAAGAACATCTCGTCGTAATGAAGGATTATTACCCGAAAACCAATGTGATTTCAGAAAAGAACGTGGAACAACTGATATGATCTTTTTTTGAAAGGCAACTTCAAGAAAAATGCCAAGAACAACATTGTGACCTGTACACATCATTCATAGACCTACCAAAGGCATTTAACACAGTAAGCAGTTTGCTATAAAAGATTTTGGCAAAATATGATTGCCCACAGAAATTTATCACAATGGTGCAGCAACTGCATGATGGACAGCAAGCTGGAGTTCAGGATGATGTACAATTATATGAAGCTTTTCCTGTCTCATATGGAGTTAAGCAGGCATGTATACTAGCACCTATCCTGTTTAGCATCGTGTTCTCTGTTATGTTGGATGATGCTTTCAGAGATCTGAACTTGGGACAGGAAAATTGTTCAATCTTCAGCTGCTTCGAGCAAAGACTAAGGTCAAATCTCACACAATCAGGATCTCTTATTTGCTGATGACTATGCCTTAAATGCAAACTCTGAGGCTGGCCTAGAAATTATTATAGAACGGTTCTCCAAAGCCTGTACCAACTTTGGACTTCCATTAACACGGAGAAAACATAAGTCATGTTAACACCAGAACCTGGAAAAAGCTATCGATCCCTGCATAAAGGTAAATGGCGTATCACTGAAGGTTTTGAATATATTAACATACCTAGGTAGTACACTATCACAAAATGCCAATGTTGATGAAGTGTATACAAGAATCGCCAAGGCAAGCAGCACTTTCGGCTGATTGTATGCAAATATGTGGCACAGAAATTACATTAACCTACAGACTAAGCTGAAAACATACATAGCAATGGTACTTCCAGTGCTGTTTTATGATGGTGAAACACGGATAGTGTATAGAAGGCATGTGAGGAAATTCAATCACTTCCATGCAGCTTGTCTCAGAAAAGTTATGAACATCAGATGGTACGACAAGATTTTGGATACCACTGTATTTGATACATCTGATATCCCTAGCATTGGCACTATCCTGATGCAAACACAGATTCGCTGGGCAGGTCATTTGGTGCGTATGCCAAACAATCGCCTGCCAAAGATACGCATCTACGGTGAGTTGAAGAAGGGCATACGATCTCAGGGTAGCCAAAAGAAGCGCTACAAGGATGCATTAAAGATCTCAGTGAAAGCCTTTGAAAGAGATCAAGATACATGGGAAGAAATTGCACAAAATATAGCTACAATGCGATGTACAGACAAAATAAGCGCATCACCTTGTTAAAAGAGGAGAAGTGCAGCAGCTTAACAGTGGAGAGTAGCTAGCAAGCCACGGGTAGACAATAAAAAACTGTCAACAGCGGTCATTCCATGTTCGAACTTTTCAAAGATATTTTCGGCCGGAATATAGCTTACTAGTCATTTACAAACTCATAATCAAGAACATAATGCTAACTGAATTTTTAAAGGTGGATGTAACAACGGTCATCAATTATCATCATTTCTGATGGACGAACACCATTTATATACTTGGGAGTCGCGTGCCAAAAATATCCAAGGCAACTCCAAATATATAAATAGTGACCAACAGAAATAAAGACAGTAATTAAAACTGTCACGAATGAAGTCTTGTTTACTTTCTGTTCAGAGGTCTCTACGGTAGAAAATACCTTAGCTCAACAAATGCATATCGCGGTCTACTTGATGCTATTTCATTCCTTCATTGATTAGCAACAAGAGAGTAGACTCTCCAAGTAGTGATATATCGTGACCTAGGGCTATGTATACGACGTGTTTTCTGAATTAATTAGGACCCCATTTGTTACGTTTTTCATTATTACTGGGTTTTTCGATTGTCACTATTTGCATACGTGGAATCGCATGCCAAAAATAGCCTAGGCGACTCGAAGTGTATAAATAGTGACCAAACAATATCCCAACAATAATCTAAAACGTTACGAATGAGGGATGGGGTCCTAATTCATTAAGCGAACAGGCCTTATATATGTGGTTCGGTAATGGCTATATGGTAGTGTTGTGACAGGTTTCTGTTGATATATTATTAATTATTGGGGTCTTTGTTACCTCTAATATATTATGGTAGTATGTCCTGATATAACCTAATTGGACTTTGTTGTCCGCTGGTTGAAAGGGGTAAGCCTCTCCGTAAGAGGGGCAAACTCATTAACTACTACCTTCTGTTGATATGCCCAAAAGAAAGTGTTTGATGAGCGGATGTTTACGTTTAGTGTATCGCTTCTTCTATAATTCAACCTGCCACAACCTGTCACCTGTGAAAAATCATCATTGTCGTTGTATGTCTTGTCTCGATTCTTACTTTCATATTCTGACAAATTGTCCTCATCCCAAAAGAATTGGGGGGGGGGGGAGACGTAGCGCAGTGGTTATCGCACTGACTTCGCATATGAGTGGTCGTTTCTTCAGTTAGCCGGAAATATTTTTCAGACCATAACGGTTCCCTGGCCAGAATTGGATATCAGATCAGTCGGGAAGTAAAGACTGCGAGGAAGAGGAGATGGCTACCGTCCACATATAGCACAGCATCTGAAATGTGAGATCGCTGACTTCTCACAGCCCTACGGCAATTAAATGTCATAGGTTAACTTTGCATTTCTAAAAAACTTTACCTAGTTGATGACAAAGAAATGAATGCATTTGTCCTTTGTCCAGACTTTGTCCTTTTGTGGCAAACTCGTTTACATATATTTGTTGATATATATTTGTTGATATATATTTGTCGACATATATTTGTTTACATATATTTGTTGATATATATTTGTTGATATATATTTGTTGACATATATTTGTTGACATATATTTGTTGATAAATATTTGTTGATATATATTTGTTGACATATGTTATTTAATATACATTAGTAGATATATATTTGTTGATTTATATTTGTTGACATATATTTGTCGACATATATTTGTCGACATATATTTGTTGACATATATTTGTTGTTGATATCTATTAGTTGACATATATTTGTGGATATATGTTTATTGAGATATAGTTGTTGATATATATTTGTTATATATATATGTTGGTATTATTAAAAGATACCAAAACATGTATTTAGAATTATAGTAAAATCAATAATGTTCCCTTTTGCACAAGAAAGAAAGAGAGAAAAGAGTGAGAGAGAGTAGGAATTAGAGAGTGAAAAATCGAGAAAATACGATATAAATTTCTGAGTAAAAGTTCGATTTCCGTTGAAGTATTAACAACACTGCAAAAAAAATAAAAAAATAAAAAACTAAGGACACATCATATTTTAGCAGGGAACAAGCAGAGAAAAAAAAGGGAGAAGAAACAATTTAACAATAGCATTTTCCTGTCGTACATGAAATTTAGTTTTCTCGATTGCTTACATTTTACTCAGAAGACTCAACTCTCAACGGTGAGAAGTGTTTCGACTCAACTCTCAACGGTGTGCAGTGTTTCGACTAAACTCTCAACTATGTGCAGTGTTTTGACTCAACTCTCAACGGTGTGAAGTGTTTTGACTTAACTCTCAACTGTGTGAAGTGTTTTGACTTAACTCTCAACGCTGCGCAGTGTTTTGACTCAACTCTCAACTGTGTGAAGTGTTTTGACTCAACTCTCAACTGTGTGAAGTGTTTTAACTCAACTCTCTCTACAGTGTGAAGTGTTTTGACTCAACTCTCTCAACGATGTGCAGTGTTTTGACTCAATTCTCAACGGTATGCAGTGTTTTGAGAATACGTCTCCTACTCAGAGGTTGCAAATTCTAGAAAAGTTGTGTGGCTTTCTTACCTTTCTAAAACATGCAGAGTTGGAGTCATGAGTATCAGCCCCTGCCAAGCATTCTGCTGTACCACAATTGTCTGTAGCAGTCCATCTCTGGACCATGGACAGTAGGAGTGGGCTGGATAGTCAGCAATGGATTTCCCGCTATCCAAGTGGAAGGCTTTCCAATTATGTAGGGTTAACATGTTTGCCTGATTTGGGGGGCTTTCCAAAGGAATTGTCGTGTCCTGCACATATCTATTGTTGCCTACGCCCCATATACCACCTGTTCATAGCCGGTACGCCAGGTACATGTTGGCAACTATTAGCGTTGTCAGAACTAGAGCTCATCTGGTTTCACCAGCGTGATGTTCAATGCTGGGTTCTCTGAATGTTGCACCACAAAGGATAACGTAATTGTACATATTAAACACTGTGAACATGTTATATTGGCATGATTTATACTGATAATTTAATCTAGCATAATTATTGGTCGGATATTGTAATACAACCATAGATGATAATTGACAATTTCGAGCTAGTTTACGTTAAAAATTTGTAGTATTTTGGCACAAACATAAATAGCTCAGGATACTGCGCTGGCGAAATCAAGAAAAGAATTGCGATGACGACAATGAAATTTGCGCAAATGAAGAATCTTTGACAAGGTACCAGCAGCATAGCTAAACTATGTATGATCAGAACATGCGTATTTCCAGTGAAAATATACGGTTGTGAGGCATTAAATAAAATAATAGCAAAGAGAATCCCTGCTTTCCAAATAAGATACTACAAAAGAATTTTACGTACACCATGGACATCAAAAAAGACAAATCAAGAAGTGTTAAGATCAATAAACGTCGAAGAGGATTGGCTCCTTAACAACATCTTAACAAGAACGCTGTGTGTTTCTGTTTTTTGTTGTTGTTGTCATATAAAGAGACATAACAACTTGGAAAGATTAATAGCGGAAGGCAGAGTTAACGGCAACAGGGGAAGAAGGAGCCCAAGACGACGATGGTGCAGTGATATATCAGATTGCTTAAACATGTCTCTAGCAGCGGCAGGTCAACGCCCAGAACAGCAGAGTGTTCAAAGAATCCATAAAGAAGATCACGTTTTGGAAAGAATATGTCACATGATGATGATATGTGAATGCTTAAGACCGCCCACATTCTAGAATTACTGTCAGAAGAAAAGGGTAATAATGCTTACATGCAAGAGACATCTTGTTTTGAATAGGATTCATAATTATTTTACTTTTCTATTGAAATTCTCAGCGTTTCTTTGAGTTGAAATCTTCATTTACTTTTGCCATTTCTTATGAGGTTATCATTGCTCAGTTTTCATTTCATATGCCAGCAAATTGTTAATTTACTCTTCTGAAATGAACATCTGATCCTTCAACGGTGGGATGAAATTATCTCCGGTGCTATTTTGCTTGTGCTCTACCGCTAATTTATGCTAACTGTGGATTCAAAGTATCGGTGGGCGACCCGTTAATATGAAGACAACTATTCTATCTATTTGGCTAGTTTTCCCGTATTTCAGAGCCAGGTAGATACAAATATTTTTTTCATTACTATAGATAATAATGCAGCAAACAGGACTTGAACCAGATCCGATCAGATGGCAACTTCTCGCCTTGCAACTTGTTTAACACGTTTTCTGTCTTCGATTGCATTGCATTTAGTCAAGACTTTCAACGTGTAAATTATCAAACCACTATGAAAATGGACATGTCGATCGACACACAGACTACAGAAACACACACGCTGCACAGACATGTAAATTCCTCGAGAACCACAAACACTAAACATTACTACGTGCCATAAGGCCTGAGTACTACAAGGGCCAAATAGGCCTACCTGTAAACATTAATAACATATAAACATAAACGAAGTTGCTACAGATATTTGAAAATATAAGACCGGTTGAATCATTGGGAAACATAATTTTAAAGTGTCGTATTTGACTTTTCCAATGATTTTCATTGGTGACTTTGTGTCAAGAGTCAATGAAAATACGAAAATGGTCAAATACATAACTTTAGAAGGTTTATTTCCAATGATCTAGCAGGTCTTATATATGGCGATGGTCAGGATACAATGAATATAAAGTCAATTAGCAGTGGCGCCACACACATCCAATAAAAAAAAACCTTACAAGTCATACGATGAAGTGTTATCACCAATGAAAAAAAAACCCCGCACAGTTCATATGACGTAGTGTTATGGTTATGTTTGTTGATTCTACTCTTCGTATAGCGGACATGTCCATAGGTGCTCACATTTCCGCTTCAGTAAATCTATCAGGGTATAACGGCTGGTGGTTCCGGTTCTATATTGATTAATGAGTGTTCTTTTTTAAATCTTTGTTATGTGTTCTCTACGGGTCACACCTATCGTGCTTCCAAATTCGCATTCTCAATATTGACTCATGCTCATTTATCTCAAAATCATCTAATCGTTCGGACTCACGAAGGGCACTGAATATGACTGCTCTGTTCATAGGCTGACCATCTGTTATGGTCGCGAGAAAAGCTAATTTGTAGGTTAATTTATTTCCCTCCACACCTGCGTATCCTGGGACAAAAATAAGCGTGATTTTCCGCAATGAGGTCCACATTTTAGTTATCTCTAACGACTCCACCCATCCTCTACGTACATCACCTGGTTTGACTTTCTGAATCATATTCATTGAGTCACTTAATATGCACGCATGGGAATAGGCTTGCGATTCCAGCTGTTTAGTGTCTGCGCTACAGCAAATACTTCGTAACGTTACATTAACACCAATGAAGCAGAACTCTCACAATTCAAATGACAGTGTTATCACTAATGACAGTGTTATCACTAATGCCAGTGTTATCACTAATGACAGTGTTATCACAAATGACAGTGTTATCATTAATGACAGTGTTATCACTAATGACATTGTTATCACAAATGACAGTGTTATCACTAATGACAGTGTTATCACTAAGACATTATTATCACAAATGACAGTGTTATCACTAATGACATTGTTATCACAAATGACAGTGTTATCACTAATGACAGTGTTATCACTAATGACATTGTTATCACAAATGACAGTGTTATCACTAATGACAGTGTTATCACTAATGACATTGTTATCACAAATGACAGTGTTATCACTAATGACAGTGTTATCACTAATGACAGTGTTATCACAAATGACAGTGTTATCACAAATGACAGTGTTATCACTAATGACAGTGTTATCACAAATGACAGTGTTATCACTAATGAGTGCACTGTTATTTTTGTAGACAACCGGTACATTTTCTAGCTAAACTGGTGAAATGGTTTCAAATACGTTATAACCAATTTGACATGTTTTGAACAGCATAGCTCAGAAAAGTAAAGGCAGTTTGCAATACTGTAAATGAACTGCCAGTTATGTTTGTTTACAGCCGACTGTTATTGTGATGTGTCAAAACCAAGCAGTATATCCCTTTATCTATAGGTACATGATTGTCACTATTAGCTTTAGGTGAGGAGTCTATGAAGATCGACCTGCTACCCAAGTGTTGTTTTACCCATCCTTTGTTATCAACAATCAATATAGCTTCCCAAAAAATCGTTGCGAGAAATACATTATCCAGGGAGAAAGAGAGAGAGAGAGAGAGAGAGAGAGAGAGAGGGAAGAAGAAAAAATATACATTTACTTCGTTTGTCAATGTTCAGTTTTTGTTTAGATTTTATATAGTTAAATCTCACACTTTAGGGCCAACTGAATTCATAAAAATTAAATATTATATCATTGGCTCTCTCTCTCTATCTCTCTCTCTCTCTCTTGCCTTTTCTCTTTCTCTTTATATATGAAAAGGAAATGCAATAAATAAGTCAAAAACTAATGTGCCTAAAGTCACTGATATTGTTCTTAATAAGCGTTAGTATTTACCTTTTCGCATGTATTTTCGGTCTGATCGATATCACTGGAAGCTTCTTATTTTGAAGGCTATATAGCCTTGTTGAGATTGGTTTCCTTGAAGCATCATACATTTACCAGCTTTCCACTTAAGATGTTTTGAATTCCACTTCTTTGTTGTTGACACCTTCACTATTTCAGTGCATTATTTTCAGTGGATCTATTTTGTGGCCAGTTGTACTATTCTGGCTCCTCGGAGTTATTGAGAAGATTTTGCAGTAGCTGGAATTTGACAATTTCGATGCATAGGACCTAGGAGATCCACTGCCCAGATGTCGATCACAGGGCATACATCATAACAAACATCAGAAATAAACACGTTCTCATAGCGTGGGTTAGTGCGTGGCAGCCTGATTGTTGTGGTGCACCTCTTGGATTGATGTGTCCGTCTTCAGCAAGTGCACTTACTTGGGCTTAATGTGGTCTAGTTAGATTTTATGAGGACCTGGCTACAAGTCTTAGTTTTTAGCCTCTGTTTAGCTGAACTGAGTCTCCATCTCCGCAGCAATGATCTGGTCTCAATGGGAGCATATATGAATCAAAGGAAGGGTCATCAACCAAGACGAAACCGAAATTATCAGTTACCCCGTGCTGAAAGACACACTGAATATGAGATGAGAGCACATATGGACTTGTCCGGGGTGCTATAATGATGACCTGACGACTAACTAACTAACGAACTAACTAACCACTGCAGTACACATGCAAATTCCTTCACCTCAATCTAGTGAGAAGACACAACCGCAGCATGATCCACTATTTTACATCATCATCATTTTTGCATTTTCTGATTTTGTTGTCACACTTCTACTGATTAGCAGAATATAGACAACAGAAAACAATATGTTCCACGTCGTATCGTACAAGTTTCGCAGCGATATTTTCGCAGGTTCAAGTAGGTCTCGTTCGCGAATAGTGGACTGAGGCCCTGAGAAAGGCGAGGCTGAAAGTGGTTACATTTATTTTACATAAGTGTACATGTGGGTGTTCGAGGCAATGAAAGAGCAGATCAACTGGCGTCATATGCGATTGTGGCATATAGCAATGGATCGAGCTGACGTTTTGAACTCCTTAAGAGATATAGCACGCGAGAGTGAGACTAGTGTGGATAATGATTCCTTTTCAATAACCAGGATTAAAGATTTGGGTTTGAAATGTGGTGTTGCTAGAAGTGCGCATTTTGGAGGTCGCAGAAGAATGATAGTCAACCAGCATAGGACCGGTACTCCCAGCAGGAGTGTAATGGCGGGTACACTCAGGGAGAGATCGGAACAACTATGGATGTGTCCAGTTTGCAATGATGATGATCCGACGACTAACCAACCAACCAACCAACCGACCGACCAAACGACCGACCAACCAACCAACGAACGAACCAACCAATCAACCAACCAGCCAACCAACCAGCCAGCCAGCCAGCCAGCTAACTAACTAACTAACTAACTAACTAACTAACTAACTAACTAACTAACTAACTAACTAACTAACTAACTAACTAACTAACTAACTAACTAACTAACTAACTAACTAACTAACTAACTAACTAACTAACTAACTAACTAACTAACTAACTAACCAACTAACTAACTAACTAACTAACTAACTAACTAACTAACTAACTAACTTACTAACTAACTAACCAACCAACCAACCTACTAACTAACTAACCAACCAACCAACCAACTAACTAACTGAAACTAACAAACTAACTAACTAACCAACCAACCAACCAACCAACCAACCAACCAACCAACCAACCAACCAACCAACCAACCAACCAACCAACTACCTAGCTAGCTAGCTAACTAAATAACTAACGAACTAACTAACCAACCAACCAACCAACCAACCAACTAACTAACCAACCAACCAACCAACTAACTAACTAACTAACTAGCTAACTAGTGATATTTTCTCCTTTAGGCCCCATGCATTCGACTTCGTAGCAGCATGCTTGCTCTCATTATCTTTAAAGTCATGAGGTCGTGGTAGCTGCATTACGAGAACCTCTACCACCACTATTTTTTGATGGTTTAAAATTATGATATAATCAGGCTACTAACGTGGCTGTACTTTCGTAGAAGTTTCACAACACTTCGTTTTTATCATTAACATTTTACAAAAGCTCTATTGCATGCAATTCTTGACGATATAAACAAACGTACAGACTTTACATTATAGTATCCTTTGTATTCATATAACCTCACGTTCGAATATGTATGTATTTTTCTTTACTATTTCTATATCTTTACTATTTCTATATCTATTTATATACCAGGCAAAAGAGCAAGGGGTAGACCAAAAGAAACACTCAGAAGAACAATACTTAGAGAAAGTAAAACAATTAATATTCATACTATTCAAGAACTGCACAGAATAGCTTTGAACAGACAGAATTGGAGAGATCTGACCTCTGCCCTATGCGCTAACTTCAGCGCAAAAGGAAAATGAATGAATGCATGTCAATATCTTACCTCTATCTCTTCCGCGGCCGTCACGTAAGATTCAAGATGCTGTGAGATCAACACATATTGAAACATTGACTAGCAATATTTGCCAAATTTACAACACAAAACATCTAAAACACAAGTTCACTGGAAAGTTCATAAAACAGACGACAAAGACTCCTCCTACCCTTCTATGCCAGACTTGGGCTAATTATCACAGGAAGGAGATGGCCGCTGGCGTTAGAGGATAGACGAGTATCCCACAAGATTCGGGGAGATGCCTGAGTCTCTCAGTGTAAGAAGCCCTTGGTGGTAATTCAAACACAGTAGAAGAGTATTAATTAGTTTCATTTTCATGACCAAGAAGGGGACAGCAGCTGTTCTGCTAACTATCCATACATTGTATAACAAACTGTTTCAATTGAGATGCACGCAGTAACTGCATTGAATTGAGTAATATGAACTAAGATAGGTTGATAAGTACTTCGCAGTGTTAACACCAATGAAGAAGAACCCTCACAATTCAAATGACAGTGTTATCACTAATGAATGTAGGAACGGCATCGTCTTTTTATAAGTGAGGTGTAGTTTACAGAACGTTATCCTCACTGCCATTCTGTTACACTCGAATTCAAAAATCATATTCAAAACGTTTTTTATACACTATGTTCTTCGTGGTCTTGTGCGTTCTCTTTTTTCTATATTATGTATCATTTGCTTCAATTATTAATCTTTCTAACCTATTATGTCTTTATAATGTCCAAAGTAAGTTAGCTTGCCCTTTTGTGATTGTTTTGATAAGCAAATCTTCTATGTTAAGGTCTTTGCGAACGTTTGTGTTTAATCATCTCCTTGTATGTGGCATTCTAAGAACATTCCTATAGTTTTACATTTCAAATGATTCTTTCTTTTCCTTCGTGGATATCATTGTCAGTATCTCATAACCACATTTGGACATTGAGAAAGTAAAAGTTTCATAACCACATTTGGCCATTGAGAAAGTAAAAGTTTCATAACCACATTTGGCCATTGAGAAAGTAAAAGTCTCATAAACACATTTGGCCATTCAGAAAATAAAAGATAAACATAAAGCTAATATGAGCTATGAGCCAGCGGCATAGCACACGGCTTCCCAAAGTGCTCGGCTACCTAGCCAGTAGTCGACGAGACACCGCATAACCAGCAACTTCTACCATACTCGCTCAGTAGCGATGTTGCCATTCCTCGACCTTTCCAGAACATGAGCCCTGGTACACTATTTTTTGGTGGTTGGGTGAACCACTGGAGTAATGTTTATTTCAAACCAAACAAAAAAATGAGTGAATTCGAAAATTGGGTTTGCTGGTCAGCAGACAAGCGATTTAACATAGCATTACCGCTACTTTCTAAGAAAATGACCTAATATAACACTACCGCTACTTCCTAAGAAAATGACCTAATATAACACTACCGCTACTTCCTAAGAAAATGACCTAATATAACACTACCGCTACTTCCTAAGAAAACGATTTAACATAACACTACCGCTACTTCCTAAGAAAATATAACTTCGTAATAGTTATAGCTTAGTTATTGCTTTGTTAATGCAGAAGTGTTCATATTATTTGCCTTGTGGACACGTGGATTAAAAAAAACAAACGAGCCTTGATGTCTTGTTTACAAGTGCACATTATTTAGAAGAGGGTGTCAGTATTTAGGTCATGTGCTTAGATCAGACGAGAACAGACTTGCCCACAAAGCTCTGTCATAGTCTGCGACAGGAAAACAACTTTGAAGACCCAGGACAACACTGCGAAGAATAATTATTATAATCAAGATTATAATTAAAAAAACGAGGCAATGACAACGGGTATTAACTCCACCCAAGAACTACAACAATTTTCAGCGAACCTCACGGCATGGAGAAACACAAATTTTTGCCCTATGTGCCGCCCTTGGCACCGAAGGAACAAACTAAATAACTAATTATTTAGGTTCCTGGATGTTATAATTTGCCTGTAGAAATAGAAGCTATGATCAATGCTAAAGGTAGTCATTATATTGCTCTGTTGAAATACATAATTGCATACCCAAAAACCTGAGTTCAATGAAGGCAGTTCTCTACACATGTTGAACTTATCTTATTTGTTTTTGTCATTATCCGTAAAATGTCGTCAGTGTATCCGTAATCGACGAACAAATGCCGTGCAATGGGACATAATTACAATAGAAACTAAAAATTAACTGCTTATAAGGGATGCTACTACAGTGATGTCTAGCAGGGTGACACTGCGGCCCTATAGGGGATAGAATATAGATTATTATTGTCGCTATTTTCAATAGCACAGCAACATGCATGCGCCTCGTACATTCTGTAAGGGAAATTTAAGTAATGATTGTGTACAACCGCCTACTACTGTGACGTGGCAAATTTGCAAAGCTAGCTCCCTTTTCTTCCCCGTTCTACAGTCGAAGTCAGAGGCTGATACTGATTACATCAATGAACTGTACTATGATCGCCATTCCCAAGACATGGCAGTAGAACGTATCCGTCAGAACTGGCGTCCATAGTTTCCTTCTTGTGCTATGGTAGGTGGCTAGATATTGCTTGTGTCTTGATATCCGTGGATGAAACCATGCTGATGTTAGCGTGTGAAGAATTTTCATCAAATGTGAAAGGTTAACACATGCTGTTAGATCTCCACAGCTTGCATTGTCTAGGTTCCCACAAGGGTTCACGTGTACTTTAAATGCAATGGTACTTTCCTGCAGTTTTTTCCGTTTTAAAAAAAAAGGAAGCGCAAGAAACGTTTGGAGACGTAAACTGTTTCAACCCCCCCCCCCCCCCCCCACCCCTCAAAATGTTATTTCTACATTGCAGATACGCCTATGACATTGTAAGTACTGTTGGATCTGACAATAAATAACATTTCAACTTAGCGTGCGAGAAATCAGCGTATCTTCCCTGACTGACTTCAGAAAGCATTGCCTGTGTTAAAGGTATAAACAGCGTTAACAGCCAGAATTAGGTGAAGGAAATCCCATTCCTTTACAAAGACGATCGGACAGACTGTCGTGTCAGTTATATACTTAGAACTGACGCAGTCAAAACAAAGCCGCCACAGACGGACAGAGCGGTGGAAAAAAATTATACGGCCGGCGGGAAGTGATACAGTTAGTCAGTGGGGACGGTCCTGTTCTGTGCCCTGACTTGGTCTAGTTTAGTTAACAGGCCTAGCTGGTCTAGTGCGTATAACATTCACACACGTTCAAGCTGTTTCACATCAGCTGGTTTTGTTTGGTTATATCATTTCCGGAGTTGTTCAAGCTATTTGCGCTGATTTCACTGGATCAGACGTTTCGTGTCAACTTGTTCAGACGCACTTCCACCAAAGATGAAACAGTATATTCTGTTATAAAGTGAGTGTACAGTTGAAGTAATACTTGAGTTAAACAATATGTACTTGACACAGTGAAACATTACCAACATTTCTTGTGAACATTTTCAAGTGATTCTTTTTGTACTTTATTATCTGGAGTAAATCATTCCATTTATCCAGCAGCATTGATTAGTTGTATAAACATTTCCTGATTTCCTGGTAAGTTGATCATTTAAACCAAGTAAATGTTTGGTACTGATTTGTTTTTCCACAGATATAAGCGACCACGACGCTTCCTTACTCTTTCTCTTCTTATTCGCTTATTCTCAAACGCCTGCGTACGAAGAATGGAATGCATTATGTTATGGTATATAACTTACCTGCGATATCTGTACACCTTTTGATGGCACACCTTTTAGCCAACCCAACCATCAAAACCTTTTTGTCGTCTTACTATTTGAATGGCAGTTTACCTTCTTACTATATTGTGCTCTCCTTTCGATCCTACTTTACACGGAACCCTACCTATTGGCGGTTTCTCTGTGAGTTAAGTACTGGGGAACCCACCTATTGGCGGTTTCTCTGTGAGTTAAGTACTGGGGAACCCACCTATTGGCGGTTTCTCTGTGAGTTAAGTACTGGGGAACCCACCTATTGGCGGTTTCTCTGTGAGTTAAGTACTGGGGAACCCACCTATTGGCGGTTTCTCTGTGAGTTAAGTACTGGGGAACCCACCTATTGGCGGTTTCTCTGTGAGTTAAGTACTGGGGAACCCACCTATTGGCGGTTTCTCTGTGAGTTAAGTACTGGGGAACCCACCTATTGGCGGTTTCTCTGTGAGTTAAGTACTGGGGAACCCACCTATTGGCGGTTTCTCTGTGAGTTAAGTACTCTGGATATGAATCCAAACTCTGGAAAAATCAACCTACTGTAATATTAAGTAAGAGATAATCTCTCATAGTTACTGGGGATGGAAACAACAAGGTTATCACTTGGTACTTAAGAAGTTAGTCTTTCCTAAATAGTTTTTTTTACTGAAGGTATCGATGACCTATCTGTTAACACTCTAGATACATCGGCAGTTAACACTATCAGATGTAGGTCTATAAGCAATTCTTGTTTTCTCTACAGTGTCCAGCTTCCACAAGTAGCGTTCTAGAGATTACATGACTCAACACTACAATGTTTTCTTAGTTGACAACTAAACATTATCAGACGAGTGTGACAGCTCACAGATAACAATTGGGGGGGGGGGGAGGTTTGAACCTAAAGAAAAATAGGTGCATAGTATTCAGTACTAAGGTACAAGTAAAAATGTGTGCACCCCTTCTCCAGCCCACCCTCTAAGCTACTTTCCCCCAAAAAATAAGGACATAAACCTCCCAAAAATGGTCAAATGAAAATAATTTTTTTTATATACCTGACAGTCTTATTTTATCAAAATTGTATCTAAGGACATGCTATAGTGGTTTTTCAATTTGTGTGAAATTTCAAGAAGAAATTATATTTGTGTGGTTTCTATTCCATACAGTAAAACATGTGATTTTCTATTTATCTAAAGGGGAAGTGGAGTTCGAGCCTCCCATCCTGATATATATGGCTGTACTTGTCTGTCAAATATATTCTCAGTATTCTCATAACTTGAATGTTACAATGTTTTATATTATCTGGCAATAGAAAGAGGACTTCCGGTAGTGACGTCCGTTGATGGAGGGTGTTTCTCTAATCAAGTCTGGGTCATTCCGTCGATCGTTGGATTAATCAACTAACATCGTAAAGTAAAGACCGATTTGTGTAACAGAAGTCAGTTCATTCCAATTCTTTTTTTATTCAAACGAATTATTGTGTGTCAAACTGTTACAACATCGGATATTTCAGATAGTACGTGTGATTTCTTAGAGAAAGTAAAACAACCAATATTCATACTATTCAAGAAATGCACAGAATAGCTTTGAACAGACAGAATTGGAGAGATCTGACCTCTGCCCTATGCGCTAACTTCAGCGCAAAAGGAAAATGAATAGAAATAGAATCAATTGTGTAGGAAGCAGCGTCAAAATCGTAAATTAGCAACATAAGTTTTTGCACTGGTGCACGATTACACAATTCCTGTTATGGCGCCCAAAAGGATTGTTTTTGAAGCTCTTAACCGGGGCGATTGCGACTGCCTATTCTAGTCGGTGGTAGGGGGAAATGATGCATCAAAACGTGACACAATATTCAAGGCATAGCTATGGACGGAGGTAGGAAGTTTTGATGGATACAAGCTCCTGACAGTCACAGTCGTGAGAGGAATCACACAGATGAATCGGAACCCAATAGATTCGGTACACAGACTCCAAAACACATACTTCAGGATTGTCCAGCATTCAAACAGAAGAGACAGCAGATCTGGCCAGAGGATACCGATTTGACGCAAAAGATATGGGGCAGCCGCTCTGATCTGGAAAAGACAGTGGACTTCGCCTTGACGACAGGAATGACAATATAACATGACCGCAGATAAAGAATAAACGGTAACAGAGTAGACAAATCCAAACACATTTGCACTAGTGAAGCGATCAAACCTTTTGTTTTGTATTAACGGGGTCACAGCTCTAAATTAGGGCGATGTCTGATTCACCAATGAAGTATTTTGGGGACTTTGGAAACCATCACTCGAGCTATGGAGTATTATTGAGCAATAGTTTCAACTGACAGCTTGCTACTCTCTTGAGAGAATTTGTGCAAATGTGAAAACCCAATTTCAATTAAATCAGCCCTCTACCGTCCGTGTATTGACGGGTACCTTCAACTTCTGTGATCGTTTACGGTATCCATCTAATTCCATAGTGGTGACTTATAGAAACGGTAAATACAAATAAATTAAAAGAGGTTACTAGAAAAACTTACCGTAACTTTGAATAAAAATAGATTTAAAAAGTATATAAAAGCATACAATAAAACTAAACAGGACAATTCTCCACGCATCGGTCCAAATGGGACCTTTTTCAAGAAACTAATAACGTATACACTAAACAAAACCACACAAAATTGATCTGAATGGACCGAGCCATGTTTCTCTTACGTAGGAACGTAACCCGGTAACAGTTGTGGAAACACATCCAGTAAAAAAGAAAACGCGTGCTTTCTTTATAAATTGGAAAGTTGGAAATTAGATGCAATAGAGATATGGTTCTATAGAAGAATACTGAGAATACCATGGAATGCCAGAAAAGCTAATGTAGAGGTGTTGGAAGAATCAAAAACGAAACGGACCTAAATCAATAATATAAGAAAAAGACAATCTTCATTTTTTAGCCACTTCATAAGACAGGAAGGTTTGGAGAACAGTCACAACAGGCGAGACTGAAGGCAACAGAGACAGAGGGCGACAAGTTTGACAACTTGACACGCCAGGGAGACTTAGAACTGACTTATAGAGCCACACAGTGCCGTGCTATTATGCAAAGAGGCGGCCGCATCAGGCGGCACCAATAAAAATACATTGTCGCAGGCGGCATTTCGAAGAAAAACCATTCAAGGGTTTGTATTTGTATTCGGTACGACCTAATCTATGCTACCTGATGTTGCACGCGAATACTGACCAACCACCACCCATTACACCAACCTCTAGATGAGTCAAATGGAACACGAATCAAGCGTGACAGATCATGAATAACAGATACTGAAGACACACTGTGAAGAGTATGTAAATTTTGAAGAAATAGGAAAGCGCAGTGAATGGGTGGAGGTAGACATTGAGAAAAAAAAACACTGACTAAAGTAATAATACAACTAGGTAAAGCGTGTCGGAACTGGACGGGTGTTAGGGACCAGGTTACAGTGTATGTTTTCGCCCAGCTACACTCGAAACCACAAGACATAATTATATACGCAGATGGCTCAGTTAGCAAGAATACAAATAAAAGTGGTTGGGGTTTTGTTGCCTACAGAAACAGCGTGAAGTTGATTGAAAAATCGTATGCATACTCCACTGTAACATCCACCATATGGATGGAGATAGGTGGCGTTACGGCATCACTTAATTGGTTGATAATTGATACATCAACACACTCGGTAATACAGACTCTCAAAGCAAGCTGCACAAGATATAAAAGTACATGCTGAGAAAGGAATGGTGTGATTTATTGAGTAACTCAATTTTCCAGAGCATTACATGGACATACTGTACTGGTCATGCTGGGGTCAGAGAAAACGAGAAAGCCGTCTTATTGGCAGGCAATGCGGCGATATACTTGATCAAGGAAGTAATTCATTCATACCAAGATGAAGATGATGTCAATGAGGCTGAGAACGTACACATACAGAGAATGTCAGAAATGGGAGTATCTAGAGGGGAGGGGAGGAAAAGTAGTACATTTTTATGGAAAGTCCCGAAGATCACACAATCAACACCTGACCGGGACTCTAGTCTACATACACTGGGATAGCTGCTGGAACGGAGAGCCGAGCACTTATGGGAGTGCCCCACGTGCTGTGATGCTAGTTTATAATAAAGAATCAAGAAACTAATTAAGGGAGGGGGTGGAATTTCAAAGACCTGCATCATACTGAGAAAATGTGCCTGATGGTCCTGTATAGAGCACTTTGTTTTACGTCGATGTAGGTTCCCCAAACTTACTTTGTATGTTGTTTTACGTCGATGTAGGTTCCCCAAACTTACTTTGTATGTTGTTTTACGTCGATGTAGGTTCCTCACACTTACTTTGTATGTTGTTTTACGTCGATGTAGGTTCCTCAAACTTACTTTGTATGTTGTTTTACGTCGATGTAGGTTCCTCACACTTACTTTGTATGTTGTTTTACGTCAATGTAGGTTCCTCAAACTTACTTTGTATGTTGTTTTACGTCAATGTAGGTTCCCCACACTTACCGTGTGTGTTGTTTTGCCACGTTCTACAGCGATAATGTGACCGCTAATCGTTTGATGCACATATTTAATAGTCTTGTGTAGATGAACTGTTAACACTCCCACGCCATTTGTACCAAAGTTTTCAAACTTCGACTGAAATGTACTACTTGAATTTTATGATCTAACATAAAACGTCCAATGATTTCTTGCAGATGTGATTTATTTTGAAAAATATAAAATGTGTATTTTAATGACAAAGTAAATATGTCGGTGTCATCTTGGTGCGACCGCAAGAAAAGGGAGAACACAGTAACAGTGATTTGTTGTGCATGTCTGAAGCGACTACGGATCTTATGAAAAAGCTATCCAGTTTTATAGACAAGTGGTTATCAACGTAGGCCACATGGCCACAACGGAGATCACGAGTATTGCAAGAAAACCAAGGGAAAAATGTGTAAAATTGTTGATATGGGGAGCACATACCTCTCTAGTGATTCATTTGAAAGAAGCTATTTCAGCTATGAATAACATGTTTTGTATTAATAAACTTTTAAAACGTCCATTTTATTTTGTTTAGGCCACGGTGGGGGGGGGGGGGGTTGTAAAAGAAGGGGCAGGAAACGGGCAGCGAACAGGATGAGAACAATTGTTGTAGGGGAATAAAGTGCTCGACCCACACAGAAAACATGCCGAAGCCGAATGTTTCCAATAGAATGGAACATAATCGCGCATTAGTCGTTGACAGAATGTATGGGTTAAATTCTGCTAACAGCGAGGGTTTGATAACCAATGCAGTAGAAGAGTCATGTAAGTTTTTCAGTCCCTTTTCGAGTTCTCAAACTCCTGAGTCTCTTTTGTAACAATACAATGGTCCTTCTAGATTTTCAGCAAGATATAGTCCAGGAAACATAAATTCGCCGTGTCGCCGTTTTATTTCGGCAATGCCCCAATTCAATATCGGTGATATAACTCAAAAAGTTAAGTGTTTTTTATCTTTCCACTGAACGGTGCACTCCTGTAATCATATCGCTAGTATAGTAGGCTAGCCGTACGACAGAACTGGTTCTCGTACTTACACGCTGGTCACCAAGCTCAAAACTAACTCCTGTCACCAATGTTTGACCTTCTTGCGTCGCTACCTACATAGCTACAGACAGTCCTTTTTAGTGTTCGTTCTGAAATGTCTTCTGGGTCTACTTTGTATTGGCGGAAGCACAATCTCCTAATATATTATATATAAGCAGAAAGTAGTCCAAAGAACTGATACACGTTGTGTCACTGAATTATTTGCGACAATGGTCAGATGCATCCGGCTTCGCAATTATTTTTTCATCTCTTAATTCTCAATAATGAATAATTTTCGCGATTTTAGAAATTATTGTTACATTGTACGCAAACAAGGGCCACATCGTATAGATAGATAGTTCAACCTGATTATATCGGTACTTTTTAACCAAAGGAATGAAGAAAACAATGAAGGTCAGGAACTACAGTATTTGTATGTGTTTACGATTACTAAAAGAAATATCCATTTATTTCTCTAATCTATTCCTCCATTTCTTTCTGTCTCTCTCGTTATCTGTTGTCTATTGTCTATCCCCAGGTGAATGATTGTTGGTCGCATTCACACTTGCCGTTAAGTCTATTGTCTATCCCGAGGTGAATAATTGTTGGTCGCATTCACACTTGCCGTTAAGTCTATTGTCTATCCCGAGGTGAATGATTGTTGGTCGCATTCACAATTGCCGTTAAGTCTATTGTCTATCCCCAGGTGAATGATTGTTGGTCGCATTCACACTTGCCGTTAAGCGTAGGGGTGGTATCTTAAGATGTCGTTTCAAGGCCAGATGTGTCGCCGAGGTTGCATTTAGTCCATGTTTGTTCAAGGTTATCTTAATGTTTTCTATCCACCGTTTTCTTGGTCTACTTTTGGCTTTACGTCATCTCTCGTTATCATGTGATTTTAATTTCTGTTCTCTTTCAACTACAAAATCTTATTTCATTATAACTTCTACAACTCTTCCGATTATCCTCTTGCATAAACAGGAGACAACCTATCTGCGTGAACATCTGTCATGGTGTAATAAATATGGCCCAATCAAATCAAATTCACTTACATCACAGCTGCAGTTACCAGCTCATTATAACGACATTCACAATAACGACAAGCGAATCCTCTTAAATCCTTATCAATATATTCCCGCTTATGTCAAATCTGAAGAGCTTGCCATTCCATGACGTCAGGCAGTGATCAAAATTCCTTAGCGATTTCTTCACTTCTATTTTGGTAGTTCCATGACACGCAGTCATAATAAAAGACGCGTTACCTTTCATGATTTCTTGTTTGATATTTAAAACGATCATGTTCTATACCTAAACTCCGGGGATCGGGTCCGCACTGTAAACACCTGTACACATTGTGAATAGCCCACCTTGTGGGTTATTGCCGCACGTGGTGTCACCTCAGGGTTGTTACTGATTGAATGCAAACTGCGGGTTGGTTTGTTCGTTTAACATCTGACCTCACGCCTCACATCTGGGGATATTACATTATCTATCTATCTATCTATCTATCTATCTATCTATCTATCTATCTATCTATCTATCTATCTATCTATCTATCTATCTATCTATCTATCTATCTATCTATCTATCTATCTATCTATCTATCTATCTATCTATCTATCTATCTATCTATCTATCTATCTATCTATCTATCTATCTATCTATCTATCTATCTATCTATCTATCTATCTATCTATCTATCTATCTATCTATCTATCTATCTATCTATCTATCTATCTATCTATCTATCTATCTATCTATCTATCTATCTATCTATCTATCTATCTATCTATCTACCTACCTACCTACCTACCTACCTACCTACCTACCTACCTACCTACCTACCTACCTACCTACCTACCTACCTACCTACCTACCTACCTACCTACCTACCTACCTACCTACCTACCTACCTACCTACCTACCTACCTACCTACCTACCTACCTACCTACCTACCTACCTACCTACCTACCTACCTACCTACCTACCTACCTACCTACCTACCTACCTACCTACCTACCTACCTACCTACCTACCTACCTACCTACCTACCTACCTACCTACCTACCTACCTACCTACCTACCTACCTACCTACCTACCTACCTACCTACCTACCTACCCACCTACCTACCCACCTACCCACCTACCTACCTACCTACCTACCTACCCACCCAAACCCCCACCCACCCACCCACCCACCTATCTGCCTGCCTGTCTGTCACTGTATGGCTCTCTCGTTCTCTCTGTCTGCCTCCCTGATCTATCTGCCTGTGCTAACAGGTGACGAGGTAGTCAATGTATAGATTCATCAGCCTAGTAAGGAAGCAAGTGTTAGATCAGTAGCAAATGCCCAGAATATTCACGCAGAAAAGGGTCTGGCGAAACAGAGTAACAAAGACATGCAAAAACATCAACTTGACCTCTCTCACAACATAGCTGAACTCAGCCGTGTAGATAACCGAGCACACACAATGTTAATATTATGAAACCACGGGTCAAATGGTTGCTGATAGGAACAGAAGCCACCCGCGATGTAAACAAACGAGTGGTTATGACATTCATTTTCAGATAGGACATGAAGTACAGGCCCAATGCAATTTGGGGCGTGTTTGGTAGCTGTGTACAAATGATTATTTTGATGTGAGAAAGTAAAGGAAATTCTTTGTTCACGTAATTGCTATTGTACTTAATTGTGTAGAGCCGATAGGTTTTACTTTTGTCGATTAGTGAGAATGCAAGAATGATTGAAATTAGACCATAATTAGTCCTGGCTAGAGAGGGCTATGTGGTCTAGGAAAATGTATACTTATGCTTTTCACTTATCTGACTCACGTTATTTGACTTAAGTTCATCTTAGTGAAATTTCTGCTTATAGTTTTGTTTTGTGTGAAGGGGCGGGTGTAATACCGAGGATCTGCCGAGGTACCGAGTTCGATCCCCGTCACAGGCAATTGTGCATCCGTACCGTTCAGATAACACTGGCAAACTACTGAACGTATTTATATTGCCTAGAAAAATTCACTACAGCCAAAAAATGTTGGGTTGATAGCCACGTGCTGAATAAGATATGCTACCAATTCAAAACAAAACAAAACAGAACACAAACTAAAAATGAGAGTTCTGAAAGGCTACATCAATTCTACAATAATGCTATTTAGGTTGTTGTCGGATCATCATCACTGCAAACTGGGCACGTCCATAGTTGCTCCGATCTCTCCCTGTGTGTACCTGCCATTACACTTCTGCTGACTTATACTAGTCCATACTAGTCTCACTCTCGTATACATTAATGTATGGTTCAGAAAAATGGATGCTGAACAAACATGTAAACTAGAAGCAGTGGCGCACCTAGGGTAAGTGCTGCCCGGTGCGATGAGATTTTGATCCCCCCCCCCCCCCCCCCCCGAAATTGATAAAAAAATAAGAAATCGGAATATGCATTTTTACAAGTCATTTATTATCATCGATTTTATCCACTTTTAATAAAGACCATAAATAAATTTTAACATTTAAATTTAAAATTATAAATTCACTTTTCTGAATGAAAAATTTTCAATGTTTCTGAATGAAGGCAAGTAATTCCAAAGGCCTATGGTCATTTTCTTTAAATTCTAGATCACTTTAAAATTTTTAAGAAGTCTTAAAAATTATCTCACCGTTAAGGAGTTGTTTGTTTCTAATATCCAGAATGCACTTGTAGACAACACTTTTTACTCTTACTCTTTTCACTATCTGATTTCTTCACTGGTTATAGTTAGGTTATAGGACTTTATGATGTGCTGAAACACGAGCCTGATTGTTTAAAACTTGATTTAAATGTTTGATCTTTATCGATGATAGAATCGTTGTCGTTGAATGATAGCAATCAACGCTAGAATGCTAGAAATAAACTTGATTTGTCATCGAACATAACGCTTATGATGGACTTTTACGGTGCTAGGTGAACGACTGAATGGATTGACAATGGAAACTGAATAAGTTTTTCGTTTTTCTTACAAGCTAAAATAGAATTTTGAATTAAATTGTGGAAGTGCCTTCTTTTGAGAGAAACTAGTTTTACTTATGAATTAATTTTAATGTTTTATAATATGTGCCAAAAATGTGTTATTACATAATTGCCAAATAAATGGGTTAATAAGAAAAATGTTATTTTTTAACGGTGTGGGCATCAACTTTGGCATGGCAAAGACATTTAAACTCCATTTCACAGTTTTCATTATTTTGAGAAACATTTTGATGCCCATCAAGCCTTGATTCTCGGTGCGGCCGCATCCTCGGTACTCCACTGGCTAGAAGACATAATTGAGGCCTTTGAGATGGGAATATATAGAAGAATAGGGATAACTTCATGGAAAGACAAGAACATGAACAAAGTAGTTCTGACAACACTTCGTATGGAAAAAAAGTTTATACAATAATAAAAACTTATATAACTTGTTATATAAGTTATTATATAAAATTATTATATAACGTTATTATATATAGTATATAAAATAAATTTATATAAGTTTGTAAGGAAATATAAATCAAACAAATTAATAGGGCGTAGAGTTGCAGACCGACGAGTATGAGGTAGCCAGAGATACAAGCGGGAGGGAATCATCTTAAGATTGACAGCTTACAGTCTGTCAGAGTGCACCAGCAAAACAAGGGACAGAAGGTTGGAGGTATGTTGCATCTAACCTTCGTTGTGGAGACGGCACGTGGTGATGATGAATGATGTTGTAGAGAACAACCTACATGCATACACACTCTCAGACATACAGACATATACATTTTTCTTTTTAATACTCAAATTCCTGTTTGTTAGCACGATGTAGTTCAAGGACGTATTGTTGTGTGTCATGGCTTACAGATTAGCTGCGATATCCGCTCCTTTCGTCAATGACACATCCGACTGCATCATGATTTTGGATGACTGGCCTTCTGTGGGATGGGACAGCCAACCAAAAACTTTTATAGCGCCGTCTACAACATGCATCACAGGTTACGGTGTTGCTATTATTTGCTCCCGTTTCGAGCCCAAAGAATGGACGACATGAACCCTAGTCTACCAACAAGGATTTCCTCGTCAGATATACAGTGATGTGGACTATTCCTTAAAAATGACGATTATTTGATTTTTTTGGTGATTTTCATTGATCAATTTATGAATAATTTCTGTCGTGTCAATGAAAATCACAGGAAAAGTCATTAACTTCACTTTTGAGGATACATTATATGAGTCCACCGGATTGTATATAAGTCGAGGGATTCGACGAACATACACACAACAACACATTCTGTTCTTTACTTCAATGTTCCTTCCAGATGTCATATAAAAAATTCTTCTGTTGACATTATGTTTCCCAGCAATAACACAGCTCTACAGCTGGGATCAATGAGAAAGTGCTTGGTCCTGGCCTGAAATAATAACACTCTAGGTGGCGCTAGACCTTCTTTACTCTAATAATATCACCAGTTATCAACATCTGGCCCAGAGTGCATCGGTGGCCGATGACTGGGAATATCTCTGGAATTGCAGGGTATTCCACATCGGTTTTATAAAGTGCATTTCTAGTAACGACACCTGTTCTTTAATTCATAGTGCACCACCAGCCTTTTTGATTGGTTTGAATGTAGACCTACTTCTTTATCTTGAGCTTACTGATAAAATGAATGTACTTGTATCAGCTATTATTTGAAGAAACATTGCACTGTCTCTATGTTATTTATGTTTACATGAAGACATATTGGCCCTTGTAATACGAATGTTCTATGTTTGTGTTACTGAGGATACTTAAATACTTGTTCGTTGTAATAGTCATTTGATCTATTGGTGCACAGTTTGAATGTCTTGACAAAATCGCATCTTTTTTGGGTATGTGGTTTGCCAAGTACGGAAAAACCCGTTTATTTGAGTTGCAAAGCATTTCCGTGGCTGCTAGAACGGACCTGGTTCAATTCCCGTTAGTCTCAAGAGTTTAATTGAATAGCTCTTTAATCTTTTCCTGTCATGAGCTCGTAAGAATGAAGTTGTAGTTGGCGTATACTTATAGTTAATTTGAAGTGAACAAAGACAGGTGTGATGTCAAGAATCCAGACATCTTGACCTATTATGTTGTCAAGTTGAACTTAATATTTGTTACGCTAAATTACGTGTTGATTTTGTTAATATTTTCTGGATCTGTTTTTGGTACGATGCCGCCCGTTTGTTAACTGACCTCGAAATGGGAGAAATGAAAATATTACAATCTTCCTCTGATTTAAACTTGTCCATCTCTGATCTAGACATGTCCACCTATGACTAGACTTGTCCACCTTTGATCTAGAGTTGTCCACCTCTGATCAAGACTTGTCCACATCTGATCAAGACTTGTCCACATCTGATCAAGACTTGTCCACATCTGATCAAGACTTGTCCACATCTGATCAAGACTTGTCCACCTTTGATCTAGAGTTGTCCACCTTTGATCTAGAGTTGTCACCTTTGATCAAGACTTGTCCACCTTTGATCTAGAGTTGTCCACCTTTGATCAAGACTTGTCCACCTTTGATCTAGAGTTGTCCACCTTTGATCAAGACTTGTCCACCTTTGATCTAGAGTTGTCCACCTTTGATCAAGACTTGTCCACCTTTGATCTAGAGTTGTCCACCTTTGATCAAGACTTGTCCACCTTTGATCTAGAGTTGTCCACCTCTGATCACGACTTGTCCACACTTGTCTTTTCTTTTAGTTATTTATCTAATGGATTAAAACATGTGAATTAACACACAGAATACAGAAACCATGCAAATAAAGATATCTACAAATCACTTAAACATCCAAATAGAGAACACACAAATAAAACGAGTCAAAGAGTTTAAGTACCAAGGAAGTATCTTCACAGAAGACTGACGACTCGATAGAGAGATAGAAACAAGATGTCAAAAGGCAAATGCTGTTACATACCAGTTATAACGTTTGCTTTGCTTTTACACCAAAAAATCAACATGGAAGTAAAGAAACAAATGATTAAGAGTATCTTTTTACAAACAATATGCTACCAGTGCGAGAACCTAGCAACTGACATCTACATATAAGAGAAAGATCGAGACTTAGAAATGAAATGTCTTAAAGAAGGCTATTGGAGTCACCAGACTCGACAAAATGTGCAGTGAGACCATTAGAAAGAAAATAGGTATAACATCATGCATCGAGTATGAAGAAACAAGAAATACAATTGTTTGGAGATGTTATGAGAATGAAGATCAACTTTCCATAACAGTTTCTAAGAAGATGGAATCAGGATACAGAGCCAAGGCAGGCCTAGGAAACAATGAATATACAACATCACTCCCATCTTGAATAAACATGACTACACCTCAACCAGATCGCCACATCTGGCTCTGAAAGGTAGACGACATTTCCTTCACAAACCCCTACGCTCAACGGCAAGTGTGGAATCTACGACACCACCTGGGGATAGACAATAGACAATTTATCTAGTACAATATATAATCGTTCACAACTGCCGTTCGCAACGTTATATTGTATTTGACACCCTTTAAATATTTGTTTTTCTACGCCGATCCTAAGAGAATTAATTGTCCATTAATCTATTCATTGAAAAATTAAAAGAACATAGTAGTTATTCACTTCTTTGCGCGCAGGTTGAGAGGTTCACACGGACTCTTAGGAGATGTTTAAGAATCGCTGGTCCATACTTATGCTGGTTTCCAGTACCTACAGTGATATGGTAGTGAAGTGTATAAATCAATCACCCGCTTACTAGGCACCCGTGTTCAAGTCCACTTGGTGTTTGCAAAATTCAAACACAATTTCCAGTTAATATGACTCATAAAACGGGAGCCTAAGAATGGCATCATCACTACGAAGTACATAGTTCAACACCCTCCCCCTTTAAAAAACAACAATTGAACATACGATTTAGGGCTAAGATACAAGTAAAAGACCATATGTCCTAATAGGTTCCCCCAACCCCCTCCACCCACCCAAAAATATAAAGAATCAAAAACTCCCTCAAGTAAAAGTCGAAGGTTGATCTCTCTCTATCCCGCTCTCTCTCTCTCCTTTTAAATTGTTCATCCCATATCAGTCCAATGGAAGACTGACTCTATGTAATAATTAAATAGACTTATGATATCTTAATCTTGATAAAGACCTGCTGGCCAAAATGTCAATTTGGTGTATTTTAAAGGGGAAAGTTACTTCCCAGCAATATAATGCCATTTAATGGCATTGGGTCAAAGGGCATGAGCCCATGGACCGCTGGATTAGCAACCAAAGGGGAAAATCAATTTCAAGCAATTTTGTTTACTTATAATTATTTTCCATAAAATAGAATAACAATTTTTAAATAAACAATAGGTAAACTATAGAATAGAAAAAGGGTTAGGGGTGATAGCATCCGTACATACAATCAATATGGAAGTGTGGGAGTGATGTCAGGGAAAAGTTTGAGAATCACTGTTCCATATTACCATTTATCACATTTCATGACCTTGCTTTTTTGAAAGATCATGATAAACTTATGTGGAATACACTTTTAAATGATATCATCATGGCGGTTTTTCTGCACCTGCGCCTTCTTCCTTCATACGATTTGTTGTAAACTCCTCACTCATATTTTCCAGTTCACCCGTCTCCTTACCCGCATGGCTCTACCAACCCCATCGCTACATGAACAAAGAACAGATAAATAGAATAACCGTTCACATTTCAATAATACTATTGCCATCTTTGTCCAAGAACACGTGTTGCGTCAGCAGCAGACAATCTTTTCTGTAAAGCGTACGCATGACCGTCTTTGGTTTAAATAAGACCTATGAGCTAACCCATGAGGACGTCACAATTTTTGGCTGACTCGATTGATCCGAGTGTCCAGTTAATACAGCATCATCCTTCTAAACTTGATAATCTAAAGTTGTGTTATTGAACTTTTCCCGTGATTTGTATTGGTCGTCGACAAACAGTATACACAAAGTGACCAATGGAAGACATGGATAATCTGTCAAATAACAACTAATTCTTACAGCTGACGGAAATGGAACCAGGTCCGCTCTAGCAGCACAGAATCGCATTGCAACTTAAGTAAACAGATTTTCCGTACTTATATAAATAACCAAATGGTCAGAAGGTGTCCGACAAAGTGGATGGTGCCGCAGTAACCTAATGAATAAATAGTAATGCAAAATGAGTTAAACAGGTTACTAAAACACTTACCTTGCCTACTGTAGAGCGTGGTGAATGCACGCGTTTTCTCTTTTACTAGATGCGTTGCCATCCCTGCGCTATGGAGACGGGGCTTGATGAAATATAGTCATTTATTTTGTTTTTTATTTTGTCGTTTTCTGTTGTTTGTCTCTTGAAAAAGGTTCAATTTGAGCCGATACGTGGAGAATTGTCCTGTTTAGTTTTATTGTATGTTTTTTATATATATATATTTTCTTTTTAAATATATTTTTATTAATAGGCAAGGTAAGTGTTTTAGTAACCTGTTTCTCATTTTGCTTTACTATATTTTTCCGTACTTACCAACCACATCCCCAATGCGAATGCGATTCGGTGCCACTAGAACGAACCTGGTTCAATTACCGTCAGTTGTAAGAATTATTTTCACTTATCCTCATGCTTCCCATTTGCATCTACTTGTATAAGCAAATAACAACTAGGGTCATTTAAAACCGCTCTGACGGACCATATCATGAGAATGGTGACCTCAGTACAGTTTATTGAAGAAATCCATTTCAGTGTTGGACTCCGCTTGGAGAACTGGACAGAAAGTCAAATAGCGTCACTTAGGAAGAAGGATTATCAATGAGTCCATCCTTCACAGTATTGACGAGGGAATTGATTGACCCATTTTATTCATTGGTCAGTTTTGTAGATAGACAATGAAAAAAACCAGGTAAGTAGGATCAGCTAAAATTAGTGATTCCGTCATGGTTTACCGGTCTCCATTGTATATAAGACATGCACAGAAAATTTAAAGATGACCTAGAAGGCCCATTTAGATTATTTCCGTGATTTTCGTTAGTCGGCCGTGGCTATTTATGGCATCCGACTCCCAAGTATATAAACAGTGACCAACGAAAATACGACAATAATCAAAAACGTAACGAATGAAGTCCCAATTACTTCTGGACAGACGTCTCATTGCTGGCAATGGTCTAGGATTAGAGTACAAAACTTATTTAATATAAATTCGGTCACGGTTAAGGGTTAAATCTTCTCTTTTTCTCCATATTGACCGGTTGTGACCGGGGGGGGGGGGCAAGGACAGCCACAAGGTGACTTCAAATGAATGTCATAGGTGGTTTTCCGGTTTTAAAAAAATGGCGTAGAAAATGAATGTGCTTTCTTTGTGTGCTATTCGATAAACGGATTTGTTCCTGAAAGCAATGGAAAACTAAATGATTAATTTGCCTGGAATCATGTTTCAAGACAATACAGATTGCATTCTGGTCGTGGTTCGCACAAGTAAGATTTTTAGGTCATTTGATGAGGGAAGTAAAACGCTAACATTTTGTAACCACCGGAAAGATCAAGTGAAAAAGAGGCAGTGGAAGAAAGGTGTTCAGTCGAAAGGCACATATATTGCAGCGAAGCTGTAAACCATGACACAACACATTCCACCCTCAACATTACATTCTGATAATCAGCAGGAGTTTAAGAACGAACACAGAAGAAAAAAGAAGCTCGCAATTCCTGTGAAACGAAGCAAATAAGCACACATACTTGTATACCTCGCTCTGACTATTTAAGAGCCCTCAACTGTTGTCTTGATAAGAACTCATTCTTTTGTATATTGATCTTCATTTGTCTTGTTCAACTTAGTTCCCACTCCTAATTTTTGATCAATTTGCTAACACACCAGTTGGGTTGCAAATTTTCTAACATACCAGTTGGGTTGCAATTTGCTAACACACCAGTTGGGTTGCAAATTTGCTAACACACCAGTTGGGTTGCAAATTTTCTAACACACCAGTTGGGTTGCAAATTTGCTAACACACCAGTTGGGTTGCAAATTTGCTAACACACCAGTTGGGTTGCAAATTTGCTAACACACCAGTTGGGTTGCAAATTTGCTAACACACCAGTTGGTTGGATTGCAAATTTCACCAAAGTCAATCAGTTATGCACGTATTGATAACTTGTAGAACTTTGCGGTATGATACATCATTAAATAAACTTTCTTCTTCGTTGTCCTTCACGCTGAGAGACTGTTCGTCGGTTTTCCTAGAGGATATGCCAATTTCCTGTCAATGTTGAAGCTGTTTAGAAACAGGCTTAGAGAGTAATTGAAACATTGGTTTTGTCCAACAACTGTTGCCTGCTCCCACGGAGCTCAATATACATCAGCTTTCTTGAAATGTATGTGCCAGACATGAGCACAACATTGGGCACTCTTCCGCATTTAAAGAAATGTACCATAAGGCATCCATTTTACGTACGTTTGTCTTTGGAATAATACAAGTTTGTAGGCATCTAAATTGTTCGTCCATAACAAGTGACGATAACCATTTGTTACATCTTCTTCTTCTGCTTTCGTTCTCAAACTCCGGCAGATTAGCAGGATGTAGTCCGGAGAACGGAATGCGTTGTGTCATGGTTTACAGCATTGCTGCGATATCTTCGCCTTTCGGCCTGACACATTCAACTTCATCATGTCTTTGGGTCACTGACCCTATATGGGATGGGAAAGCCAACTCCATCCCATAACCTCCTTAGTCGCCTCTTACGACATGCATGGAAGGTAAACAGTGTTGCTAATCTTTGCTCCCATTTCGGGCCTCTGAAACACACGGGCGATTTGTTACATAACCTTTATGAAATTAATTTAGAGGTATGACCTTGCCTATGTGTTCGCAGGTGGCTAATAATCCATATCCTGGTCGCGAAAAGCCTTTTTGGGTAAACAGGTCATGGAATGATCACTATAGATCATGGGTCGGTAATCTACGAGCTGTGCTGTACCCGCCGTCACAAATTATTACCCCCCCCCCTAGCCAGCACTAAAACAAAACACGTTACTGCCAATCCATGGTGTTCCTAGGAACAATCCAAATGATTATTTGGAGTCTGATCTAAAACCTAGAATGATGAAACCTACAGATGAATTTAATAAATTGTACCAGTCTGCAGCTAAATATACATATCTATTAGTTACAAAAATGTTACAATATATGTTTAGTAACATTAACATGGGTCATCATTAAGTTTTCAGATTCATTTATTTTTTCATACGACCACGACCAACTGTGCAATGTAACATCTTTCCCTCGGACCAAAAAATGTTGAATACCCCTGCTATAGATGGTGTTTAATCTACCCGTCCCATTACAACTACTCTATTGTTGAACTGCTGCATTTCTTCTCTTTTCACACGATGCTGCGTTTTGTTGTTGTTGTTACTGTAGAGCGCCATGTTGCTATATTACGTGCATCGTCTTTCCTTTTATCATGGTTTATGTTTAAGACTTTTAGTGAAAACTTTAACGAGTCCTTGTAGCTCTTCTTCTGCCTACCTTGAGAAAGTATACACAATGTCTGCAACTTACCATAGAGCAGAATGTTTGATAGCCGATGATATGTCATGGGTACCACATGACCGGCATATCGAATCTTGGACTGCATCTGAATAGTGTCAATGCTAGGGATACCAGCTCTGTAAAGCAGACATGTAAGTAGAAATGTGTTGGAGGTCGAAGAATATGCAACATTAACTCGTGACTTCCTATGTACTCAAGTGGTGACAGAGTGCAGTTTTTTTTAATTCTTTGATTTATGATGTGTCATTTACTTTAACGTGTGTCGTTGCTGGTAAACAAGGAAGAAGTCCATCATAGATTACATGTGTCCAATAGAAAACACATATTTATTATTAACCTTTGGAGTTAACTGAGATGTGGGGAGGCTACTGGGATGTGCTGAGGCTGTTAATATGTTGCAGAGACTGATAATATATGCAGAGACTGATAATATGTGTGGAGACTGATAATATGTGCGTGCGGATACTGATAATATGTGCGTGCGGAGACTGATACTATGTGCGGGGACTGATTGTTGCGGAGGCTACTGATGGTGAAATAATCCCTTTAGCTGTGTTGAGGCTACTGAGATCTGGGGTGGTTACTGCAATGTGGGGAGGCTACTGAGATAGGGCAAGGTTACTGAGATGTGGGGAGGCTACTGAGGTTTGGGGAGATTACTGAGATGTAGGAAGGTTACTGCGATATGGGGGGGGGGGTGGGCTACCGAGATGTGTAGAGGTTGGGAGTAGCTGCAATGTGGGAAGGTTATTGAAATGTGGGCAAGCTACCAAGATGTTGGGAAATTACTAATGTGTTAGGATTTTACTGAGATTTTGAGAAGCTATCGAGACGTAGGAAGGTTACTAAGAAGTGAGGAAGTTACTGAGATATGGGAAAGTTACTAGGTGAAGGAAGGTTACTGAGATGTGAAAAATTTACCGAGATTTAGGAAGGTACCGTGATATTGGAAGTTACTCAGATATGGAGAAACTAATGAGATATGGAAAGGTTACTGAGATGTGGGGTTTTTTTAAAAAAAGAATGATGAAAATACAATGAGAAGTTTAGAAATATAATGATGAGGTCATACGACGATGCCGGAGTAGAGAGAAATATTATAGAAACATTTGAAACAAACTGATAAGATATATAGGGCATATGATGAGAAGGGAATTATTAAGGGACATAAAGATCAGACAAATATAATATTTTGGACACATTAAAAGACATGATACCTTGTTGAAGACTTTAATTGAGGGTAGAGTCAAAGGGAAGCGAGCAAGAGGTAGGAAGAGATACAAGTGGGAGAGTAACATCACAAGATGGACAGGCTACAGTCTAGCCGAGTGTACCACCAAAGCAATAAACATGGGATGTTGTGGTCTGTTGCAGCCAATCTTCGTTGCGGAGACGGAACTTGATGATGATTAGAAGAAAATTTGTGTGTGCATTTAGTAACTTCTGGAAAGATCAAGGTGAATAAAGACAGAGGAAGACACAAAGAAAAGTTGCTGAATGTGTTATCGCCATGGAAGAACGGCCTAAATTGAGTTTATTAAACAATAGACAGCTAGTTATGGAGATACATTACCAGTTACACTACTTCACCGAAGACGATGTTTTGGGCCATTGGCGCAAATAAAACGGCGACACAACGCATTTCCATTCTCTGGACTACATCCTGCTGGAAATCTATTATGACAATGATCCTGTTACAAGAGAATTCAGAGGAGTTTGAGATTGAACGCTGAAGAAGAAGTTACACCACTCTATAAAGCGCTTGATTGAATGAGACTATATCTGTCAATATCTAGTGGTTATTTCCGCAAACAAATCTGACACATAGATATTACACACTATTATTGCTCAATATAACAGATAGCTATTACACACTATTATTGCTCAATATAACAGACAGCTATTACACACTATTATTGCTCAATATAACAGATAGCTATTACACACTATTATTGCTCAATATAACAGATAGCTATTACACACTATTATTGCTCAATATAACAGATAGCTATTACACACTATTATTGCTCAATATAACAGATAGCTATTACACACTATTATTGCTCAATATAGCAGATAGCTATTACACACTATTATTGCTCAATATAACAGATAGCTATTACACACTATTATTGCTCAATATAACAGATAGCTATTACACACTATTATTGCTCAATATAACAGATAGCTATTACACACTATTATTGCTCAATATAACAGATAGCTATTACACACTATTATTGCTCAATATAACAGATAGCTATTACACACTATTATTGCTCAATATAACAGATAGCTATTACACACTATTATTGCTCAATATAACAGATAGCTATTACACACTATTATTGCTCAATATAGCAGCGAAGTGTTATGTTTATAATACAAAATAATTATTTACCAGACAGTATCTATCGTCTAGGGATCAAGTCGAGTGAACATTGAGAGAATGTTACTAGCACAATTAGCTCTGTAGTGTATGGTACATGGATTTTGATCACGTAATTATCCATTTCTAGTTGAATTAACAGACGAACAAAGAACTGCGATTTATCAATATTATATGATACTGGCTTGAAAAATACTCAAGAGCAGGTCCTCAGAAATAGGGACAAAATGCATGTATGATTTAATGAGTTGTGTATATTATTGGAGGTGCTGAAAGAGTAACATGCATGTATGATTTAATGAGTTGTGTGTATTATTGGAGGGTCTGAAAGAGTAACATGCATGTATGATTTAATGAATTGTGTGTATTATTGGAGGTCTGAAAGAGTAACATGCATGTATGATTTAATGAGTTGTTTGTATTATTGGAGGGTCTGAAAGAGTAACATGCATGCATGCTTTAATGAGTTGTGTGTATTATTGGAGGGTCTGAAAGAGTAACATGCATGTATGATTTAATGAATTGTGTGTATTATTGGAGGTCTGAAAGAGTAACATGCATGTATGATTTAATGAGTTGTTTGTATTATTGGAGGGTCTGAATGAGTAACATGCATGTATGATTTAATGAGTTGTGTGTATTATTGGAGGGTCTGAAAGAGTAACATGCATGTATGATTTAATGAATTGTGTGTATTATTGGAGGTCTGAAAGAGTAACATGCATGTATGATTTAATGAGTTGTTTGTATTATTGGAGGGTCTGAAAGAGTAACATGCATGTATGATTTAATGAGTTGTGTGTATTATTGGAGGTCTTAAAGAGTAACATGCATGTATGATTTAATGAGTTGTGTGTATTATTGGAGGTGCTGAAAGAGTAACATGATTGCATGATTTAATGAGTTGTTTGTATTATTGGAGGTGCTGAAAGAGTAACATGCATGTATGATTTAATGAGTTTTGTGTATTATTGGAGGGTCTGAAAGAGTAACATGCATGTATGATTTAATGAGGTATGTGTATTATTGGAGGTGCTGAAAGAGTAACATCCATGTATGATTTAATGAGTTGTGTGTATTATTGGAGGTGCTGAAAGAGTAACATGCATGCATGATTTAATGAGTTGTGTGTATTATTGGAGGTGCTGAAAGAGTAAGATGCATATATGATTTAATACGTTGTGTGTATTAATGGAGGTGCTGAAAGAGTAACATGCATGTATGATTTAATGAGTTGTGTGTATTAATGGAGGTGCTGAAAGAGTAATATGCCAGATTTACTTAATAAAATCAGAAAGATATCATATTTATTTTATGAACTCGATATCAGAAAGTGAGGTCTGGAGAACATAGTTACAACGGGAAAGATTTAGGGCACGAGAGATCGAGGACGACAGCATATGAGAATATTAGAGTCTGACATCGTAGCATGTAGCGGTTAAGCTGTTCGTCGTATAAATAGGTCTTGAGTTCGAATCCGGCTAGTGTTTTGTTTACATGGTGGATTTTTTCGGAGATCCCTGTAGATTATCACTTGAAGCTACGGAGTTACGTGCTATGAGTGGTACTCTCGACAAGCGACGTGTCGCTTCGTTGAGAGTGACAGAGTAAATATGGGAAACCGAGTACAGTAAAGTCAATCCTCTACTACTTTTGAACCCTTTTTAAAATCGTGTCATTTCAAAGTGTCAAAAACGATTCCGATAAAAGATACTGAAATAGAAAGTTGTGGAGATTCATGATTGCCCACGCTAGTCGACACGACGCCTGATTATGATATTATTAGCTGTTATTCAACGTTTTTATCATATCATAATTATAATTATGAACTGCGCAAGTGAACAATGTTAACACTATCCAGGCAACAGTTGTATGGTTGTGTTTATATTCGTTAGGACTATCCAGGCAACAGTTGTATGGTTATGTTTATATTCGTTAGGACTATCCAGGCAACAGTTGTATGGTTGTGTTTATATTCGTTAGGACTATCCAGGCAACAGTTGTATGGTTATGTTTATATTCGTTAGGACTATCCAGGCAACAGTTGTATGGTTGTGTTTATATTCAAGTTAAGACTATCCAGGCAACAGTTGTATGTTTGTGTTTATATTCAAGTTAAGACTATCCAGGCAACAGTTTATGGTTGTGTTTATATTCAAGTTAGGACTATCCAGGCAACAGTTGTATGTTTGTGTTTATATTCGTTAGGACTATCCAGGCAATAGTTGTATGGTTATGTTTAAATTCGTTAGGACTATCCAGGCAACAGTTGTATGGTTATGTTTATATTCGTTAGGACTATCCAGGCAACAGTTTATGGTTGTGTTTATATTCAAGTTAGGACTATCCAGGCAAAAGTTTATGGTTGTGTTTATATTCGTTAGGACTATCCAGGCAACAGTTGTATGGTTATGTTTAAATTCGTTAGGACTATCCAGGCAACAGTTGTATGGTTATGTTTATATTCGTTAGGACTATCCAGGCAACAGGTGTATGGTTATGTTTATATTCGTTAGGACTATCCAGGCAACAGTTGTATGGTTGTGTTTATATTCAAGTTAAGACTATCCAAGCAACAGTTTATGGTTGTGTTTATATTCAAGTTAGGACTATCCAGGCAACAGTTGTATGTTTGTGTTTATATTCGTTAGGACTATCCAGGCAACAGTTGTATGGTTATGTTTATATTCGTTAGGACTATCCAGGCAACAGTTTATGGTTGTGTTTATATTCAAGTTAGGACTATCCAGGCAACAGTTGTATGGTTGTGTTTATATTCAAGTTAGGACTATCCAGGCAACAGTTGTATGTTTGTGTTTATATTCAAGTTAGGACTATCCAGGCAACAGTTGTATGGTTGTGTTTATATTCAAGTTAGGACTATCCAGGCAACAGTTGTATGGTTGTGTTTATATTCAACTATTTAGTTACTATTTATATACTTGGAATAGTCTTGGCTATTTTTGACATGCGATTCCAAGTATATCAATATTGGCCAAGGGGGGGGGCACAGGAGTAAATCAAGAAAAGGAACGAGAGAAGGCCTCATTGATTCAGAGAATATGTCTACTATAACTGTCGACGGTCGCGGTAGAGTCTAGTCTGCAAATACATATTTTCTACGATATCCGTAAAATATCGCTTCAAATAATGGGTTACATGTTCTTGGCAAGCTGCATGCCGTTTTGTTGAAAAGCACGGTATAGGGAAGCTGAATACAAAGACATCAATCCTCTACACTGTATGATGATAAATGACACAAATCGGTAGATACAAGGAAGTAAATTTGAACTTGTGACGTCAAGGCTATAATGGTTATAAGTTGCAACGTTGCAATACATTTACTTAATGATATGTTAACTATACTGGTAAAAACTTAGTAAACTTGTTATAACGCCATGGAGACAGTTGTCACCAATATAGCTAGAAAATTGGAACTCCCAACAATGAGCATGGTTAAAAAGCTCAATTACCTTGAAATCTCGAGTCACCTGGCATATCCTTCTCTCTAGAAGTTTGTGCCTATTCTTTACAGAAAGATAAAATGTGTGTAGATATATAACCAACTCACCGGCTCTGAGATATCATCATCATCAAGTGCCGTCTCCGCAACGAAGGTTGGCTGCAACGGATCTCCAATATCCCCTGTCTCTTGTCTTGGTGGTGCACTCTGCTCGACTGTAACCTGTCCATCGTGTGATTTTATTCTTCCACTTGCATCTCTGGCTCTTGCTCGCTTCCCTTTGACTTTACCCTCAAGTAAGGTCTTCAATAGGGTGTCATGTCTTTTAATGTGTCCAAAGTATTTTATCTGCCTGATCTTTATTTCTCTTAGTAGTTCTTTCTTCATATTAAGTGTCTTTAGCACCTCTTTATTTGTTTTCTTCTCTTTCCCTGATGTTCTCCCTATTCTTCTATATACCCACATCTCAAATGCATCAATTCTGTCTTCTAATTGTTTATTTAGTGTCCATGTTTCTGAACCATACATTAATATAGAAAATATATAACATTTTATAATTCTCATTTTTTAAAAACTTGTTTGTAATTTGTTTAGATGTTAATATTTTCCTCATGTCATTGAATGTACTTTTAGCTATTCCTATTCTCCTTTTAACTTCTGTTTCACATCTGCCATCATTTGTGACAATGTGTCCAAGATATTGATAATGTTTTACCTGTTGTAGTATCTGAGATATCACCAAATATCAAAAGTCCACTAAATTAATAACATCCTTGTTGAGATTCATGACGGAGAATAACGTCGACTTTCCCGGCCATAGTTGAAAATAAACCATTGGCACAGAATATATCTGTTCTCTAACTACACTACATCATTCTAGATATATTGTAGGACCATTGTCCTGCTACAAGAGTACATCAGTGGGAATGTTAGTCAGAACAATATAAAACAAAACAAAAATAACTGATAATATATAGTGCCCTTTTCGTATTTGATTTATTTAGCACGTTCATGTGTTTGGGAGGAGTTATAGAAGGAATCAGTCACTGCAAAGATGGCCTATGCGTTATGTGTGTGTCGTTTGTGTTAATGTATGTCCCTCAGATAGGTGTCTAAAGTTTCTGCACTATTGCGTAATGCCAACCTCCATGCACACCGGTTTTCGTCCACTTTTCCCAGCTATTGTAACCAATAGATGTCTTTATTCATGCCTTGCATTATATCTTTATTTCTCAGGAGTGATTTTTTTCAAACTATTGTCCCTTCAGAAATTGGCCAAAGTCTGCTGTAGGAAAGGCCGTATACACGCTTTAAGTAATTGGACATTGTTTCATAAATTGTCTGTACTTCTAGCGTCCACCAACAACCTCCCCAAAAGTATCCAGTATTTCGCGATCAAGTGTTTCTAAGACCGCATCCTTTTTGTGAATCTGTTTGAAGTTTGCTTAATTTCTACCAGCTCATTTTTCTCTAATGTATCCTTTTCTACATTTCCGCCTTGTTTCAATATTTGCAATGTACTAGCACAAGTATGGAAATGATAGTTACATTCTATTATCAATGTGTACCAGATAAATAGATAGAAGAATAGTTGGAATTTCTGACAGTAATAGACAATTTGTTATACAGTTTATCATGCTGACTCGAAATAAGATGAACAATGGAATCGGTTAACACAAGTGAAAGATGTGAACTCTATATTCAAATAAGATATTTGGGGTAGTCCATGAAGGTAATATTTTGAATCGTTTGTTGTCAACTACCGCGGGATCTCTCTTGCGTTAGGGGAATGACCATTATGGCACGTTTCACTAGCTTTGCCCTCAAAGAAATGTAATTATCCGATTAACCAGCTAACGTATTCAATCCAATTTTTGTAGATGATGTTACATTTGGTTAGACCCAATAAATATGTACTTAATATGTGTGTATCGTGTCCAGATTTTATACACGAAACAAATCCTTTGATATTTTTCGGCATACTAATTATTGTGTAGGCCTATCTAGAAAATGTTTTTACCACTTCAGACACAGATTCTGTGAGTTGATTACGCATGGGCATGTCTACTATTACAATAATGTATCCACCATGTTTGCATATAATGTGTGTTGCAGATAATTTCTGGGTTTGAAATAGAAGGATATAATATTCATGGAGTTTCTTTGTCGCATAAATACTTAACATTCTTATTTGTGATCTGCCCTAGTGTTGTAAATATTACTCCAAGACTTTTTCCTACTAACTACACACTTTCTGTAGAAACACTGTTGACAAAGAATTTGAGCGTGATATCGGATAAAACATTCAAATACCGTCTGTCTTGTATTCAATAGTACAAAATAGCGCGATTGGACGCTTAAATCATGTCAATTTATGGGAAACCAATCATGCGTAATTGGCGTCTTAATTAACTGCAAAACTTCTCAAACAAATGTGTGTGAGATGTATGTTGACAAGTAAATTTTTGACCTAAATCGCATATAACCGAAAATTGAAACTAGTGTCTGCATTTTAATGAAAATTTTAATTTATAGAGTCTATACGTTTTCAAATTAACGCACACAATTTCAATTATGTGTTTTTTATATTTGCGGAGATACATCATTTTAAAGCTAGGCAAAACTGGCGAAACGTGCTATAGGTTCCCTGCAGGATGTTCAGAGAATGGAGATTTGCTGTGTCGCTATTTTCTTTGCGTTAGTGGTCTTCATACCAGACTTTTGGGGACAATAACAGCTATGATAATGTAATGTTGTTACTGGTAACTTATATAATTTAAAAAAATAGTAAAACTAATGTAAAAGATAATAACAAAACACAAAGGAGCAAAGACTTTTTCTAAGTTACGGTTTAATAAAAAATACGAAACCAGACTTCGACAGTGTTAAGTGTACGTTAAGTAATTTAATTATTCCCAGGAACTGTGGACGTATGCGGCCATACCGCTAGTGGTTCTTCCGGTTTATCAGTTCGCTCACACAGCGGGATTATCTTTTCTTGTCAGCCATCCGAATTGTTTTCACGGTCATAGCTATTGACTTTCTAACCGCTGTCTGAGCTATGACCGACTTGACCACAGCTGCCCACAAAGATAGTATAAATATTATCTTTAAAACAAATACAGAATTTCTTCTGTAATCTTTTTTCTTCAGTAGTTCTCAAACTCCTGGATGCACTAGGGACAATGAAATGTATTACATACTGGTTAACAAATTGACCACTATATCTGCAAAATTTGTCCCACACATCCAACTTCAACATGGCTTCTGTGTCGCTTTGACCCTCTATGGGATGGGGCAGTTGTCTCCTTAGTTGTCTCCTACTACATGCACGGCAGGTTACAGTATCGCTATTCTTTGCTCTTCTTTCTGGTTCCGACAACATACAGTACTTTTCAGTAATGTTTGACTATATTCATAGTGGGTATATTTCGCCTTTCGATTCTGCTGTAGAATGGATAGTGAGATCGGCTTGCAAAGCCAGTTGCTCGTCGAATATTCTTTTGGTTCCAAAAGCCGATACTCTTCATTGAACTGGCGATATGATCGCATGTATTAGCTATTTGTGGCGTCTAAATGTTTCACAATAGTTGAATAGTAATAAATAAATATATATATGATTGCTTTTCTACGTCATTACAAACGGCCAGGAACCAGTCAAGTATAAAGTTTCTAATGAACTACGAGGTCCTCAAAATTTCAGACATGGTTACTTGCCAAGGAAGGTTTCATGGAGAAAGCACCTGTCCAAATGCAGTAACCCCCTCTCGGCTTTGTTGATTAATTTCAAGGGAAATGCAACGCCAATACGCTTGGAATCAAGCAGAACTGCGGGAGATTTAGGAAGATGGTTTAATACACATTCGATTGCCTTAGGGTCTCTTGTCCAGATTGTTGTAGATTTTTACTCCCTTAGTTTACAAATAGTTACCGGTTAGTGCCGTGTATGTCTGGATAACGGATTGTGACGTGTCATATTTACTTCTTGATTTAGCGTCTGTGGCAATGGTGTAGTCTTTACAGGGCATTTGTTTGGATGCCCGTGAGGATTATTTCTTAAAGCTAGGGAGTTACGTGCTTTGGGCGATACTTATTGCAGATAGCTTGCTGTTCTGCTGAAAGAGATTGAGTAAATATTTGAATGTGAAAACACCAGTACAACACTGTTAATCTTCAAAGTCTCTTGAATCTTCTTTTTTTAATTCGGTATCTTGTCTGTGTTCTATATTTGATATAATAACATTGACCTATTGAAGTCACTCTGTCATAAACATCACAGGTTTTCAACGTGGGGTTCGTGGCGCACTCATGGGAGCCACAAAGACTTTCAGGGGGTGGGGCAAGCAGAAGAAATAGGAATTTGATATCAACAGAGCCGTCTAGGAGGGGAGGGGTAGAGGTATGTAATTATTTGGTGAATAACCAACACGGTTGATAGGATCAGAGGAAGGCAACTATTTGGATGATAAACAACACGGTTGATAGGATCAGAGGAAGGTAACTATTTGGATGACAAACAACACGGTTGATAGGATCAGAGGAAGGTAACTATTTGGATGACAAACAACACGGTTGATAGGATCAGAGGAAGGTAACTATTTGGATGACAAACAACACGGTTGATAGGATCAGAGGACGGTAACTATTTGGATGACAAACAACACGGTTGATAGGATCAGAGGAAGGTAACTATTTGGATGACAAACAACACGGTTGATAGGAACAGAGGAAGGTAAAACTATTTGAAGGACAAACAACACGTTTGATAAAATCGCCTTAACCTATGGGATTAACAACCTACTAGTTCTCCCTCCTCAGTCCTCTCGTAACGACATTCACGCAGGTTGCAGTGTTTCTTTTTATTTCTCCCTGTTCTGACCCCTGTAACAAGCATGCGTATTATTGTCTATTGTACATGGATTAAAATCCCATTACAGACGATTCTCCCGTTAACCCATCCAAAGTGATTACATGAGTCATATCTGCGATTACTGTGTAATTATTATATGATATGTCAATGCTGTCACACACAGTCAACAGTTAATTGCACTACTTGAGTTTGAAGACTTCACTAAAACCAGTTTGTCTAGTCGCTTGTCAATTATTTTTAGTGCAAACTACTGCCTAAGCATAAACTTATATGTAAACATAGCATGATATATTATCTTGCACGTAGTTTGTGTAGCTAACGAGTAATACACAATACATTACATATTTGAACATGCAAGTATCTCAAGGTACAGTGATATGTTACGGGGTCTGACACGTCACGATAACAGTTGGTTGTTAACAAACATGAGGAATTAATTTTATAATAACTGAAGTATATTATGTACAAGGCATTGTTATTCAACTGTTGTTAAATATTTAAGCGCAACTAAAACATACATTAGTATCGCCATTAATCGTATCGACATTACAATGTGGATGATTGGCGTTCGAACTATCTAGCTCGGCGATTTGGGTATGTTGATGCGAGCACATTCAGCTGTGCTACCGTCCGACTTGCGTCGCGAACGTTAATTACGTTATTGTTATTATTCAGATAAGATATTCTTTCCATAACGTTGTCTTATTTACTATTAAAGGAGATCAAAATTAAACAAATAAAATATTGTGCACACGTTAAAAATATGACATTTTGTTGAAGGCGTTACCTGACGGCATGGTTTAGTGAAGGTAAATAATGGGTGCAAGTTGGAGGGAAACCTCACGAGAAGTACAGGATACATGCTGTCAGAATGCACCACAAAGGCAAGAAACAGATAGTTTTGGAGATCTGTTGAAGTCGGCCTTTGATGCGGAGAAGGTACTTGATTGTTTTGTTTGTTTTTCGTTCGCTCCATTGTAACCGTCACGGATATCCGTGCGATTTCCGCCGGGAGCGTGATTACGTTGTGCCACCGTTATGCGCCTTGTAGGCCTAGCACATCCTATTTCGGCATGCCTTGACAATTCGGGTGGGCTACCCTTAGTCTGTGACAGCCTCTATATCTGTCTCCAGGCACGCGTAGTGGGGACTCTTCGCCCAGACGATTTTTGCTCTCGTCTGACTCGCACGAGGTGTTCCACTGTCTATGAACTTGCCTCGTGTAATTGGACGTGCTGTGCCCATTGGGTACTGAACCGTTTCTCATCCGTGAGCCTGGTTCCTTAAGGGAAAAACTCAACAGAGGAGTTAGACCCTGGCTCTTTCGCCCTCTTAGCCGAGGTGTCATTCACCGACATCTTGTACCCCTTGTCCAAGTTCGAGTCTCACACCACGCGTTTGAGAGCAAGGCGTTCTCGAGCTGAACGTCCTTGTCCCAATAGCGCCTGAGCCCATCAGGTACTGAACCCTTTCTCTCTTCAAGTGTATTTCCGGTGTAGGAAAACCTGACAGTAGAGTTGGGCCAGGGCTAAATCGTTGTCCCTTTTGTGCCTGAGCCCATCGGGTACAGAACCCATTCTCTTCGCGAGCATATTTCCGGTTTAGGAATGCTCGACATTAGAGTTGGATTAGGTCTTCTTGCTTTACCAAACGCCAATGAATGGGTCTAGGTCTCTGCCTGTAAGGAACACAGGTAACTAGAAGCTCGTCTCGAGCTGACGGAGCTTGTAGTTCCCCTTTCCTAGGGACTTTTCACTTTCTATTTGCAGTTCGCGCTGCCCTCTAGCGCTGTTCTGCCCTTTCATTGTTTCATTGTACTCGGTATGAAATCTTTTTGTCTCTCGCCATGCATCTACCTTTACGTGCATTTTACATTGTCCGCCCCTCCAATGTTCGGACTGGACTGACTAGCTAGACTGTATGTAGACAGTGTCGCTATATGTGGTGATGCTGGTGGTGTCGGAGATATTGTCTGTCCTTTGTGCAGGCAAATCTCTTTCCATCTGCTACCTCCACATTCTCGGACACGATCCCCAAATGATTTGGCCAGAATCAGCTCGAGCTGTTGTATTTCTGTTTCCAGGGTGCACCGCGTGCAGGTACATTCGGGATCTTGGTTATCTGCTAACCCTGGGTCCGCCTAGAGCAATGCGTTCCCTTTGCACCCCAAGGTACTTGATGATGAGTCTTCTTTATGGACACTCTGAATAACTCAAAATTCTAGGCAAGTCAACCTGCTAGAGCCAATGACATGTCTAAAAACTCAAGTATTTTTACCACGTTCCCAGCTACAATAATTTCAATTGCTATTTTCTCTATGCTGTTATTTCTCTTTGTATGACAAAAAAAAACAAACCCGCTCATCTTTTTTGGTTATAATGTTGTTTAAGAGTCAGCACACTTGCACATTTAATGTTCTCAATACTTATATATTTTTGTTTCACTGTCCATGGTATCCATCTATAGCAGCTCATTTGGAAGGAGCGAATGTTGCTAGATTCTATGTATATTTCAGTTATACAAGAGCAGTTCCCGGAATGATTATATTTTTTTTAGAAAAACGTGTATACTTACAAACTAGTTGGATATCTACTATCTCCTTCAATGTAGTCCCCTTGTAATTTTATACGTTTATTCCAGTGCTCATGTCACCGAAGGAAGCATCCTTCCTGATAGACATTTTTCTGAATAATCATTATGTGCCTCATCGCGGTGTCTTGAATCTCTTCAATGTTATCGCTTCAGTGTTCTTTCATTTGTTCTCTTAAGTTACACAAACAAAAGAAAGCCACATTGATCAAGACCTGGTGAGTTTTGAAGTTGCGGGAACAATACAATTTTGTGAAAGAGAATGCCACTAAAGTGTATTAATACCATAAGATATAGAGAGATGTGAAGAAACATGAACGCTTACCTCACTCGCCATGACACTTGATTAATTGATCTTTCTATAGCATCGGATTTGGAAGGAATAACTGTTAGATTCTAGACATCTTTGAGTTATACAAGGACTGTCCAATAAGTTCCTAGACTGAGTATTTTATGTGCGTGGAACAAATATGTCTTTATTTCCTTGAAAAACCCCATTCGTTCTGTTCACTTCTAAACAAAACAGAACATAATTTATGCCAAGCTAGAATCCATATATTTGTTACATGTTCCTTCTGCGTGTTACGGTATCACTTTTTTTCTGGGAGAGTATTGTCTTTCTCAAAGGCAGTTTCACCTTCACTGTTTCCTGTCACTCAATTTCTCATTGTACAACACGGTCTGTCCAATTGTCTTAATTGTCGACGTTTGTATATAGTAATGTCCGTCTTATGTCATTGTTAGAAATGTTTTGTGTATAGTAATACTCACCTGTCTTATGTCATTGTTAGATGCTTTTTATGTGGTAAGGTACATTTGTCTTACATAATTTTTATGTGTTGTTTTCTGTGGTAATATCCGCCTGTCTAATGCTTATGTTGTTTTCTGTGGTAATATCCGCCTGTCTAATGCTTATGTTGTTTTCTGTGGTAATTTCCGCCTGTCTAATGCTTATGTTGTTTTCTGTAGTAATGTCCGTCTGTCTAATGCATATGTTGTTTTCTGTGGTAATATCCGCCTGTCTAATGCTTATGTTGTTTTGTGCAGCAATGTTCTATACTCTAGGACCAATTCTAGGTCACACAAACGTGCGGGTTTGACATCCCCCCCCACACCTAAGGTCCTGGGTTCATGTTACATCAGAAAAGAAAATAATTTCATAATACAACTTCCATGAAAAATACAATTTCGCAGTAACCTTAATCTATGTATGACCAGGTCTAGTGGGGTGTATGGTTGTTTGATAATGAAGGGGACAATCCAGAGTTCCCGTGTGCAAGCAGCGTACGCGAGCTCGGACATAATTAGGAGCAGACGGATAAATACCATGTTAAGTAAATTTTGTTTCATTTAAATTTATGATTCTAAAACTTTTATATAAAACACTCTCAAATTTATAGAAAGACGTTACATCAGCGACCTTTGCCGATGCTGCAGTGTTTATGTTCTAGAGCTGATGTTCCTTTGTAAGAAAGAGATCGTATTATACATTGATGTTGTTTGTTTTCATTCGTAATAATGACAAGCAATGAAGCTCTTACCGCAGCAACGAGCAGTCTAACTATGGAAGTATTCGCCGTAACGCAGGCACATTACTGGCTGGAATCGCAAACCTATTACCATTACTGCATACTAAGTGATTCACTGAATATGATTCAGAAAGTCAAAACAGGTGATGTACGTAGGGAATGGGCAGTCATTGGAGAGAGCTAAAATGCGGGCATCACTACGAAAACTCACGCTTATTTTTGTCCCCGGACATGTGGGTGTGAAGGAAACGAACGGGCCGACAAATTAGCTAGTCTCGTCACCACAACAGACGATCATACTATGGACCGAGCAGACATACTCACTGCTCTTTGTGAGTTCTCACGATCAGAGGATTTTGAGATGAATAAGCATGGGTCAATATCAAGAATACAAGAATTGGGAGTGAGGATGGATGTTGCCCGAAGAGAGCCACTGACAAAGATTTCAAAAAGAGTAGTGAACCACCAAAGAACCAGAACAATCAACCGTTATACCCTGATAGATTTACTGAAGTGGAGATCTGAGAACCTAAGAACGTGTCCGGTGTGCGAAGATGATAATCAACATACCTAACCTAACATCTAATACCTAATACACAATGAAGCTCTTATTTTATATGTGCATGAAGATGGCGAGGTTCTTTCAGAGCTTTTATTCATACCAAGAAGACTTCAACTCTCAGCGACATTCAGTGCTTTGAGAAGACGCCTCCTACTCAGAGAGGTTACATGCGCGACCTTCGACTGTACTATAAGACCTCTGTATATAATGTATCAGGATTGTGTTCTGATTTATGGTTTTCATTCTGATTTTTAAAATTATTATCGTGATTTTCTTTGGTCACTATTTATATACTTGGAGTCACCTTGGTATTTTTGGAATGCGACTCCAAGTATGTACATAGTGACCAACAAAAACACGACATTAATTAAAAAAAAATATTAAGGTATGAAGTCCTAATTAATTCTGTACAGATGTCACCTACACGCGAAAGTCACGGTATACACGTCTGAAAAAAGGCACGCTCCATCATTATGCATACATACATCCAATCGCATGAAAACATATAACTATTTGACGGTTCAGCATTAGTGACTTTTGACCATACTGGTACCAATGTCGTTAAAGTACTTACATACGAACAACACATTATGAGCTCGTTTGTGGTTCATTTTTGTTGTAATGTCATCTTCTTTGTGCCTTTTGCCCAGATTGTTATCTTTTGCTGTAATATCCCCTGTTCTGTATGTTACTCTGTTTGCTATCGTTATATTGTAACTCCCTATATTTTATGTCCGTTACCCAAATTCATATTTTTGTATTGCAATACCTCCTTTTCAATTCCTTGTTCCCAGAATACTTTCTTTATTGTAATGCCCTTTTTGTATTCACATTTTCCCAGTTTGCTGTCTCTGTAATGCCCTCTATTCAATGCCGTTTGCCAAATTTGCTTACTTTGTGTTGTACTTTTATCTTTTTATTCCTGCAGTTTGCTATGTGCTATGTTCTTTGTGTTGTACTATAATCCATCCTACTGCTATATCCACTGTTTTCCTTTCTTGTATTGCAGCTTCCTCTATGGTACATAATCGATACAACATAAACAAGTTTGTTAGTCTCCTTGACCTTGTGATTTCTAAATAGATGTATCTTGAGAACACGGGTCTGTAAAAATTCTGATCTGTTATTATGTTGTTCCTTTCAGGTGTGTTTCCGTTTACCTGTGCTAATTTGTCATCCGTGACAAACATCAGCACTTGTATTCAAAACATATCGAAAGAATGTGCTACAAAGTTGACAAGTTACGAATCAAGATATTTCTATTTGGTGCTTAACAAGGGGTTATGGTGATAGAAAATTAAACATATATGCAGTGGTGTCACCTGGGGGGAGGGGGACTCCGGCATGACATGGAAGATTGGGCAGTTTGGCTATCTATATTTTTCTTCTTCGATCTTCATTCTTACAGTTCCGCCGGTTAGCAGGATATAGTCCGGAGAGCAGAATGCCTATGTAGTGTTCAGACCTGGTTTATTTAGTTCGGCTGCGCTATATGGATCTTTCGACCAGACACATTCGATTTTAGCACGGCCAGATCCGTAGATACTCATTCGTTAAATGAGAAGGAATGGTTACATAAAGTCTAAAAAAAAAAAATGTTGAAGTTTTTTTTCGGAAAACCAGTTGTGGGGAGGTGGTATTGTACAATTCTTAGCAATGTTTCTTGATATAGAATTCCATACTCCATTTTCATGGGGAAGGGGGTGCTTGAAGCTCTCCTACCCCATTCTCCCATATATACGGCCGTGAACATAACACTTTGGAATCACTACACTTTTGACTTCTACCAGATCGCTTAGCTGAACTTCCTTAACTGCCTCTTAAGACGTGGGGGATGAATTTAGCTTTCCTGTATGATCACGCCTCTTATCTAAGACAAGATATGCACACTTAAATAACCCTCTTATCTGGTGACAAGTTATGCACAATTGAATAAACAAAGCTTTCACTGTTCATCCTCTCAATATTTTTAGACATTCACTATAACCTTTGAACTGGACTTTAACGTGACATGACCTTGACTTTTGAGAACATAGACATATGCAAATTAGCATTGATTAAGTCAAGCAGTATCAATACTAACACGGGGTAGGAGGTGCTTTTATGCGTTCCAATTAAAGCCTGTAACATGTTGAAACAAGTTGTAACAATTATAGGAGTACATCATTTATTGTAGTATATTCTGTTTTTGGTATCCACGCGAGATCTAAACACATGAACTAGCTAGTCTGGTCTAATCTCTCCTTCCTGTAGCTCTTATTTCTAGCAAGGGCTAATGAAATATCTGCATTTGGAGGGTCCTCAAATTATGACCCATACAGGACCCATATAGCTAGGTTGCTAGACATATAGCCAGAGATTCTAAAAATCTTAATGGTTAATTTTTTTATTTGAATCACTAATGTTGTTTGTTTGTTTAAATTCTAAGGAATTACTAGCAAATGAACTCTTGTATCCTCTTCTGCAATAGGAACGTTTCTGAAGAACTTTATTTGATAATCTAGATTCCCTAAAATAACATATGGATTTCAGTGGCGTGGTTGTTAAACAATTTGCCATGTGTACTGAGGAGCGCGGTAGCCTAGTTCATAGCTTGCTATCATTGGTTTACAGCGTGTCAGGTTCGAAACCACGTCCGGACAAAAAAAAATTCATCCGGGTTGTGATTTCTCGCATGACACGACCACTACTCCAGTCGACTCAGATGTAAATGAGTACCTGACGCATGAGTTAGGTGAGGTAAAGACAGAAAGGAAGGGAACTGGCCACCCCACCTAATAGTTGCTGCGGCTTAGTACATGCAGAGTTATCTTCATCCCCGACGGCAGGTTGCTGCCATGAGACATACCTTACCTTACCATGTGTACTGACGAGGTCAGAGTTTCTATACACGACAGTTACGTCTTGATTACCGCTATACATTTTGTTGGAGATCGTTTGGTCTTCTCTCGAAGCTATTGAATTCAGTGCTATGTGTGGTACTCTTGGCATGCGGCGTGCAGTTTTTTAGAGGGGGCCAGTACATACGGGTAACCTGGAGTACAATTTAGTCAGTAGTCTATTTATGTCTTTTGATTCGTTTTTGATTCGTACGACTACGAACATATATTGAACCACAACTTCAAAACACCCAAATGGGCTTCCGTAAGAACAAAAGCTGTACTGATGCTATCTTTACACTTAGACAACTAACAGAAAGAGCCACAGAAAACAACAAAGAATTATATATCGCATTTGTAGACCAAGAAAAGGCATTCGACAGAGTAGACAGACAACAACTATGGAAAACACTATCAATATACGGAGTAACATAACATTTAATCAATATATGCAAGGGCATTTATGCTAATAGCCAATGTGCAGTAAGAACAAATGCAGGTGTGTCCAATAAATTCCAAATTCAATCAGGAGTTCGCCAGGGGTGTGTCCTATCCCCCCTACTTTTTAATAACATATATCGACCACATCTGTAAACTAACAAGTACCAACGAAGAAGATAACATAAAAGACAAATTGAACAAACTACTCTTTGCAGACCTCCAAGTACTAATAGCGACATCAGAAGAACAATTGCAAGACCATATGTACAAACTCCACACAACATATCTTCAAAAATTCAACATGAAGATTAATATTGAAAAGACTGAAATAATGGCAATAGCAAAGAAAGAAAGAAATATCACTATCTCCATCGATGATAAACACCTTAAACAAGTAAATGAGTTCACTTACTTAGGAAGCATTATATCGAGTGAAGGAAAACAAGTAAAGAGATACAAAATAGATGCAACAAAACATACCAGATCCTAGGACAGATGACACGCATTTTCAAGAACAAAAATGTAAACATAGACACTAAAGTTGCATTATACAAGACTATTATTATTCCATCACTATGCTACCAGTGCCAAATCTGGACAATGACAACACAAGACAAAAGAAAAATAGTGACAACAGAAATGACATGTCTACGAAGAATACTCGGAGTGTCATTAAGAGATAGAATTAGAAACGATAACATCAGACAGATAACCAAAACAATATAGAGATAGAATTAGAAACGATAACATCAGACAGATAACCAAAACAATACCAGTATTGGAACACATCAAAAGACAACAGATCAAGTGGTTTTCACACGCTTCCAGACTACCGACATATAGCATGCCACAAATGGCCATGACACATAGACATAACGGTTATAAAGCCAGAGGCAGACCATGTAAAAGATGGATCACAGAAATCAAAGAAGCCACAGGAACAAGCTTACAAACAGCGCACAAGAAGGCCATCTCCAGAGAACTCTTCCACCCCTGACGCTGCAAGACAAACAAGGGACACAGCGTATAGATAGATAGATAGATAGATAGATTCGTTTTTGAGTCATGAATAAGATATCATAATACGATATGCAGATTAAGATTGCTGGGACACACTAGGAGGATGGAATATGACAGAATAAAGAAAGATCTAGTCTATGAAGAATTAGTTTGAGAAAAGATCTAAGGGTTGACCTCTACTTCTGTACAAAGATGTATGCAAAAGTGATGTGCATGATACAGTCATTGATACAGAATTATTGGAACAGGATGGATCGTTTTGTGTGGAGGAGAAAAAGACTAAGCAGACTAAGTAGAAAGACTAAGTAGAAAGTGATAATAGGCTACTCAAGGGCTGCACGTCTAAGAAGACAGACATCAGCGCACAATGATACAAGTGGCCCTGTGAATAATTGCATATGCAGTGGAAGCCTCTTTATTACTCAGATTGATCTTGTGAGTTACATCCATCATTGTAGATTATATTTCTGATAACACAATAATAAAACTATAGTCTGGAAAGATAAAAAGTTGTCATTTCTGATAACACAATAATAAAACTATAGTCTGGAAAGATATAAAGTTGTCATTTCTGATAACACAATAATAAAACTATAGTATGGAAAGATAGAAAGTTGTGTAAAATAATAAGACATCTAAAATTTTGAGAAAAAATAAAACAAAACAAAATCAACGATTTTACACTTTGGATATATCCATAGGCGATCAGTCATTTTCGGAGTTTGTCAGCGTTATATCACTTTCCTGCATCGCCCACTAGATTGAATGTGTTTTCATAACTGAGAAAGTTGAAAACATGTTGAAGTAGAGTATATAGTATAATTGTGGAGTTCATGGCAGTGTGGTTAGAACGCCGTTCTTAGACAATGAGGTCCCGTGTTCAGTCGACTGTTGGGACATAATTTTTTCTTTCGGAGGTACAATCAAAATCCTTCTTGTACATGTCGCGGCGTCTGCTATGCAAAGCGGCTTTTTTTCCACAGTGCATATAAAAATCCTCCTTGCACTCATTCACAGAAAAACATGTAGTAACGAAAGTTTAAAAAATAAAAAAATACTGTGGAATAAAATACAATGGGATTAAGTCACGTCCATCTGGTGTTTTTTCTTCTTTTTTGTTCATTCTCACTCCTGCAAATTAGCAAGATGTAGTTCGGAGAATGGAATTCGTTGTGTCATGATTTTTTACTGCGCTGCGATAAACAATATGAAATACCGTGCAATGCTCTTTCTTACTCAGGTTGGTCTTGTGAGTTACATCCATCATTGTAGATTATATTTTGTATAGCACACTAATAAAACTATATTCTAGAAAGATTGAAAACGTGCCTAATATAATAAGATATCTACAATTTTTTTTTAAATTCGCTACTTTCGCCCTGAATCGCCCGATTACAACCTGGCATCGTAGCCACTTCTACCCTATATTGGTAAAACTCTAGCTCCACCTCATAACCTCCTTAGTCACCTCTTATGCCATGTTTCTGCTGCTCTTTCGACCCCATCAACGTACGGAAGATTTTGTGTTTGATCAAGAGTACCGGCCTCTATGATATATCTGATGTCGATGTATTGCTTAATTCAACGTGCTAGTTTTTATTGTAAACCAGAAGTGGGCGAAATACGGTCCGTGGAGTAAATCCAGCACGTAGAACCTTTTATTCTGGCCAACTATAACTAAAAAACAAAAACACTACTTGGAGTTCTGAGGTCTAGGCAAATCTTTTTGGCCATTTATCGTAAGAGAAATGATCAACTCGGACTCTTTCCTGATAATGATAAGATTGCCCATCTCAAATGTCGGTTACATAGTCGAATTAACTGTTTTTCATACATATTTCAAAATTACAATAGTAAAAATAGACATTTTAAAATCTTATTTTAAATATTAAGTATTCTATATGGAATTAGTAAAACAAATTCCAAGAAAGTGCTATTTTTAAGAATACAAAATAATATAAATCTGTGTGTGGTGTAGTGAGCTCGCTTTAGAAGTGTATTAGCTTTGGAATAGAACGGAGCGAGTTCAACAACCATCAATGACTTGGGCGACACTACCTCAAGTTGACCCTGAAATTCAATGGCTTAAATGGCTTCATGCCTAAAATGTACTCTTCCATTTCAATTCACTTTTGCAATTCAAACAATAACCTCCAGGGACTCCACAAGATAATCTTGTAAACAAGTCCTAGTTGATTTATTTCGAACCTTCAAGTGCACATATAATGCTGGATCCAGTAATGGTGGAAAATAATAGTAAGTGATATACCATGCATTACATGTCAAAATAAATATAAGATTCAAGTTGTGTTTACTATGAATATGTGTGTTTCCTGTGGCGACATACGGATTTATTTAGCATGTGCACTAAATAAAACAGTGGCCAAGAGAATAACTTCATTTGAATTAAAGTGCCGTAGAAGAGTTCTGAGAATACCATGAACAGCAAGGAAAACAAACCTGGAATTAAGAACAATTAACGCTCAGGAAGGCTGGCTTCTGAACACCATATTAAAGAAAAAGCTAGGGTTTTTAAGTCACATTAAGAGACACGACGGCATGAGAAAGTGTTACTGGAGGGGATGATAGAAGGCAAACAGGGGCAAAGGCTACCCAAGACGCCGCTGGACAAAAGACACTCAAGAATGTCTGCGCATGTCACTAAAAGAGACGGGACAACTTGCTCAAGACCGCGGAGAGATCAAGAGAACCATAAGGAAGACTATGTTCTAGAATACTCAATTCAAAATCTAATAAATTTATAGCTTTACAGGCTTTCGAGTATAAATGCTACAGAAGAATCCTACGAATTTCCTATAGGGAACATAAGACCAATGTGTACGTAATAAATAAAGTAGAGATGTGTGCAGGTGTCCAGGAGCCATTGCTTTCAATAGTGAAACGACGAAAACTAGCATGGTTCGGACATGTATGCAGGCACGATTCCTTGTCAAAAACAATACTGCAGGGAACTGTCGAGGGTGGAAGAAGCAGAGGAGGACAAATAAAGATATGGACAGACAACATCAAGGAATGGACAGGGCTAGATATTTCCACACTCATCCGCATCGCTGAGGATATAATTCACTGGAGGACTCTGTGTGCTGAAGCATCCAATGTGGTACCCCTACAACCCTGAAGGGTTATGGGTTTATTGATTGATTGATTGAAATCTATAGCATCTATAAATCTAATAAATCTATAGCATCTATAAATCTAATAAATCTATAGCATCTATAAATCTAATAAATCTATAGCATCTATAAATCTAATAAATCTATAGCATCTATAAATCTAATAAATCTATAGCATCTATAAATCTAATAAATCTATAGCATCTATAAATCTATAGCATCTATAAATCTAATAAATCTATAGCATCTATAAATATAATAAATCTATAGCATCTATAAATATAATAAATCTAGCATCTATAAATCTAATAAATCTATACTCATTCATGGAAAAGTATAGCAGGGATGCAGCGGCATGACATTCACCTTCATAGGCCCAAAAACCAATGCCTCTAGTTCATTTTCAGACTCCCATATACTGTTGTTAACCATATTAATATATCCCATATTTGATCCTACGTTTAACCATGCACTACTCGGTTAACATATTCCATATTCGATCCTACATTTAACCATGCACTATTCGGTTATACTATCCCATATATTCCATCCTACGTTTAACCATACACTACTCGGTTAACATATCCCATTATTTGATCCGACGTTTAACCATACACTACTCGGTTAACATATCCCATTATTTGATCCGATGTTTAACCATACACTACTCGGTTAACATATTCCATTATTTGATCCTACGTTTAACCATACACTACTCGGTTAACCGATCCCATATTTGATCCTACGTTTAACCATGCACTACTGGGTTAACATATCCCATTATTTGATCCTACGTTTAACCATGCACTACCCGGTTATCCTATCCCATATATTCCATCCTACGTTTAACCATGCACTACTCGGTTAACATATCCCATATTTGATCCTACGTTTAACCAACCATACACTACTCGGTTAACCTAGCCCACAATTTGATCGTACATTCCATACATTATTCTCCACTGCACACTGCTGTAGACCTCTCGTGGATATAATTTACTTCTTTTTTATCCTCCTATTCTTCTCTAATGATTTGATACTGGTATCAAGTGTGCACCCATATAGTTTTGTCGATAATCATTCACGGTTTTTGTCTTGATAAAAGCTCTTTAGCGGAAACATTGTCTATGCTTGTTGTTTCATAATTAGTATGTTGTTTTAGCTATTGGAAGCACATTACTTTACCGCAGGGGGGGGGGGGGGGTGACAATATGGTTATAGTAACCAGCTTGCCAAGTCATTTTACTGGCCCGCCTTGTTGATTTAAAAATAATAATTTCACTGGTTCTAGTGCTCAGAAATCACTACTTGCAGCATTGAAATTAGCCAGGGGCGAGTTGGGTTACTATGTTTGTTCCGTCCAGGTCGGAAACATGAATAGCACAGTTACCGATGCAGGGTGCAAACATTCCTAGTATTGCCGCTGAGTACTTGCAGCTTAAAGGACTAAATAATAATCTCTCCCCCCTTTCCAAACCATAAGAGAATATCCTGCTCAACAACTCAGGAAAGTTTATTTCCAAAGATGTTTCTATTTCTACTAATTTTGCGTTTCTCCGTATTACCGCAGCCTGCATTTATCCGCGTGTTTGTGTTGTATCCGAAACGTTAGATTTTTATCTCTGTATTTCCCAGTCCAAGACACCCCATACAAGCATCTCTGAACACAAGAACATTCTTTACAATTTGGCAAGAACAGAAAGATTATACAAACATTCAATAGAGTTCCTTTAATGCACTATCAGTCTTAAATACGTGATTTAGCTATACCGGTGAAAACTTATATACGGTGACACACCCTCCCCCACCTTTTCCCCTAACGGCTTTCCAAAAATAAGATATTCCTACAAAATCTGATTTTTCATTTTTATTTTTAAGTTGTACATTTAGAAATTCCATCTTCTTCATTTTTTACATTTCACTGAAAGTAATAATTGTGTCCTCTGACGGAAATGTTTAGCAACATCCAACTGTTATCATAACATCACAAATGTCTTAGTGCATCATTTTGTCTAAATCCGTGAATGAAGACACTAATGTAACGGGGTGGGGGGTGTCAAAACTGATGATTTGCATATGCATATGGATAAAACTTACATATGGATAAAACTTACATATGGATAAAACTTACATATGGATAAAACTTACATATGGATAAAACTTACATATGGATAAAACTTACATATGGATAAAACTTACATATGGATAAAACTTACATATGGATAAAACTTACATATGCATATGGAATCTGATGATATCTGACGATGTTATCATATTTGGTATCGTTGATTTAATGAAGGTAACACTAATCGTGTCTCAACCAGATTCTTCGCCTCGAAGACTTATGTTTATTTTTGTGTTAAACAACTAATGCACAACATCAAGGACATCAATTATGTACATCAACAAGAAATCAAATAGTTGCATCAAAAAATCTACCGCTAAGAGTTAATGTCTGCATTCAGCGGTTCGCTATCGCGATGTCATCTACTTTCTCTGGCTGTTCTATTTACACCTAGTCCTAGTTATTCGCTACTGTGGACTGTTTGTCGATCGTATAGTATTTTAGAGAATCGTTCCTATCTCTAACGTCGATGCTTGTAATGGAGGTTGGCAATCTTCACGCTGGCAACTCACAGGTTTTGTTTGCAGAAGAAACTGAGTTTCTTTCTCACTTGTATACTATTCGAATTTCGTTTCGCCGTACCTCCTACCTTGGATTCACTATCCGAAAACACTTATAACTAATACTCACACATTGAATCTTAGACGTATTTCGAAGTTTCCTGACTAATCATTACACGTATAATTCAAGACGTTTTCTCGATGTTTCAAGTCTACCTATTTCTCTGGTAATTCGGCATCTCTTCTGTAAACTGCTTCGCAGACTCGACTCCGAGAGTCTGACTGCTACCAGCCGAAACCAAATTTCAGTCCCCTGTCTCTGACTGTCCTACCGGCTGAATCCTCCTGAACTGAATATGTTCCCCAATTATTAGTAGTTCTAATATAATGCACGTGATTGCATTTAATTTCAGACCTCAAACTTTAAACGATCAATTCATAATATTTACCTTTCCATACTTTCACACGTCTGACATTCAACTTTCTCCAACTCTAAAAATTAACTACAATAAAATATTGACTTTGAAGTAGAGTCTAACTAAGAACCTACAATAAATGGACATTGATATTTATGATGGCCACATAAGAGTAAATATAAGTAAATGAGTAAATAAGAAGAAATGCTACTGGTCATTTCTTAGGTACTTCAATGGGTCAGCACCTCGATGTAAAGTTAAGTTAGTGTGTTAAGTGAGTTAAGTGTGAGCCAATTTCCTCCGTTCCTATCCTGTACAAACGTAAACAATGCAATTTCTGTCTATGGTCGAGTATTTTTGGGCCCACTTCGGCTAATGAAAATGTCAACAAATCGTGCTTTATAGCAATCTAGATAAATATTTACGCCGATCCGACCGTCACCCCCTGGACTCCAGAGAGATGGTTTCTAATTGCCTATACATGTAATTGTCCTGTTATACGTCAGTCATACCAACGACCAACCGAAAAATAGCTACCTGCACTACTTCTGCAGGTACTAAGTACCTGCCAATTACAATAACCACACAAAAACACTAATACCGTATTTATTCAATCAATGAGTTGTAAGGTTAAAGAAAGGGCTGTCTGTCATACCACTGAACATCAAACAAAGCTGGTATATCTACTCCCCCCCCCTTCCCTGTTACATTAACACTGCATCTAATGTGGGATTATACTGTAGATTTCTAAGTGATTCACATGATGAGAACCGCAGGCCTTATATTATGGGAGGTTATCAATACCAACCCAACGTGTGTTAATGTTATCGCACTTGGAAAGACATTTGAAGAACGGGATATGTGTGATGATATAACGTTACTGATATGGTATCTAATGTGATAACCGTGCGCATAGAAACAAGGCCTTATATAAGGGGTGGGTTTAAGTAATTCAAAACCCTCCTAATTAAAATAGAACACGATATTTCATGCACAGAATGTCCGTATAATGCAGGGCCTGAGAGGAGAGCAAAGACTTGCATTGCTGTTTACATTTCATGCATGTTGTACAAGTTGACTAAGAAGGGTTGGAGTTGGCTATCCCATCGTATCAATTGACCCAGAAGTCATGCTGAAGTCGGATGTATCAGGCAGAAATTCGCTTAGCTATAAATTATGGCACTCCGTTCTGTTCTCCGGACTACTTCCTGTTAATCTTTAGGAGTTGAGGACGAATGCAGAAGACGTAGACCGACTAAGAAACTAATAAACTAGAGGATAAAAACTTTTCTTGTCCCCCCCCCCCCAAAAAAAAGATCCCATTATCAAAAGTCTCACAAAAACTCTGATTAGCTTTTTATAAGGGAAAAACAACATCTTACCAAAGATTTACCTACAGACGTGCATAAAACACATACGCCAACAAGATAATCTACGTGGTAGATTATACTCGTGGTCAGATGATGCAAATATTTCGTCATTGTTCTTCTGTCATTATGTTGTTGTTTATATGAATGTGGTGGTAAATAATGGACACAACCTAAAACTAACTTAACATCGGATGTCGTGGTGACTGGCTTACCAGAACGGCGGCATCCAATATTTTTGATGGTTGTAAAACTCTTTTTTCAACCAAATTTGACAAACGTCTACGGTTGAAAGTAGCGTACCTAACCATAAGAAGTATATTTTACTTAGCCAAAACCAACCAAAATTAATGGATATTTTTCTCATTTACAACTCGGTGGATGTATCCGGCTGAATCACAACCTGCATTAATTTTTGAGGATAAAAGGATGTGATATAATGAAGTTGAAGTCACATCTGGAGTTGTAAAATAACAGGTAAATCCAGGAATAAAGTAATAAAACTTTGCTAATCACTAAAGACACACATACTAACGCAGCACATCGACGTTTCGACCAAAAGGCCTTTATCAAGACAAACAAGTCTTGACGTTTTAAAAGAAATAGCGTACCTCACCAAATGAGATACTTTTGATTTAATAAAGAATAGGACAATCTCAGAGGTGTTGTCGGTGCAGGATTACATAAACCACGACCTTCATTAATTTTAATGGCAACAGTTCTGGCATAACAACATATGACTACCATCAGCGGTTGAAAGAAACGTACCTCGCGTCAAGAGGAACTTTGAAGTATTTTTTATTACATCATTGGAATGCGTACACGAGAAAATGGGTTAATAATACCATTAAAGAATCATATACATGATATTGCTATGAGGCGCTACTAATACATCAAATCGTATACTACAATGTGAAGGGTCGATGTTGGAATCACCTAGTCCGACACTATCAACTCTGCTATCGCGCGAACAAGATTAATAGATTAAACGGTAAACAAAAAATACCCGGGTTAAATACTTTAACTTTAAAACTGTACTTAACTTATGTATACCATAGCTTCAGTTATATTGTAATTGAAACATTATTGTGGCAATCACCGAGGGATATCGTTGCTATCCATAGCTGGTAAAATATTAGCTCGTGTAATGCTGAATCCACTTGCACAGAAACTCACAGATGATCTTCTGCCTGAAAGCCAGTGCGGATTCGGTATTGGCCACACGACAGTGGACATGATCTTTGCTGCCCGTCAGCTCCCCAAAAACATTCAAGAACACAACTTTTCACAACATATGTAGGCCCTACAGATGCATTTGACACAGTGAACAGATACGGATTGTGGAAAGTGCTCGCCAAAATTTGCTGAAATAAAATTATCAACATAGTGCGACAGTTCCATGACGCCATGATGGATGTTATCAGTGATGATGTATTATCACCAGCCTTTCCTGTAACAAATGATGTGGTCAAACAAGGATGATGTGGCCAAACAAGGATGATGTGATCAAACAAGGATGATGTGGTCAAACAAGGATGCGTTCTAGCTCTAACACTGATCAACTGGATGTTGTCTGCCATGCTGATAGACGCATCTAGATCAAGTGAAACAGGAATACAAATAAAATACAGAACAGACGGTAAACATTTCAATCTTTGAAGTTTGCAAGCAAAAACTAAGGTCTAGAGACAAGGGCCACGTAACACCTCTATCCAGATGACCGCGTACTGTAAGCTGATTCTGCAGACAGTATGCGGGTCACTCTAAAACAAATTTGTAAAGCCTGCGACAACTTTGGCTTCACCCTCAATACAAAAAGAACAGATGTTATGTTTCAACTCACACTAAACAAATCACACTTAAATCCCCATATAAGAGTCAAAGAAGAATAGCTTCAAAGAGTCAATAAATTAACATACATGGGCAGCACCCTCTCACAAGATGTAAAAATTCACATTGTGGTAAACAACAATATAGCGAAAGCTAGTGCCACATGTGGAAGACAATAATATCCTCACTCTGTTAAGCATTTAAAAATGGACAGTGTATGCCAGACTCGCTAGAAGACTCAACCATTTGTGTAACCAAGTGTGTAATCATCAACCAAGTGTGTAAGCATATGCACAATGAAGATGAAGGCGCAGACACGCTTGGCAAGAAATATGGTCCGCATGAAAGATCATCGTCTACCAAAAACTAACTTGTAGATGGAGAACTCAAGACTGGCTTCTGCAAGGCCGGAGGATATAATACACATTTTATAGACACCCTTAAGACATCACTGACTCACTTTAAAATAGACACACACTCATGGGAGAATCTTGCACAAGACAGATCCGACTGACGTCGCAGAATCAAGAGTGGTGAAGCATCTGCAGACAGCTTCAGACATCAAGCTGTGCAACAAAAACGCGATAGAAGAAAGGCAAGAGCTGCTCAATGTTCCACAGATTCCTCCCACACATGCCCAGAGTGTGATAGACAATTACAGGCATATATAGGACACATTAATCACAGCCGGGCACACCGCAGACATCATCATCATCCCAGTTGAGCTGAATGGTCATCGTCGACTTTGACGGACGACATTGTATTTAACTTATCCATACCACAGCCCAAGTTCTGTTGTAATTCACTTATTTATATGATATACTAAGTTCTATTGTAATTCACTTATTTATATGATATCCTAAGTTCTATTGTAATTCACTTATTTATATGATATCCTAAGTTCTATTGTAATTCACTTATTTATACGACATCCTAAGTTCGATTGTAATTCACTTATCTATACTATTGCATAAGTCAAGTTATATTCAGTGATGTAGCGTGAATTTTTAGAGTAAGGAAGATGAGTGACCTTTTCTTAATAGGTAGGAAGCTCTTCCCTCTTTTCCCCCCACCAGAAACACGCATATACGACCCTATATATAATATTAACTAGTTTTTAAAAAAATACCTTATATAATCTTGTAATAGCATTGAATTCGTTCACAGAAAACCTTCAAATATTATTCAGAACACATTGGCTAATTGACTATCGCATTATTGGTCACTAAATAACATTTTCCTACTACAGAAAAACACAGCGTAGTGTTATCATAATGACGTCACATTGTAACGTAGGGACATTCCAGTTCTGAGAACTAATCATCATCAATTATTTCTAAGCGAAAGATTGGTCTGAAACCAGCGTCTGAAAGAACAAGTGAATCGTTATTAAAAGATCAAAGGTCAGTTCCTCAGCAGATAATGAACGTTGCTGATGTAAACGAAATGCACGCCGGATCGTTTTGTCGTTAAGGACAGATAACTTTTCATACAAGAATGATCCTGCGATTATTTTTCAGTAACGTTTATAGTCAAAAAGGAATTTATTTTGCGCGATTTAAGTCGTTTAATCTTAAAGCGACATAATGGTATCGAAAATCGGATTCTGGGGGGCAGAATGCCGACGAGAAAAATAAGGAAGTCGAAGAAGATGATGGACCAGCTACATCGAAGAATGTATGCACATGTCTCTGGCCAATGTAGGCCTGCTTGCCCGGGACAGAGAGGCGTTCAAAGTATCCACGATGAAGATAACGTTCTGGAAAGAATATGTCACTCGATAGATATAATCCTGGGAGGAAACGCCGCGCATTTTGGCTTCTATTAATGCTACACCACGTATTATTTTGTAATGCACTTATCTATACCATAGCATTAGTAATATTGTAATTACTTATATATACCCTAGCCTCAGATATACTATATTTTACCATAAGCTTTACTATACTGTACCTTTCAAAAATTGAAACCATACATGTTGTTGTATTTCGCCAATGAATATTTTATTCATAAATTTTTGCTGCAACTTTTCTTTCACTAATTAGATTATATTCTGTATAATGCATTGCTGGTCAGCAATTCTTAAAATTCTGGCATATATCATCAACTACAGAGTGAGCTCACTCATGTGAAGGGAAGCAGGCTCAAAAGAGGTAAATCATGGAATCGTCGGCCGAGGATACCGTTAAACAGATATGCACCCCAGAAGGCATAACTCCTGGCGAGGAATGGATACATATTGCTATGGTCTTTCAAGAGGCAGTCAAGGCCGTCATTAAACACAAGAGAGATTGTAGAGAACACAGCTCCGTGATCATGGATGCTGAGGTCAAGACACTCATCGGCGAGCATGCCGATGACACAGATATTGTAGTTTACACAGACGGGTCGGTCATCCGTCACTACAGATGCGCATTGACCTTTACTGCCAGATCACAAGGAAGAACAATACGCGAAAACCTTGACTCGCTTTTCAATACTTTCCCGGACTTTTTTTGCTTGTTCCGAAAACCGTTATATTTACATACTAGTTGGCTCTATGCCCTTCAAAGTAGTCAACTTATCATTGTATGTGCATATTCCATCGCTCCTGCCACTCAAGAAAGAACATATGGCACGTGATTTTTGAATAGTATTTGTCTTGAGTGATTTCTAAATAACCTACAGGGTGTGATTTCTATCACGGCCTTTGAAAACGACTCTATAGAATGTGATTTTTGTCATAACTACAAGGTGTAATTTATATCTAAGTTACAGGGTGTGATTTCTATCATATGTGTAATTTCTATCTAAGCGATTGAGTGTGATTTCTACCTAAGCTACATGGTATGATGTTTATCTAAGCTATATGGGGTGATTTCTATCTAAGCTACAGGGTGTAATTTCTGTCTTAGCGATAGGGAGTGATTTATATCTTAGCCTTTATGCTAATAAGACAAGGGCGTTGTCTTTGATCAGAGCTACAGAAAGCTGCGAAGATCTACAGTAGTCTGCGTCACCTGGCACGTGACTTGCTGTTGATGTTGAGTTGGAAACTTTAAATTCCCTTCTATGTAACTTATCTGTTTATTATTTCATTCATGTATATGAAAGTTATATTGACACAAATTCATCATATTTGAAATTCAAGAAAACTGGAATGCATTTAAAAATCAAGACAACTTCATATATGCAAATAAACAAAAACAAAACACGCTTGTTACATTAATCTGGCAGTAACGTGATCCACAAAGATACCGCCTTGTTTATGTGATGCGGGAAGTTGCGTAATAAGTTAAGAAATAGATCCCTGTTGTCAGCAGTGACACGACACATACCACCGGATCACTAGAGGGGAACAAGTGAGATTGTTAACATTAGACAAATGCCACAACACATTATTTCACGTGTGTTTATAACGACAATTATGGTTTCTGATCCAGCGTTAACATTGGCTCATGCCCTTCGACACAATGCCATTGTGTGATGTATGCTTGTGTCTATGAGCGGTTGCTTTGTCCCATGTAGAGTGTTCTATTTATCTGGCCATGGAGTGAACGATAAGGATAGAAGTGTGTGACTGAGCATATTTCTCACTTGAAGGATCCCTGTTGGGCCGTAATGTGGAAAATTGTCTGTTTGCTTTGTTTTATTGTTAGTTATTTATTTTATAGTAACCTTTATACATGATTTGGTATTTACCACTTATTGGTTTGGTTACTCGGCACTCTCCATTTTGTCTGACATCCTCTGACGTTTTGGTTATTTTTATTTCTCCCTTGACGAGGATGGATTATGTCGTCAATTTTGCCTATAGGCAGTTGCAGGGAGGAACGTGTGACTGTGTAATTAAGCCTTTGCTGTTAACACGACATGTACTGGGTGAATGTCAAAAAAACAACATAATAACCATAGAACAGAATAATTTTTTCAAACACAGTCTCTTACTGGAAGTCGAATTCTGGACACGACAGTACGAAACCAACTCTAACCTCTCGACCATAAATTTATAAGTAATGACACTATTCTTTATATATACAGTTGGTGCTTCTCCGTGTTTCCAGTTCAAATGGTGATCTATGTGTAAATGTGGAAGGCGTGTTCCAGCATTTTATATGTAGACTGAACCACATGAAAGTATGCAAGCGTTTGTTGGTATCACGGTTGAACACTTTCCATAACATAGCCCTCATAACTGCACTGGCAACTGAGAACCGTAGATCGTGACTCTTGTCAATTGAGGACATAGGAGCAGAATTAAAACAAGCCTTCATATGTGATGTTTGTCATGATTTTCGTTGGTCACTATGTATATTCTCTGTGTTACCTGCCAAGGCCGGCCAACGAAATGCACGAAAATGATCGAAAAGATAACATAAATAGGTGTATTTCGATTTTTCTAGTAGGTCTTCGTTTGTCGAGAGTTACAAATAGATACGCCATCACTTAAAGTTACTTGTAGATACGACATCACTTAAAGTTACGAGTAGATACGACATCACTTAAAGATACGAGTAGATACATCAATTAAAGTTACGAGTAGATACGACATCACTTAAAGTTACGAGTAGATACATCAATTAAAGTTACGAGTAGATACGACATCACTTAAAGTTACGAGTAGATACATCAATTAAAGTTACGAGTAGATACATCACTTAAAGTTACGAGTAGATACATCACTTAAAGTTACGAGTAGATACATGAATTAAAGTTACAAGTAGATACATGAATTAAAGTTACGAGTAGATATATGAATTAAAGTTACGAGTAGATACATGAATTAAAGTTACGAGTAGATATATGAATTAAAGTTACGAGTAGATACATGAATTAAAGTTACGAGTAGATACATCACTTAAAGTTACTAGTAGATACATGAATTAAAGTTACGAGTAGATACGACATCACTTAAAGTTACGAGTAGATACATGAATTAAAGTTACGAGTAGATACATTAATTAAAGTTACGAGTAGATACATGAATTAAAGTTACGAGGAGATACGACATCACTTAAAGTTACGAGTAGATACATTAATTAAAGTTACGAGTAGATACGACATCACTTAAAGGTGGAGTATTTCCTTTAAAAAAAATTAATTATCTTATCTAGATGAGAATATATAAATATATACACATATGAGAGAGAGTGAGAGAGAGAGAGTGAGTGAGTGAGTGAGTGAGTGAGTGAGTGAAATAAAAAGAAGAATATTAAATAAGAAAAATATTGTGAGCTGTTGTAAAATCGAGAATGGTAACGCTTGGGAGATACAAACATTGTTAGTCATGCTTGCCGCGGTGTAAGACCTGAAAATATGGAGTAGAGTGGTGGTGGAACGAGATGTGACAACGTTCAAATGTTTGCTTGAATGAGGGAACCCTCGTTATAGTTAGCTCGCTGGAAGAATTATTGGGTAACGATATGAGGTAAACAGAAGAGAAAGAGGTACATTTTAGTGAGTGTGAAGGGAATGTGTGAGGGGTAGAGAGAATTTGTTAGATGAAGCTCTACTCGTTGTTACAGCCAGTTGGTATTAAACATGTATTTATATAGCCGTGGCGTAGCTAGCGATAAGGCGTTCGATTCGAAACTAACAATTTGGAGCTCCTGTCCCGCAAGCGGAGGACTCTGTACGATTTTAGAACCTCTTAATGAGGTCCCAAAGTGCAACACCCCGGACGGATATTTTTCTCGCCCCCTCCCCTCACTACGCCGCTGTGATATAATTCTCAGTACAGCTAAATGTTGGGTTCAACGAAAATCATCAACAGAAGTAGTTAACAAGAATATGGAGTGTTTTTGTGCAGATTTGCTAATTTTCGTCAGCTGGAACGACACACAAGCGAGAGAGAAAGAGAGAAAGAGAGAGATGGTTAATGTAACCGACTTTTCTTACTTCTTTTCTTCCCCGAGGGATTTGTCATTTCGTGTGATTGCTTCGCTAGAACCTCGTGTCAGTCAAATCATTTCTTATGTGCATTTTGGTAGATTTATATATTGTATACTAAGAGAAAATCTGTGTGTACGTTATATGTCAGTCAAATATATCAATCATGCGAATACGTTCAAATACCGTGGTACCCTTTTAGGATCAGATAACTTGTGCTCTTTTGAAATAAAGAGCAGGCTAGCATGAGCCAGGGCCGTAGATCAATTTTCGGTATGGGGGATTTTACATGTAAAAAGTCCATCATTTCTCGAGGGGTTTTTTATTATCACTTTTTGGGGGGCAAACCATATGTAAAAAAGGAGGAGGTATCAACTATTTTGGTGGATAGTGTTATTAGCTTGCTAGTGTTATATTCTGAGTTCCTAAGGGCGGAGGAGGGGGACAGGGATTTGAATTCCCCACCCAATATACGGTCTTGACATTGCAAATGCCAATGCAAAAAGATAAGAAACATTCTGTGACTGTTAATGCATATGTTAATTCGAATGCTAAGCTGTTAATTACTAACGAAGATTTCGCTGTTCATGGACTGTAAACAAATAGTTCAAAGATACACCATCGCCAAAGCGTGGCTCTCGACATTACAAGTCTTGTAGCTGAATTAATGGGGCCTTCACTCAGTACGTTTTTATGATTAACGTCACGCTTTCCATTGGTTACTATTTATATACTTGTAGTCTCGACTATTAAACTCTACTCACCAACAGACACAAGATATAACCGACAAACTATGCACTTTCGCAGAGCAAATTGGCCTTCAGATCAACACGTCCAAATCAAATATCATGGAACTTAACAGTTCAACAATTAGCATCTTAGTAAATAACCAAATACTGGAAAAAGTCTCCAGCTTTAACTACTTGGGCAGCCGAATGTTTGTTGACGGAGACTCAATGAAAGAAATAAACACACGTATAGCAGTGGCAGCTAGCACATTTGCTAAATTAACTAATATCTGGAAATCAAAAGATCTAGGGACAAACACCAAACTAAAGCTTTTTAACTCATGTATTGTCTCAGTGTTAACGTATGGTAGTGAAAGCTGGAAATCAACTCAAGCAACAGATTACAAACTAAACAGCTTCGAAAACAAATGTCTTCGCAAATTGATGAACATAAAATGGAGCGACTTCATCACAAATAGTGATCTAAGAGACAAAACACATCAAGAGTATGTTTCAAACATCATAAGAAATCGAAGATGGAAATACCTTGGTCACGTTTTACGGCTAGATGTAAACAGAATAAACCAACAAGCCCTTATGTGGTCACCTGAGGGTAAAAGAAAAAAAGGAAGACATAAAACAACCCTTAAAAACACCATTCTTAAAGAAGGGGAATTAATAGGCTGTAAGACCATACAGGAACTAAAGCTGCAGGCAGCGGACCGCATCATATGGAGAATGAATACATCTGCCCTATGTGTCACTTGCAGCACGAAAGGAACAAATTAAGTCTCGACTATTTTTTTTGGTATGCGATTCCAAGTATATAAATATTGGCCAACGGGAATAATCAAGAAAATGAACGAATCAAGGCCTCCTTAATTCAGCTAGAAGGAATGTATTATCAACATCCACGGTCAAAGACACTAAAAATAATATAGGGTGTACATATAGTTGCTGTGGGTGACACTAGGTCACATGAATTATGGATATTTAGTGTGGACACGTGTGACATCATTGACGAAACAATATGTCAGCTAAACAAATACAAGTTAACACATCATTTTTAGTCAGCTAAACAATTACAAGTTAACACATCATTTTTTTTAAAACAGTAATCGGATGAGTCGCACTGTCCATTGGGCCGTGAAAATACACAACTTTCAATGACGTCATATTGAGAACAAATATTTATTTTCAATTTCAGTGATTGCGACTATATGGACATCCTATATGCGATTGGTTGCAATTTCTGGGTGTTAAATTTCTAGCACAATCAATTTTTCACTACACACAAATTAAAATTACCACTAGAAAACACTTGCTATAACTGCTATACATGTTATCTGACTGGTTGTTTTAGTAATTTCTAAGGTATTGCGCACCTATATTCGTGTCCTTAGTTCTTTACCATTTATTATGAACAGTTTTCGCAATGCTTTGTGACATACCAATGAACCTTACTGGAGCAGATATGAATGTTTGAACCGTTTACCAGTTCATGTTGTTAAGAAAGACATGTCTTAGAGTCAGACACACAAGATAATAATGCGTCTTGCAATGCTCTCTTATTCTCCTTTTCAGTGATCCAGTGGCTCCTCTTCTTTTGCCATTTTGCCTAATGCTATGCAATGATGTCTGCAAGTGTTTGCCAGTTGTTGTTTTGTTTCATGTTGTGTTTTCCATTTGTCTGGTCACGGAGGAGAAAGGATGATATTATTAATCACTTTGCCCACTATAAGAAGACTTAGCACTTTGCTGGGAACCAGAAAAAGATTCAGCACTTTGCTGGGAACCAGAAAAATATTCAGAACTTTGCTGGGAACCAGAAAAAGATTCAGAACTTTGCTGGTAACCAGAGAAAGATTCAGAACTTTGCTGGGAACCAGAGAAAGATTCAGAACTTTGCTGGTAGCCATGTAACAGTATATTCTTGTGATGAGGAGTTACAGTATATTACTTTTGCGTTCCGAACCCTGGGTTCTATGTTTGATCAACAATGACTGCTAACGTAGATATCTTCTTGGTTTTAATAAGTGCTTATCAATGAACACAGAGGCACTTCTTATTACATAATCAGAATGTCGTTTAATATAATTTCAAACCAACGACACAACCAATATTATACTCTGGAGTAATTGATATCTCCGAGACGTATAATATATCACAACTATATTATATACAATGTCAAGATTTCATACTATTCTAACACTTCCAGAATTAAGCACACGTTCTAGTACAAGCTTAGTGAGATTATAGGCCATCTCATTATTCTACTATTTAATATAACTTATGGTCAACTAACTTTGTTTCTACTTCCAGTCGGAGCAGTTGAACTCGACAAGGGACTTGTCTCTCCTGGAAGACAAGTTCTCTCTCCACACGCGTCCCGGGGACTCTGTGTGATCCTCCACTGATTCTTCTCGGGGCTCTGCTTTTCTGTGTGCCCGTGAGGCCCTCAACTCCACCCCTCGTCTTCCTCCCCACCTATCAACTCTCTTCTCGTCCGCGCCTCACTGCTTCTGACTCCACCTCTATATTATCACCTGTCAAACTCCTGTACGCGTTTCTTAGACCATGCGTAACGTTTGATGTTCCTCTCTGGTCGGAGGCTATGCCCTTGGCGTTACGCACTTAATACTTCTTGCCAATTCCATTGTCTGGTTGTGTCGAGTATCCACGAGTTCAGACGGACTGTGTGAGTTTGTAGACACTCGTCTGAGCTAGACCAAACATCCCATTGTCCTTTCTGGGGTATGGTGTAGTGGCGTCGTCTGCCACCTGTGACCGGTTGCGTAAGATGCAGACTCGTGATAAATAATATTGCCTTTTTTTTTCTAAAACGTACTAGCTTGTCTCAGACTTTCTGTCTGACATGTGCGCGAACAATTTAAAGTATTTATACCAACATTTACACAAGAGCAAAACATTCAATGTGTTGCATTTCCCCAGTTCATCTCTTGCTAACCATGAAGGGTTCTCACTTCTTACTGTGAAACCCCCTGCCTGCGAAGGGTTCTGCAACCAGATACTATCACAGCCAGAGAAAGATTCAGAACTTTGCTGGGAACCAGAAAAAGATTCAGCACATTGAATTTGAAGTGGTGGTGGTCAACAATTTCATGATGGTATTTAGCTGTCTCTCTGGAGTGTGTTTTTGTATGTTGGTGTTTACGTAGCTGACGCTCTATGGAGTCTGTTGTTGTTATATGATGGTATTTATGTAACTGATCCTGTGGAGTCTGTTGTTGTTATATGATGGTATTTATGTAACTGATCTTGTGGAGTGTGTTGTTGTTGTATGATGGTATCTACGTAGATGTTTACGTAGCTGACTCTCTGGGGTATCTTGATCTTATATTACGTTCATGATGGGTGCTGGGTAATGTGAGTCGAATAATGGTATTTTGATATCTCCTCCCAAGATGGTTAATGCTATCTCTAATGCGGTTTTTGGATTAGCCATACCGAGAAACATATTTCTCAAATTGTTCCCCATCGTTATCCTTTTATCCTCATCTCTTCAAGTGCAGTATTTTTTTTTACTCAGCATAGAGTTTGTGCTATAGGGGAATCAGTGTCTTCTCTTATCATTTGGCTGCTAACATGTCTGTTTTACTATGCCCAGGTATATTATAATTTCCTGGGATCAAGTGTATAATTATTTACAATTTTTTAAGTGTCTTCTTAGTTTTTGTTGCAACGTCTTCCGCGTTTTTTCGTTAGCTCCCTCTCTAACGTTTTCTTTTTACACACTACAACATAATAACATAATTTATAAAGTGTCATAAGCGTTCGTGGATTTTTTAAAATCCTTGTGGGAGAGATATAAAAGAGGTATATATATATATATATATAAAGAAAGTAATTATCGTTACATGATCTAGCTGTAATTGTAGCAATTACCGCATGACTAATTATAAAAATAATGCTAGCATGTAGGTGTATACCCATACCGTTTTAACAGCGTGTAATTGTATAGTTATATAAAGTACGACCTAGTCGTTTTTTTATTCCCAACAGTTTAATGGTTAAAATATACGTTTCCCGCTGGATCTCTCCTGTAGAATAACAATGTTTCTACTTGCAACGGAGAATATGTATGGGTAATAATAAGGGTGGGAAATGTTTGATTGGTTGGTTGGTTTATTGGTTGGTTGGTTGATTGATTTGTTTGTTAGTTTGTCATCGGTTGGTTTATTTATTTGTCGCTTGGTCGTTGTTTGGTTGATTGATTGATGTGTTTGTTTGTTGGTTCTCGATTGTTGATTGATTAATTTGTTTGTTGGTTCGTTGGTTCATCGGTTGGTTGCTTAGTTGTTGATTGATTGATTTGTCGGTTGATTGATTAGTTCATTTGTTGGTTGATTGTTTGATTTGTTTGTTGATTGCTTGGTCATTGTTTGATCGATTGGTTTGTTTGTTTGTTCATTGATGACTTTTTTTTTGTTGGTTGGTTCAGCGGGTAGTTGATTGATTGATTAATTTGTTGGTTATTTGGTTCTTCTTCTTCTGTGTTCGTTCTCAAATGTCTGCATATTAGCAGTCTGGAGAATAGAATGCGTTGCGTCTTTGTTTACAGATTTGCTGCGATACCTACACTCTTTCGTCTGACACATCCGACTTCAGCATGTCTTCTGTATCACTTTGCTCTTATAATGGATGGAACAGCCAACACCACCCCATACCCTCCTTAGTCACAACTTACGATACGCATGGAAGGTAAACAATATTGCTTTTTTTCGCTTCCCTCTCGGCCCAGTTTCCAGTGTCTAAACATAACGCTCTATTTATTTCATTGCACTCCCAATCCGATGTAGTCAAAGACGAGATAACATTAATGTATTCTATATAGATAAAAGGGAGGCCAGGTTGAAACTGTATCAAAGGTGTATCTCTACGGCACATTGCAGGAAGCTTTACGGCATCTTTGGCCCATAAATGTCTGGTCTATTTATCTTGGCTAGGTTTATCTTGTCTGTCGTTTGATTCCGGCAGTGCCTTAGCTCTGCAAGACCTTGGTCCACATACAACCTAAGTGTGTTCATCAGAGGCGTGTATATTAGATCACGGAATACTAACTCTGCTGTTCTTGAGTAGAAACTAGTACATGGGAATACTAACTCTGCTGTTCTTGATTAGAAACTAGTACATGTATTATGGCACAGGGACATTCCCATAGGAGTTCCGCTCTCCTCTCCAACAGTCATCAAAGAGAATACAGAATACCAGTCACCTGTTGATTATGTGGTCTTCGGAGTTTTCAGATTGGACACAATTTCTGCCTTCACTCCAGGTCATCTCCCAGTTCTGTCATTCATTGCAAGTTTTTAAAAAAGGGTTTAAAAGCCGTAGAAGATTGACTTCACTGTACTCGGTTTCCCATATGTACTCCGCCCCTCTCAATTCGGCACGCCGCCTGCCGAGAGTACCACACATAGCACGTAACTCCGTAGCTTCAAGTGATAATCTACAGGGATCTCCGAAAAAAATCCACTTTATAAACAAGACGACACGAGCCGGATTCGAATCCGTGACCTCTTGAACACAAGGCGAACAGCTTAACCACTACGCTAGGGAGATCCCCAATTGCAAGTGCATGCTATCACTTCCAGTATCGTCTTCGTCACTCTGTAGTAAATCAATTCACGACCTTATTAGGTCCGTCCTATCTCTCTTTAATACTATAACATCAACTACAGTATCCAGTGAGTCTGTTCTGATGCCTGCATAACCAGTGTAGTATATCCAAGTAACACAATGGACAGCCCAGTTGTTCAGTAACACGCCACGCTATTTTCTTCATATGCACCTTTTTATTTTACGCAGCATTATTTGGCAGTCTGAGAGAATCACCGTGGAAGTTGATATTCAGTTTCGAAACCAAGTGCTGTCGTCACTACTTCTAGTTCCATGTTCATGCTGGATGTTACAGTGGAACCCGTAGACCAGTGTTTCCCATCCTGTTATTTTATCATGCTCCATCTATGTCTTTCTAAAATTATGATGCCCCCCCCCCCTCCTATGTAATATATACATATTTAAGATTTAAAAATGAACTATTCCACAAATGAAGCCTAATTACAACTTGTTAGAAATGCCCCCCCCCCTTTTTGAACAATCAAATTGTCCTCCCCTGGTGGACCCTACGTTGTTGATAAACACTAAAGTAAACGATTTACAATTTAATGATTTTATTTGACTCGGTTGTCATAGAGTTTTGTATTCCGATGTCGGCGCCATTTTCGTCATCTACTGTGTTTTCATAAAATGGAATATCCAGTATCGAAAATAAACGAGGGGTGGTTGAACCCCGATGGAGTACCAGTTTGTCACTCTTGTTCTCTATGCTGGTGTTGCAGCTTCGCTTTCAGCTCCTCCAGATTGTGTTTTTCTTACCTTAATTTTTCATTGGGTGATTTCCCAGAGTTATCGAAGTCATCGATCACAGTTTACTTACCGATCACTTAATGTAAATGTAGGGTGAAATGTCACAAACTGGATAGTATTCTGCTCCGGTGGAGACTTTGCCATTACCTTCTTGCAAGCTCGAGGAATGCTGCAGATAAAAAGGGAGTCCGTTATCTACCATAGCGCATACATAGAACTTTAGCAGTGTTCAATACGAAGGAGACCATTTTGATCCTCTCTGCATTATGCAGCTATATTATGGAGAGCCCTACGGTGAATGAAGATTTTGGTCAGTATAATCATTTCTGAACCTGATAGGTAAAAGTCAATTTGGGTTGTCTCCCGTAGATAAAGGGGTGTGGTTTGGGAGGTTCAGACCCCCATCCCCATTAAAATATGAATTTGACTTCTAAATTAGAAACTTTTAATCAAAAGATCGGTAAAAATTATACCCTTTTTTCCGATTTTTTCACAAAAAATGTCTTCAAATATACCGTCAAAAGAGAATACCGAAAACTGACGAATGGCTTTTATTTAAAAAATGCTTAAGGTAGTCTTATTTACGGCCCTGGGTATATACACACACACACGCACGCAAGCAGCACCACACGCACGCACCCCCCCCCCCCCTGTAAGGAACGTAATCATCGTAACAAGCTAGCTGTAAGTTGTAGTGATTACTGTATGACTAATTATATATAATGCTAGCGTGTATAACCATAGAGTTTTACCAGCGTGCAATTGTATAGTTATATAAAGTACGATCAAGTCGTTTTTTCAACACTTTTAGTGGTTAAAATATACGTTTCCCGCTGGATCTCTAGTATAGAATGATAATGTTCCTACTTGGACCTGAGAATACGTATGCGGAATAATAAGAGTGGGAAATGTTTGATTGGTTGGTTTATTGGTTGGTTGATTGATTGATTTCTGTGTTAGTTTGTCAATGGTTGGTTGTGTAGTTTGTCAATGGTTGGTTGATTGAGTGCTTTGTTTGTTGGTTGTTTGGTCTTTGTTTGGTTGATTAATTGGTTTGTTGTTTGGTTCATCGGTTAGTTGATTGATTTGTTTGTTGGTTTCTTGGTCGATGGTTGATTGATTTGTTTGTTGGTTTCTTGGTCGGTGGTTGATTGATTTGTTTGTTGTTTCTTGGTCGATGGTTGATTGATTTGTTTGTTGGTTGGTTCATTGGTTGATTTATTTTGTTGTTTGTTTCTTCTTCTTCTTTCTCAAATGTCTACATATTAGCAGTAAGTAGTCCGGAGAACGTAATGCGTTTTGTCATGGTTTACAGCTTTGCTGCGATATCTGCGGTAATCATATATATATATATATATATATATATATATATATATATATATATATATATAGTTTGTGTGTAATACATTTTTTAAAACTTTCATTACTGCGTGTTTTCCTCCTTATCTGCGGAGGTATCCTTAAGGATATGATAAATGGTTGCTGCCATTTTGCTGAGATCTTCTTCTTCTTAGTTTCCCTGGGAAACAATTCGTCTGGATGCTTTAATATAAGAACCTGATGGATTTATTCCCTGGAAAGCAAAGAAGAGAAGAATCTCAGCAAAATGATGCTGGCTTTTCATCGTATCCTTAAGAATACCTCCGCAGCTAAATGGTTAAGGAGTACAGGAAGGTTTTTTGACTGCAAATAATGCATGCTGGGATGCTTTTTTTTGGCTGTGGAAATAAAGGTATCTTTTCCATAGCTGTCGCCGAGACGTGTGCAGGAAGAATATTTATAGTACCTCCGAAAGACCAAATCCTTGTCCCAACCGTGGATTGAAGCCGGGACCTCATTGTTCAGAGACCGCCGTGCTAGCCATTCGGCCACGAGGTGTAATAAATAATAGGTTAAATAGTTTTTTACAAAGGGCAAAAACAAGATAGAACAAATTAATGTTTCTACCAAATGAATGACGGTTATCAATATAATGGACACACACAAACAAACTTTAAGGAACTTGTGGGTGTGTGTCCATATCGTGAACAAGATCGTTAGAGTGAAACGCAAATTCATTCTATCTTATTTTTGTGGACCATAAAGTATTTAAAAATTATAATTTTTCATATTTTTTAAACTTCTGATTCCATAGTAACTGTGTATAATTTTTCAATCTTCTATCATTTCATTTTATAGTTTTTCTCTAACTTTTTGCGCAATCTGGAAGAGCTATTTACTCCCAAAACCATTTCCTCCTCCTTCATAAACCCAGCAGGGTGTTAAAAATGGAGAGATGAATCTTACTAACCGGATCAGAGGTAGATCACTTCAGTTGGTATAACCCAATATAAAAAATAATGTTTATTTTAGTTAACTTGGCGTAAACGTGTAACCGTTTCAGCCCTACCTGCTCAATGTCTAGACACGCCGCTGAATTAACATAGGCAATGTGATAGCTCACACATGTGAGAACTTATGCCTATCCATGTTCATATTTCCTGCTGTTTCATAGCATGATCTCATTTTCTATGTTTGCTGCTATTACTGTTATCTTATACTAGCCTTCTTCTGCGAGCTTTTTCTATCTGTTCTCCATACAATATCTCATCTGTGTTTATTTGTTAATTAAAGGACTAAAGTCTCTTCTTGTCAAGGCAGTCTATTTCATACTGAGATCGGAGTGTATTTTGTTTATACGTGTTAGCTTTTATCTTTATGTGACTTTATGGCCTGGAACGAAATTAGATGATACCGTCTACAAATAATGCGACTGAACATCTATTGTATCAGACATCTTTGGTGACCGTTCCTCTGTTAAAGTGTCTGTTGTCTTTGAAAACGTTGACGTTATGAGGAGTAATACTCCTAATAAGGTATGGCGGAAGTTTTGGTGTAGAAAGGTATAGAAATTCACAAAATGATTGACATTTCTAAAAAGAACTGATGAAAGTTTTGGTCCTGTATATCTACTAACTTGCAGGTTATGGAGGCCATGAATAGGATTGGTGACGTTTTGACTGTGAGAAGCCATGAGAAGGAATGAGAGAATTCATGAAAAAGACTGATTAGTAAACAAAAAGGAGGATTAGTGATCCCCATGAAAAGGAAGATTTCTTATCCATCTCACCCGCTTGTATACGATTTTTCAATTAAAAACCTACTTCTTGTTCTAAGGTGCGGTAATTTCAACCGCGGAAGTGTGTCCAATTTGATTGTATAAGACCAACTAAAGGAATAGAGGAAGCGATTCAGGTGATAATTATCACTCCCTTGTCATTCACCTTCACATAAGATAGGGTACACTTTTCTCATTGTATCGATCTATCAGCTGATTGTTGCCTATACAAAGGGATTATTAAATTGGAAATTCTAACAAACATCATCTCACTAAAAGTTCAGTGCACTCACTGTCCACTGATCAAATACGGCTTCTAAAATTAAGTGCACTATTTCCGAAAATGATAGTCTATAGCGATATCTTCGCTATAGTGTTATCTGCACCAGGGAAGGGAAACAGAGTATAGTACAACTGTCACCTGCCATGCATGTTGTAAGAGGTGACTAAGAGGTTAATCGTGGGGTTAAATGCCACTGGAATGGTCTCGGCAGTGATAAATCATGCTAAGACCAGTGCTTGGATCGCTAGGATGGAATCAATTCTTTCATCATGAATCGAGATTAAAAGAGAGTTGCAGTCCAGTCCGGAGTAGATGAGTGTGCTGCTGATGGCATTTCACCTAACAGTCACTTTGAGTAAATTATTCTACAAGGATTTGCAAACGTTCTGCGAAACTTTCCCACCAATAGGAATGTTAGAGAAATTAGTCTGAAGGTGAAAGTAAAACTCCCGCCCGGCATTGGGAACAGGAGTGGAAAATTCGTACTATGTAAAATCATCGTTGTCGCTTTCCGTTACCACCAGCACCATGCGTCAACCATGTGTCACCAGTCATAGTTAGTTGTCAATGAATATCAACCATAATCATATAACTTTCTTTAAAATAATATATTTGGTTTAATATCAGTCGCATCTATATTTCTGTTGGAATCGTCACCATAATAATATCCAGCATGGTCCATGGGACATTTTTTTCTGTTCCATCCCATCCCATGGGATTACTATTATAATATTAATATGGAATACATTTAAAATAAAATTATGAAAGTTTAGGTTTAGTGTCTACTAAATAGGAATACATATACAAAGAGACATACAAAACGACAAAATTTATTAACTTTATGACAATTCAATATCATTCTGACACTCATTTTATTAGACCATTTCTGAGTCACTCTGCTCATTCAGCACATTATCAATTTCCCGCTTATCGACTGCTTCTACTAATTCAGTTAATTCGGATAAACCGTGAACCATTTCCACAATGTTCATCTTACATGCAAATCTGATGTACACAGAGTTTATAACGAGAGCTGGTGACATCCGTTTTCGTAACTTACTCAACAACAATCCGGCCATGGGAAATACAAATATGTGCTATCCCATCCCATCCCATGGGACGTTTCCCATGGGAATAACATTCCTATGGACAAGCCTGGTAATATCAGTCACATCTATATTTCTGTAGGGATCGCCATCACGGTAATGAAAGTCACATCTATATTTGTATTGGGATCGCCATCACGGTAATGAAAGTCACATCTATATTTATATTGGGATTGCCATCACAGTAATGAAAGTCATATCTATATTTGTATTGGGATTGCCATCACAGTAATGAAAGTCGTATCTATATTTGTATTGGGATTGCCATCACAGTAATGAAAGTCATATCTATATTTGTATTGGGATTGCCATCACAGTAATGAAAGTCACATCTATATTTATATTGGGATTGCCATCACAGTAATGAAAGTCATATCTATATTTGTATTGGGATTGCCATCACAGTAATGAAAGTCATATCTATATTTATATTGGGATCGTTATCACAGTAATGAAAGTCATATCTATATTTATATTGGGATCGTTATCACAGTAATGAAAGTCACATCTATATTTATATTGGGATCGTTATCACAGTAATGAAAGTCACATCTATATTTGTATTGGGATCGTTATCACAGTAATGAAAGTCACATCTATATTTATATTGGGATCGTTATCACAGTAATGAAAGTCACATCTATATTTGTATTGGGATCGTTATCACAGTAATGAAAGTCATATCTATATTTGTATTGGGATCGTTATCACAGTAATGAAAGTCACATCTATATTTGTATTGGGATCGTTATCACAGTAATGAAAGTCACATCTATATTTATATTGGGATCGTTATCACAGTAATGAAAGTCACATCTATATTTGTATTGGGATTGCCATCACAGTAATGAAAGTCATATCTATATTTGTATTGGGATCGTTATCACAGTAATGAAAGTCATATCTATATTTGTATTGGGATTGCCATCACAGTAATGAAAGTCACATCTATATTTATATTGGGATCGTTATCACAGTAATGTAATGACAGTGTTAAGAGATAATACCACCACTAGTTTAGGTATCTTCAACACAAGTCGTGAAACATAAGCCGTTGTACTCAAATATAGTATCGTATTCAATAAGATGGCGACAACCAGAATTCTCCTATGTATAACCTGTTTATTGCTTCACCACAACGTCCAAGTTGCAACATTCAGTTTACAAGATCCAGGGTTACAACATCCAGAGTTCCCAAATCAATAATTCTATGTACAGCATCTTAGGAAATATTAAACATCTTTTAGTACACAGACGTTCCTAGAGACTTAATCCGTCTCTCAACTGGGAATTTTTCAAGCTCTCCTCAACTTCCTAACTACAACTTTGAAACTAATCTTCCCTAACTATAACATCTAACTACAGTTCCTAGCTCCGTTCTCAACCTGAGCTCCGAACCTAGCCCTTCATCCTAATCTCTGGACATAGTCTCTCGGCTTATCTCTTGGTCCTAGTCCGAGCTCTCCATGAGAATCTAGAGTTCTCCAATATTTCATAAAATCTTCTGACCAATCAAAATGTTTCCCTTGGCCATTCTCACACCCGTTTTAAAGTCCCGCTCTCTTCGTGATTTAATTGAAGACTGCAAGTTACGTACATGAAAAACAATTATCCCCGGCCAATTTGCTGTCGGGATTTGCACATCCCAGACATTCCGTCTGCGACTCTTATATTTAAGCTAGTGACGTATATCGTTTCCCACCAGACGTGACAGATACGCCTCTATGCTTTGCCACATTGTTTTAGCGATAAATAGCCAAGGTGAGCGATACCTTTTATCTGGAATGTCAATACCTGGCCGAATGAGTCTATCTCCGCTGGCGGAGACAAACAATGTCCATTGTCATGCCCATCCTACATCCGCCAACATGTTGACTTATATCGTCTGCTTTGCTAGCTTCGTGTAGACTGTGTTCTTAAATAAAGTTTAATGAAGGCAGGTTCGTGACAATAGTGTTACGACGCTTTATTCGTTCATTTGGTTCTGTCAGACATTTTGTCTGGATTTTAACTAAGCAGCCGACCTACTGTTTAATTATTCCAACCTGCCATGCCTCACTCTATTGTAATATCAGTCATTTTTATATTTATGTTGGGATTGTTATCACAGCACTTCGCTCAATATAAATGTGAATCTGCATCTAATTATTTTACACATGTACAAGAAAATCTCAGCAAGTGATAAAGCATCGGCAATGGTTTAACCATGTAAAGTTGTTTTTCTCGTTGTAGTGGAGGTTTATTTGTGTAATTGGTTTGTTCATTATTTAGTTCAAGTTTTTCTAATAAGAAAAAATCATGAGAAAATATATATTTTAAAACAGTTTTCATTGTTTATCAGTGTCTTACAATTTGAATTATTGATGAGTATTTTCATTTCAATCTACATATCTATGACAGTGAGTTTTCTTTCTTTGAAATATAAAAAGAGAAACTAATTAAATGATGAGCATGCTGTGAGTTTAGAATTAGCGACAACTCAACCGAGAATAATGAAGCTTGCTAACATGTAACAAATGCAATCATCGCATTATGTAAGTTAGAAGTTATAATTATATTGAATTATATAACACTTAATACATTTTCTGTTTTCTTTTATCGTCCTTTTATTTAAAAAAATATAGAGTAATCACGGGCCACTTTTCTTGTATAAAATAGGATGCGACTGGAAAAAAGGCTGACCAATGATTTAGTCACTCCACAATAGGAATATGAACTGTGCAGCATCAACTAAAGCCAAGAGTCATTGAAACTTTTTTCTTGAAATCAGCTGAGGTTCTTTGATGTTAAATGCTAATAACGTAAATAAGTTTCAGAGTGGTAGCCAGTTGACAGTTTCAATGCTATGGATTCAGTCGATATAATATAAAGTTCAATTCCCAGTATACTCTAGAGTAGTAGTCGTCAATTTTTGTTTTCTTGGTCCCCTTTTAGGGCAAATTTTCTTTATTGCACATCTTCCCAATGGTCATTAACTTCATTTGCATATTACCAAATCTGTTCAAGCTTTATTGGTATAAATTGTGTAATTTATCATTTAAATCAGGGATGGGCAAATTTTTTCTGCAGAAGGACGCATTGAAAATTGTAAAGCTATTGGAGGGCCGCATATAATATTATGTATGTTTTTGTTTACAATTCTCGGTAAGTAATCAATTAAATATTTTTATTGTAAAGAAAGGTAGTTTTACATAATGTAGATAACTTATGAAATAAATTACATTTCTAACAGACTTACACTATACCAGTATATTTTCTAATATGGATAAAAGGTTTTGCAAATATTTTAACAATGTTCGTGTATTTAAAAATGTGTTTGAGGGCCGCAAAATATCCAATGGCGGGCCGCATGCGGCTCTCGGGCCGTAGTTTGCCCACCCCTGATTTAAATAATTACCTTCCCGTGGGACCCCTGGAAGTGTGTCTCTTCTTCCCACAATAAAAACCGTAGAAAAAATATCTGTGTCTACCCCTTCAAATCTTCGTGGTCCCAGGAGGTTCATATGACCCACGTTGATAACCCATGTTGTATATGATCTCATAATGACCATGTCGAAAATATGTACTCGGATTTTCTGAGTTAGGGCATAGAACCAATATGCAATTTTCGTACCACCTGCTATGTGCAGCTATCACGTTTCAAGATGCAGAAGACTTTAGTTAGGAATGCGTATGTATTGTTTATTGTCTCCCCGCCCCCCCCCCCCCGGTGAATAATTGTTGATAGTATCCACACCTGCCGTTAAGCGTAGGGTGGAATCCTCAGTTTTAGTTCTAAGGCCAGTTGTGTCGCCTTGATTGCATAAAGTCCATTTACTTTTTTCCAATTTTTTCTTGATGTTTTCTATCCACCGTTATCTTGACCTACTTGTCTAAGAATGGCACATCCTTGAAAGAAATATGCAAAATAAGGAAGATAGGTTAACCAGCATAGATCATGAATCGTGAGTCATTACACACTGTTGGATTAACTGAGATGGGGATCTGAACACCAACGAACAAAATGATGCGTCGACAATCATCTCCCAAAACGCGTACAAGATGTTATTTGATATTCTAGACTCCATCTCAGTAGGTGGCTCCTTGTACAATAATTAAAAATCGCCAAGTGCTGATCTCTGTGAAAGGTAGCTTTAGTTAGATAAACCTTCTCTATTTGTTAACCCCCCGCTCCCCCACCTATACATGAGACACAAAGTAGTAGTTCCAATTCCCGGATATCAAAACGACACGTTAATATTTCACAACCTACATGAATTGGTTTGGTAAAGCAAAGCGTACTTAAGAAATAAGGGCTGTAGAGTACATCATTCATCTTGGCTGAACAGACTGATTCGAGATTTTAATTTGTCACTGCGTATATTTAGTGTCGCCAGCCAATGAAATGCGTTGATCAATCTAGGGTTAACCAAAAGTGTTACAAGATATGACGTGACAGGTATCCAGGATTATTTGTTTGTTTGAGAACCCCAGGAATTGCCAGTTATTAGCTCTTACTTCCTATGTGCAGTGTTGTGATTTTTCTTAGCTTTCTTTCATACCCAGGAGACTTCAGCTTTCGACTTAGTGAATACCTATTGAATGAGCCTTCTACTCAGAGGGGTCTATAATTGAATAGATGGCATGCTACAAAGTTTCCATAAGAGAGTCTCAATATACTTTATTTATTAAAAGTTTGAGTGAAATTTATTGATTCAAAAATGCGGTAAGGTCAAATATCATATCTAAAATAGTATTTGTGTCATTTACATATTTTCTTTTCTGTCTATAATAATTTATTGTTATTATCACATTCTCTGTCCATTTCTATTTCGAAATATATATATATATTACATTATAATGTAAATATATTTAGAAGTACTATTTTTTGTTTCCGTGATGCATGTGCCCACACAAAAAAATCGAACAAAATTTAATTACATTTAAACGCTAAAAATATTCCAGCCGGAATCAGCTCTTCTTTCTGCTTCTCCTCTCTTCATATATGGATTATAAACTAATGAATCACACGGCATTCTTTCCAGAAGACCAAACCATTGTATCTGTTGGTTTTGTATGTATTGTAGAATTGATATAACACCCACTCTTTCTCTTATGACATCGTTTCTAATTCTGTCTTCTGGTCATTTCTGTGGCTTTTCTCAGACATCTCATCTCTGTTATAACCAGTTGTCTCTTATGTTTTGTTGTTAAGGACCATGTTTGACATTGGTAGCACAGGGTTGGAGTGAACATACTTTGGATAAGATGTTTTTTTGGTTGACATTGGTAGCCTTTTGTAGCAAGGAAAGAACAACACAATATTTTCGAATTCATCCGCATCGTTGAAGATAGAAGTCGCAGGACTGTGTGCTGAAGCATCCAATGTGACATTCCAAGGCATCCATTCTACGACCCTGGCGGGATACGGGTTTATGGATGGATGGATAATAATAGCCGTCCATAGCATGAAACGGTGATAACAATTTCAGATTGGTGTTGTTGAATCTCTCTGGGGTGTACGGAGATGACTGAAATGTCAAATTCTGGTATATAATTTCCTACCACATTTGTTACACGCCAGAGTTGGTCATCTGTGTGTTTGTTGTTCTGTATATTTTAGAAAATCACGTTTTCTGTATGCCCATATACTCTAGAGTAAGCTGTTGGTAAAGTGGGTCCTTAATCATGACTGACATTAGATTAAATAAAACCTGTGAGTAATCATTATCGCGTCACAACTCTTGGCTGATTTGAGTAATCCTTTTATTTCATTGGGTACCTTTTATAGTTTGCCAGTGAAAAGTAGGATTAATTGGATCAAACAGAAGTAGTGGCTCGGTCATAGATTAGCACGCTTGACTTGTTTAATCTAATGTAGGTTATGGATAAATCATAGATAGTTTGTCAGCGAAAGTTCTCAAACTCCCGTTGAGTCTAATCTCTCTTATATCAGGACAATGGTCCTACTAGATTTCCAACAGGAAGCAGTCCAGAGAACGTTGATAGTCTCTCTGTTTTATTAGCTTCAATGATCCGAAACACTCTACTTCGACAGTAAGCAGTTTGAGAACTATTGCCGTTATAATCTGCTCACCTACCTGCATCTTTCTAGCCACATTTGTATTCTGATATCTGTGCACTAGTTACTTCACCTAGCACTGTGATCTTGATTAACTTGTATCTAAATATCTACATTTAGCTCGCTTATATTGCATCTACATGCGTGTGTTTTGCTCTATAAGTTGTTAAACATATTCACAAGAGTTTATGATAAACTCGGTCACTCCACGTTATCAAAATAGCGGATAAATATACGAATATATAGGCATATATATATATATATATATATATATATATATATATATATATATATATATATATATATATATATATATATATATATATATATATATATATATATATATATATATATATATATATATATATATATAAGAGTATCTACGGTATATACATATATATATAACCAATGTTACCTGTATGTATGTATATGTGTGCATGTATATAAGTTGGCATGTATATAGACCCGTAGATAAGGGGGAGGAATTTGGTGGTTCCAACCCACCTCCCCAGGAAATCATAACAGGACATTTAGTACTAGAAAGAAAGCCGAATACGGGGAGCTCCTCACTCAATAACAAAATTTCCCCTTGATGTTCTAAGAGAGCAAGTATTGTACGAAAATGAAGAAATAGACTAAATTTTATGTAACCTTCTCATCCTCCTTCTTACCGAAGACATATTTACGGTCCTGTATGTGTGTGTGTGTTAAATTATTGAAGAAATTATATATATATATATATATATATACTGCGTATAACTAACTAATTGCCTGTAAAAATAAAAAGGTAAAGACGGTATTGCTACCTCTCACACAACTGTAAAAGTTATTCTATGGGTGTGTGCACATGCTGTTGGCTATGTAGTAATGACCTTCTGCATTAGAAGACCTCTGCACAGAATTAATTAAGCCGTCATCCGTTGCTTCTTAAAAATTATTGTCATAAATTCCGTTGGTCACTATTTATATACTTGGAGTAGCATGCCAAAAATAACCACGGCTACTTCAAGTATATAAATAGTGACCAACAAAAACCGCGACAATAAGCAAAAGACTTAACTAATGAAGTTCTAATTAATTCTGTGCAGAGGTCTTATAAATATTGTCGAAAGCCACGGTCCAGTACTGGTCAACTATTGTAGGTTATATAAAGTGCTCCACAAACACAGAAAAATAATGAGATTAGGATGTATTCTTCTTCTTCTTCTGCGTTCGTTCTCAAACTCCTGCAGATTAGCAGGATGTAGTCCGGAGAACGGAATGCGTTGCGTCATGGTTTACAGCATTGCTGCGATATCTGCGCCTTTCGGCCTGACACATCCGACTTCAGCATGGCTGTGGGTCACTGACCCTATATGGGATGGGACAGCCAACTCCATCCCATAACCTCCTTAGTGACCTCGTACGACATGCATGGAGGTAAACAGTGTTGCTATTCTTTGCTCCCCTTTCGGGCCCCGGCAACACATGGGCGATTTAGATGCATTATTTAGATTGAGATTTAGTGGAGCGCGGTAGTCTAGTTGTAATTGATGGTGAGCTTGCTTACTGTCACCGGGTTACAGCGTGCCAGGTTCGAAACCACGTCAGGAGAGAAAAAAATTATGGTTGTGACTTCTTGCTTGACACGACCACTCATCCAGTGAACTCACCTGTAAATAAGTACCTGGCGCGTGAGTTATACATGAACAGTTGTCTTCATCCCGACGGCATATTACTGCCATGGGACCTACTTTTACCTTTTAGATGTATGGTATTGAAAATATGGAACGGCAAGTTCTAGGAGAACAGAAGATGTGGAGGCTCAGTAAACAGATACATTAAACAGCAGAAAGAAAAACGAAACCTCCAATGTTCACTGAGACTTTTGAGTAGGTTTCTCTGCATGTCTTTATTTGTTTTTTGTTCTCATGTATATTTTTCTATTATTTCTCACATCTCTCTAGCTCTATTTTTATTTATTTTGCCTCCTCTCTACAATACTTCCGTTATTTCTTTCTTTACCTTTTCTCGCACTATCCTACTTTATTTATTTCTCTTTTTCTCACTCTCTCTACCCCTATTTCGCTCTCTCATTCCACTATTATCTCTTTCTCCGTCTCGCTGTACCGCTCTGTCATTGCTTGCTTTGCTATTGCCCTCATATTCTCTCTTCCATAACCCGTTACTTTTCTCTCATCCTTTCCTCTGTTATTTATGTATTGTTCTTTGCTATGCATACTGTCGTTGTTTTCCCCCTCCGTTTCGTTGTTTCTCTCCTCCATCTTCTCTTCTCTCTATCGTGCAGGCTGTAATACTCCAGATACCCGTGGCTATTACATAGTTCACATCATCTTCATGTGTTTCTATAATTAAAGCCGGATGTCACTCAGATAACGTCTGCGTGAGATGTCATAAATCACGAACAGACAGCAGCCTCTAAGCCTGAAGGTTATCTACATACACTGTTTATGTCTGATCAGCGTTCAACTCCCCGCGGAGAGCAGATCTTCAAGAAACACCATCCTTATAGTTTTTCTCTATGTAGTAATTATCGAAAGAACTAAACGAATACTAGAAGAGAAAACTAAACTGACACTAGAAGAGAAAAACTAAACTGACACTAGAAGAGAAAACTAAACTGACGCTAGAAGAGAAAACTAAACTGACACTAGAAGAGAAAAACTAAACTGACACTAGAAGCGAAAAACTAAACTGACACTAGAAGAGAAAAACTAAACTGACACTAGAAGAAAAAACTAAACTGACACTAGAAGAGAAAACTAAACGGACATTAGTATGGAAAAAAAACCAAAACAGACGCAAGAAGATAAAAAGAACTAAATAGACACTGGCAGAGAAAGAACTAAACAGACACTAGCAGAGAAAGAACTAAACATATGCTAGCAGAGAAAAAAGTAAACAGATGATAGCAGAGGCAGAAACTAGCAGAGAAAGAAACTAAACAGAGACTAGCAGAGAAAGAACGAAACAGACACTAGCAGAGAAAGAACTAAATAGATACTAGCAGAGAAAGAACTAAACAGACACTAGCAGAGAAAGAACTAAACAGACACTAGCAGAGAAATAACTAAACATATGCTAGCAGAGAAAACAGTAAACAGATGATAACAGAGAAAGAACTAAACAGACGCTAACAAAATTTTAACGTGTCCTATTTAGGACGTAGCCATCAACCCAGCATTTCTGGCAGTAGTTGGCATTTTTTGTCTGTATAAATACAATACCTTTAGGAGTTTGCGATTGCTTTCTGAACGCTAATGATGCACAATTGCCTGTGCAGATGCTAGCAGAGAAAGAACTAAACATACAATAGCAAAACAAAACTAGACACCAATAAAGAAAGAATTAAACAGACACTAGCAGAGAAAGCACTACATAGACATTAATAGAGAAAATTAAACAGACATTAATAGAGAAAATTAAACAGACATTATCAGAGAAAGAACTAAATAGAACCTAGCAGAGAAAAACTAAACAACCATCAATAAAGAAAGAACTAAACAGACACTAGAGGAGAAAGAGCTAAAAAAAGAGTTTGTAAAGTTTACCAATAGCATTTAACTGCCGTGCGGGTGTGAACTGTTAGCTATCTCATATTTTAGTGGCTCTGCTATATGAGGGTTGTAGTCATCTCTTCTCCCTCGCAGTCTTTGCTTCCCGGATTGATCAGGTACCAAATTCAGGCTGGGTCGACCCGGAAGCCGCAGCGGTCTGAAAAGCATTTCCACGTCAACTGGGGAATGAACCCATGACCACTCATATGCGAAGCCAGTGCTCTAACAACTGCGCTACATTTAGAAAGAACTAAACGGACACTACAAGAGAAAGAACAAAGCGTAGGATAGCAGAGAAAGAACCAGACACTACAAGAGAAAGAATTAAACGGACACTACAAGAGAAAGAACAAAGCGTAGGATAGCAGAGAAAGAACCATACACTACAAGAGAAAGAATTAAACGGACACTACAAGAGAAAGAACAAAGCGCAGGATAGCAGAGAAAGAAACAGACACTACAAGAGAAAGAACTAAACGGACACTACAAGAGAAAGAACAAAGCGTAGGATAGCAGAGAAAGAACCAGACACTACAAGAGAAAGAATTAAACGGACACTACAAGAGAAAGAACAAAGCGTAGGATAGCAGAGAAAGAACCAGACACTACAAGAGAAAGAATTAAACGGACACTACAAGAGAAAGAACTAAACGGACACTACAAGAGAAAGAACAAAGCGCAGGATAGCAGAGAAAGAAACAGACACTACAAGAGAAAGACCTAAACGGACACTACAAGAGAAAGAACAAAGCGTAGGATAGCAGAGAAAGAACCAGACACTACAAGAGAAAGAACTAAACGGACACTACAACAGAAAGAACTAAACGGACACTACAAGAGAAAGAACTAAACGGACACTACAAGAGAAAGAACAAAGCGCAGGATAGCAGAGAAAGAAACAGACACTACAAGAGAAAGAATTAAACGGACACTACAAGAGAAAGAACTAAACGGACACTACAAGAGAAAGAACAAAGCGCAGGATAGCAGAGAAAGAAACAGACACTACAAGAGAAAGAACAAAGCGTAGGATAGCAGAGAAAGAACCAGACACTACAAGAGAAAGAATTAAACGGACACTACAAGAGAAAGAACTAAACGGACACTACAAGAGAAAGAACAAAGCGCAGAATAGCAGAGAAAGAAACAGACACTACAAAAGAACTAAACGGACACTACAAGAGAAAGAACAAAGCGTAGGATAGCAGAGAAAGAACCAGACACTACAAGAGAAAGAACTAAACGGACACTACAAGAGAAAGAACTAAACGGACACTACAAGAGAAAGAACTAAACGGACACTACAAGAGAAAGAACAAAGCGCAGGATAGCAGAGAAAGAAACAGACACTACAAGAGAAAGAACAAAGCGCAGGATAGCAGAGAAAGAAACAGACACTACAAGAGAAAGAACTAAACGGACACTACAAGAGAAAGAACAAAGCGCAGGATAGCAGAGAAAGAAACAGACACTACAAGAGAAAGAACAAAGCGCAGGATAGCAGAGAAAGAAACAGACACTACAAGAGAAAGAACAAAGCGCAGGATAGCAGAGAAAGAAACAGACACTACAAGAGAAAGAACAAAGCGCAGGATAGCAGAGAAAGAAACAGACACTATAAGAGAAAGAACTAAACATACATCATTAGAGACATGAGCACCTGATACGCTAAACACATATCATTGTATGTAGCATCTCAATGCATGTTACATTATACTCTGACTTGATAACACATCATTGCTCATTTACACATTTCTTGTCTGTCAGATTGTTCATTGGGTTTCTCTGTCAGACAGATTGTTCTCTATCTAGGTTTCCCTTTGTTTGCAAATCGCAACATGTAACGGTGTCGAATTTCTTTGCTGGTAGTATTGATGCGGGTAAATTATTTTGCTTCTTAATATGTTTACTTTTCGCTTATGTTGCTTATATTCTTTCTTCCTTGTACCAGCAACAATGTATTGTGCTTCTTGTTGTCTCACTATATTTTAACTCCAATTTCCGTATGCCGATATCGTGCCGGTAAGCCAATAAAAAAAAGAAAGTTTGTAGTATAGCCTATATAGAACAGCGATAGACCAAGTATTTTTTTGTGCTAGTGATCTTTTGAGCAATATTTTCAGGCTAATTAATAGATAAGACTATTAATGCAGACCCGAATTCGAGTGCTGAGATGTTATATCGAATCAATTCTTTTTTATGGATGTGAAGCATGGACTGTAAACAAAAAAAATTCAAAGCAAATTAGATGATATAGACGTTTGGTCGAAACGTCGATTTGTGTGTATTATTATGTTTGTCTCTAACTAGCAAAACTGTATTACCCTATTCCTGGATCTACCTGTTTGTTTTAAGTTTTGCCCAGTAAGTACATATTATTGAAAATACCATGGACAGTTAAGAAAACTAATGCAGAGGTTCACATTGATGCTGGCGTAACAAGATCAACAATATCAAACATTAGGGGCAGGCAGTCAAGATTTCTAGGGCATGTGCCGAGAAGAACACAGCTTGAACACTTAATAATCACTGGAAAGATCAATTGCAGAAGAGATAGGGGACGACAAAGAGAAAAGTTACTAGATGGACTTGTATTGTGGCACGGTAGAAGCTCACCACCGAGCTTATTGACAACACAAGAGGCAGAGAGTCGTGAAGAAACATGATCGCCTACGCCATTCGGCATGGCACTTGATTGATTGATTGAATGAATAGATTTCCCCCAACCCCCGAACGTTGATAATCCACAATTGCCTGCTGATAACATTTAACCTGATACCTTGACCGTCCTAGACACCACATTTCCACCACAGAGCAGGACTCTCATTTAGTATAGTGATGTGATTATAGGTAGGGTCTTCTTTTCTTCACCGAGTATTGTGTTGTGTTCTTGATACAAGTTATTTGTTTGAAAGTCGATGTTTGTGTATGTGCTTTCCTGCCGGATTTCCAGTGATTTATAGCACATAATTACTCCGTTCTTAGGTATTAGGTATGTTGATTATCCTCTTCGTACACCGGACAAGTCCATAGGTGCTCAGATCTCCGCTTCAATAAATCTCTCAGGGTATACCGGCTGATGGTTCCGGTTCTATGTTGGTTCACTGCTCTTTTTGAAATCTTTGTCAGGGGTTCTCTACGGGCCACACCCATCCTCACTCCCAATTCGCGCATTTTCGATATTAACTCATGCTCATTATTTCAAAATCCTCTGATTGTGAGGATTCACGAAGAGCAATGAGTATGTCTGCTCGGTCCATAGACTGAACGTCTGTTGTGGTGGATAGGCTAGCTAATTGGTCGGCTCGTTCGTTTCCCCCCACGCCCGCGTGTCCGGGGACAAAAATAAGCGTGAGTCTTCGTAGTGTGCCGGCATTCCTGCTGTCTCAAATGACTCCGCCTATTCCCTACGTACATCACCTGTTTTCAGTTTCTGAATAATATTCAGAGAGTCACTTAGTATGCACGCATGGGAATAGGCTTGCGATTCCAGCCTGTTAAGTGCCTGCGTTACTGCGAATACTTCCATTGTTAGACTGCTTGTTGTTGCGATAAAGGCACCACTGGCTTCATGTACTGTTCTTCCTTTTGATCTGGCAGTAAAGGCGCATCGGTTGTGACGGATGACCGACCCATCCGTGTAGATCACAACGTCTGTGTCATCGGTATTCTCGCAGATTAGTGCTTGACCTCAGCATCCACGCTCACGGGGCTGAGTTCCCTGCACTCTCTATTGAGTGTAATGACGGTCTTGACTGCCTCTTGAAAGACCGTAGGAATAGGTATCCATTCCTCGCCTGGAGTTATGTCTTCTGGGGCACAGATATGTTTAACGGTATCCTCGGCCCGAACCATACATGACTTGCTTCTCTTGAGCCTGCTTCCCTTCACACCTGGGAGCTCGTTGTGTTGTGGGTGATCTATGTCGGAACTCACTCTGCGGTATGCGCGGGCACGCCACATATCAATTCTATGAGATATGCTCCGTTCTAATTACTCCGTTCTATAAATATCTATTGACAAAATAGGGCTAGAAAATGACAGTAATTTTTGATAATAATGAGTAGATAATGAGAACGACTCTGTGGCGACGTTGTACAGAGTGCGCATGTAATGGTCAAAGTACTGAGTTAGAAACACGGCTAATGTGCACCCAGAGCGTTCAGAAAGTAATGGCAAACTACTGAACGTAAATACTACCAAGAAAATCACTACAGCCAAAAATACTGAGTTGAAGGACACACTGTATGGGATATGCTACCAATTTCTTTTAGAACAAAACTAAACATAATTATTTTTAAAATTTCATATTTTAATAATGTGACAATTTGGAATAGGTAAAAACAAAAAACAACTAAAATTTCAATTATGAAGTCGATAATAGTCTAGTTTAGAACTGCGACAGAACTACGACAGAACTACGACAGAACTACGACAGAACTGCGACAGAACTACGACAAAACTGTAATTTGGCAGGCGAAACGTGGAAACAGGGTAATGAAGTTTTTTGCTAATCACTGGAAACACACACACACACATCTACGTTTCAAG